>JAVJIX010000228.1:1250000-1295276 GCA_036785185.1 Paratrypauchen microcephalus
CACTACACCCCACCACACAACACCACACACTACACTACACAACACCTCACACTACACTACACTACACTACACTACACTACACCCCACCACACAACACCACACACTACACTACACAACACCACACCACACCACACTACACTACACTATACCACACACAACACCACACACTACACTACACTACACTACACCACATACTACACTACACAACACCACACCACACCACACTACACTACACTACACCACATACTACACTACACTACACAACACCACACCACACCACGCCACACTACACTACACTACACCACATACTACACTACACTACACAACACCACACCACACCACGCCACACTACACTACACTACACTACACCACATACTACACTACACTACACAACACCACACCACACCACGCCACACTACACTACACTACACTACACCACATACTACACTACACTACACAACACCACACCACGCCACACTACACTACACTACACTACACCACATACTACACTACACTACACAACACCACACCACGCCACACCACACAACACCACACACTACACCACACAACAACACACCACACCACACTACACTACACTACACTACACCACATACTACACTACACAACACCACACCACACTACACTACACTACACTACACTACACTACACCACATACTACACTACACAACACCACACCACACCACGCCACACCACACAACACCACACACTACACCACACAACAACACACCACACCACACTACACTACACTACACTACACTACACAACACCACACCACACCACGCCACACCACACAACACCACACACTACACCACACAACACCACACCACACAACACCACACACTACACTACACAAGACCACACTACACCACACAACACAACACAACACCACACCACACCACACACTACACTACACAACACCACACACTACACTACACAACACCACACCACACCACACCACACTACAGTACACCACACACTACACTACACAACACCACACAACACAACACGCCACACCACACAACACCACACTCCCTCATCCCTCTCCCTCATCCCTCTCCCTCATCATCCCGTCTCTCTGTCTCTCTCCTCCGGTCTGTGGTTGCCATGTTGGATCAGTGTCTCTGTCTGTCAGATCCCACAATGCATTGCCAAAGTGCTCAAATACATTTAACTTGTCAGAGCCTCTCCAATCACTACACCCCACCACACAACACCACACACTACACTACACAACACCACACCACACCACACTACACTACACTATACCACACACAACACCACACACTACACTACACTACACTACACCACACACTACACAACACCACACCACACCACACCACACTACACTACACTACACCACACACTACACTACACTACACAACACCACACACTACACAACACCACACCACACCACACTACACTACACTACACCACATACTACACTACACTACACAACACCACACCACACCACGCCACACTACACTACACTACACTACACCACATACTACACTACACTACACAACACCACACCACACCACGCCACACTACACTACACTACACTACACCACATACTACACTACACTACACAACACCACACCACGCCACACTACACTACACTACACTACACCACATACTACACTACACTACACAACACCACACCACGCCACACCACACAACACCACACACTACACCACACAACAACACACCACACCACACTACACTACACTACACTACACCACATACTACACTACACAACACCACACCACACTACACTACACTACACTACACTACACTACACCACATACTACACTACACAACACCACACCACACCACGCCACACCACACAACACCACACACTACACCACACAACAACACACCACACCACACTACACTACACTACACTACACTACACAACACCACACCACACCACGCCACACCACACAACACCACACACTACACCACACAACAACACACCACACAACACCACACCACACAACACCACACACTACACTACACAAGACCACACTACACCACACAACACAACACAACACCACACCACACCACACACTACACTACACAACACCACACACTACACTACACAACACCACACCACACCACACCACACTACAGTACACCACACACTACACTACACAACACCACACAACACAACACGCCACACCACACAACACCACACTACACACTACACTACACACTACACTACACAACACCACACAACACAACACGCCACACCACACAACACCACACAGTACACTACACAACACCACACAACACCACACCACACTACATTACACAACACCACACAACGCCACACCACACAACACAACACGCCACACCACACAACACCACACACTACTCTACACAACACCACACCACACAACACCACACACAACACTACACAAGATCAGACTACACCACACAACACCACACCACACTACACTACACTATATCACACACTACACTACACAACACCACACCACGCCATACCACATCACATCACACCACACAACACCACACTACACAACACCACACACTACACTACACAACACCACAGTACATAACACAACATCACAGTACACAACACCACACACTACACTACACAACACCACAGTACACAACACAACATCACAGTACATAACACCACACACTACACTACACAACACCACAGTACACAACACAACATCACAGTACACAACACCACACACTACACCACACAATACCACACACTACACAACACCACACCACATCACACTGCATTACACCACACCACACTACACCACACCACACAACACAACACCACACCACACTGCACTACACCACACCACGCAACAGTACACAACACCACACTACACCACAGTACAAACACAACACTACAGTACAAAACACCACACTACACTACAGAACACAACACCAAACCACTCCACAGTACACTACACAACACCACGCTACACAACAGAACACAACATCACACCAACTACAGTACACAACACTAATAATAATAATATTAAAATAATTCATAGCATTTATATAGCGCCTTTCATGACACCCAAAGCGCTTTACAGTTCATTGTTCATTCACTCCACACTTGGTGGTTGTAAGCTACTTTCTGTAGCCACAGCTGCCCTGGGGCAGACTGACAAAAGCGAGGCTGTCAATCTGCGCCATCAGCCCCTCCGAACACCTCCAACACTCACACACACACACACACACACACACACACACACACACACACACACACACACGCACGCACACACACACACACGCACACACACACACACACACGCACACACACACACACACACGCACACACACACACACACTAGGCAATGTGGGTGAAGTGTCTTGCCTAAGGACACAATGACAGTTTTTGTGACTGGCGCCCCCCTGTGGCACTTGGAATTCCCAGCGGTCTCCTATCCAAGTACTAACCGGGCCCTGCCTTGCTTAGCTTCTGAGATCTGACGGGATCAGGCTTTGACAAGTAGGTATGGCCACATTACACTACACCACAGTACACAACATCACACCACAGTACACAACATCACACCACAGTACACAACACCACACTACACAACACAACACCAAACCACACCACACAACAGTACACTACACAGCAGAACACCACACCACAGTACACTACACCACAGTACACAAAATCACACCACAGTACACAACATCATACCACAGTACACAACATCATACCACAGTACACAACATCACACCACAGTACACAACATCACACCACAGTACACAACATCATACCACAGTACACTACACCACAGCACACTACACCACAGTACACAACACCACAGTACACAACACCACAGTACACAGGGCTGGATGTACAGGCAGTAAATACATACTGTCAAACATGGTACGTCCTTTTATTTATGGAAAAAAACTAAAGTGAATGGTAGAATGATTCACGCAACCAAGTATGAAATTAAATAATCGTCATGGTAACTCAATGATACACTTAAAGGGCCCGTACCTTGCCCCTGTACAGATATATTGTGTAGGGTTAGGTCAAAACAAGTCTGTTCAAACAAGCAGAAAAATGGTTGTTAAAGGTCCCATATCATGTTATTTTCTGATCCATGTTCTAGTGTTGTTTCCTCATCACAAACACACCTGAGGGGTATTCCACGAACGTGGCTAAACTTAGCGGCGACTAAGTGCTAAGTTCTCGCCTGGCTGAGACACAACTTAGACAAAAGCCTGAACCTGTTCCACAAACGCGTTTCAGCTGCGCCTAGTCAGAGCTAAGCTCAGTCTGGCCTAATCAGGCCGGGCCTCCGCACGTGCACGGGGTAAATAAGAAGCCCTGAACAAGCGACTGTCGAAAACGCGATCATGTCGAAGATTCGGGCCGATTATTTCAGCGCATCAGAACAGAAGTTGCTTTTGGAACTCATTTGCAATAACCAAGGCCAGAGACATGGCGTGGCAGAAGATCGCCGAGCGCTTAAATACGTAAGTTAAGTCTTATAACAGTGCTGGAGGTTGGGTTTTTTAAGTATGTTTTTCACCATTGATGTCAATGCTGATCTGTGGTGCAGGGGAAAAGTTACCGTCTGGGGTGCGGGAGATTGTGAGTTCGATTCTCATCTCATGGTGGGCAGTTGATGGCATAATTATTATATATTTGTATAGCAGTCTTGTCAGTTGTAATTTATTTTTACTGTGTAAAAGTATTTGCTCCAACTAATACGTTAAATTGTGTTATCTTGTCTTTGAGCAGGAATAATGTGAAGAGGACTGTTTTGCTGGTAAAGACAAAGCATAATAACATTTTGCAGAGTGGTAAGTAGGCTAATATTAATATTATTATTCAGTGAAATTAGTAATACTGTTGAAATGGTACCTTAATTTAAAATGAACAGTAGCTACCAAGCCACAGGAGGTGGGAGCCCCCCTCAAAATCTTTCACCTGCAGAGGAGCTGGCACTGGCCCTAAACCGGGGTCGCCCACTGGTGGAGGTAATTGAAGGAGGGACCCCATCAAAGATCCTTCCTGCGAGTTCTTCTGAAGAGTATATTCAAGGTATTCTCTAGACCAGGGGTCTTCAACGTTTTTCAGGCCAGGGACCCCCAAACAGATGGCGAACTGGGCCAGGGACCCCCTACTATATATATGGCATAGAATTGTGTTTTATATTAAATTGAGCTTAGTGTCATGTATAAACATTGCTACTCTGTTATGGTACATCCAATACAAGGGAATAATACACAGGTTAATACTGTATTTTACACTATGAAATATAAAATTATATTATTTTAAAGTGAAATCAAAAGATTTCGCGACCCCCCCCTGCAGTACCTCCGCGACCACCCTAGGGGTCGCAATCCCCCCGTTGAAGACCTCTGCTCTAGACTAATGCTTGCCTCAGCTGTGATCCAAGCATCTGTATATTTTAATAGTATGCTTGTGTTCTAGTTACTGAAGATGGCGTACACTTGGACCCTCCTCAGCAGTCCTCCAGCAGTGCCTTGCCTGACCCTCAGCAGTCCTCCAGCAGTGCCTTGCCTGACCCTCAGCAGTCCTCCAGCAGTGGCCTCACACCAGAATGTCATACCTAATGTCTTTTATTGTTGTATGCCTATTGATGGAAATTGATAAATAGGATTTCATTAAAAAGGCTTTCACAGCATCTCTGAAGCAAATTTGTTGAATCATTGAAATGTTGCATCATGGAGTGTGCCTGTTATTTGGCTACATTTTCTTTTAAAAGTAAAGGTTTACCTGTAACTGTATTCTTTGATAGAGATGTCACATAAAATATAAAGTGTCAATGTCGTCAAGTGAGAGTGATGTTAGGCCCAACTGATATAATTTATGTGATGATAACAATAATTGTAGGTTAAATTCATTTCCATTTCTGTAATATGTTGCAAATATAAATGTGTGAAAATTTAACTCAAATTTGACTTGGGCATCAATAGGTCAATAGCGGGAATCGAACCCGGGTCTCCCATATGAGAGTCATAGGACATATCCAAAGTCTTTCTCTGAGGTACCTCTGGAATTGTTCTATATGTTAATGTCGTAAAGACAGCGGTTCAAAAAGCATATTTTTTAATTACCGGAGATTTGTCAAGAACCAAGAACGTAAGGTAATTTCTATTTTTGCTGATATTGTTTTCGGACAACACAGATACTCATGCGGGAGGTGTGCGGAACTGTTTGTTTGACACTCTGTTTACGTCAGGTACGTATTCTCTGCGACACGGCCTGACTAAGCCACAACTTTAGCCTTGCCGCGACCAGACTATCTGCTAAGACCATGTTGCCCCAGTAACTCAGCGGGAACTAAGTTTAGCGACCGTCGTGGAACCGAACTCTCACTTAAACTAGCGCCAACTGACGAATAAAGCCAGGCTTTGCGCTTAGTAGCTTTCGTGGAATACACCTCTGGAGTTGTGTTTTGTTAACATATTTAGGCTCAGTCCTTCCCTCAAACAGAAAACGCTCTGTTCCACCTTGTGATGTCATGTGTCAAGAGTTTTCAAACACCTTCACTAGACTCATTTGAATAATTTCAGTCCCTGGAAATGCTAATCTCTACTGAACTAAAGCTACGCCTTCATGACATCACAAGGTGGATCAGAGCATTTTGAGCTTTGGAGAATAATAAAGAGTTCCTCAAACATGTGTGAATGAAACAAAACGCAACACCAGGAATGTTATTGAGGCGGTAACAGCATTATAACATGACTTAAACTCTCACAAGTGTCAATTTCTCATTATATAGGAGCTTTAAATTCACAAAATAATAAATTTTTCTGCTAAAATATACCAAAGTACATTTGTAAGCGTCGCCATGTTTGTTAGGCTTTCTTTGGCACTGTGATTGATCAGTCTTTGCGTGTGGGAACCATCACATGTGAACGCTTCAGAGACTAACGAGAAGGATTCTCAAGAATTAATGAAGTCACAAAACTCAAGTCAAGTCCAGGTTGGTGAATCATTTGGATACTCAGAATGCATACGGTAAGTGAGCGATAACTTTGAACTACTGAACAGAGGTTCAAACACTATTACCTAGTTTTTATGTTTTGAAGATGGTAAAAATCAGGCTTTAATCATTGGCTTTGAGAAAATAGACTTGGACAACAAAGAGCAAAAATAATAATCCAATCCACTTTATTTGTATAGCACATTTCACCAACACAAAATCTCCAAAGTACTGCACAGAGGAGACAAAATATAACTAAAATAAAGCATAAAAAATACTTAGCAAGTTAATAACAAATAAAAAAGAATGATCAAATGGAAGCATAAATAAGAATAGCAAATAAAATCAATAAAAGACAGTCAGAGGACCACACCATTCTCATGCCGTGTTAAAAGTCAGTAAGTAAAAGTGTTTTTAGACGAGATGTGAAAGAATCGACTGATCCCATGACATGGTACTTCTTGATGCTTTTATATGGCGCCTTAATGGTTCCCTAATACTGTAAATGAATCCTTCTCCAAAATCAAGCCTCAGTGCATGAGATAGCCTCATGAAGACAGTTAGAGACATAATGAAACACTTTATTCTGGGCGTTGTTGCTTGAATGCAAATGAGGACAGAGACAGGCCAGTGCAGTGGGTGGGTTGTGGCCAAATACTCCACTGTTTCCTGGACTAGTGGTGCGATGTGTGCTGTCACCCCCTTCCGCGTTTTAAGCGCTTAGGAAGATACGAGACGCGTCCCATGAAAAAAAACACATTTCCACTGAAAATAAAATTAAACCACTGCTGTTTCAGCGGTTTGGAGGCTCCGATAAAGGACATCCGAGCCTGGAAACACTCTCACGTGTCTCCAGGCAAAAAAAAAAAACGCATCTCGCATTCCGTAGCTCGTTTGCGGTCCAAATTCTCTGGGCGTGATTTCCAGAGACGGGGTGTACGTCCAGACTGGGGGTGGAAACCTTTCCCCGAGTGTGACATCAGAAAGTTCCCTTGTTTAGAATCGCCCGTTTGGGCTGTCTTTTTTTCAAATGCGGAAAAAAAAAATCGCAAAAAGCTCACATTCACTAGCTAGGACCACGCCATCAACATAATGCAGTGAAGATGTTTATTATTGAATGATAGTGGATGTCTCAGTGAATAGGTGGTGATGGCTGGGTTGAGACAGTGGGTGGGGGCTCCGTCTCAATCTTCGATTGGCCCAGCGGAACGGGACCCCCCCTTTAGGAGATGTCTTGTGGCTGAAAGACAAACGAGATAGGGGTGGGAGGGAGGGGTCGAGATAACCGAGACGAACTGGAATGAAGGGATGAGTGGCTATAAATGGCTCCAGGAAATTAGAGGTGTGGTTATGGTGAACTGTGATTCGCTGGTGAGGAGGAGAAGGTGGTTGAGGCGTGGTCCTGCTCCTGAATTTCAGTTAATCACATTAACTCCATTTCACTAGCTAGGACCACGCCATCAACATAATGCAGTGAAGATGTTTATTATTGAATGATAGTGGATGTCTCAGTGAATAGGTGGTGATGGCTGGGTTGAGACAGTGGGTGGGGGCTCCGTCTCAATCTTCGATTGGCCCAGCGGAACGGGACCCCCAAAAGTTTTTGAAAGAGCATAAAGTGGAATGGGTCTGGAGGAGATCGTTGAGGTCGTGACGATCGTACACGAGGTAGGTGCTGGAGACCCGACAACCAAGGGTTTGAATTTTTCCGGTCGGGTACATCTGCCCTGGCCGTGGACATAGTGGCGCCAATGCGAAATAAATGAATGGAGAATGGATGGGGTGTTATGCCAGAACAGGTCCGTGAAAGGCGAGAGGTTGCCGGAGCGCAGAGTGAGAGTGCGACGGTAGAGAAGGTCCGAAATAAGTGGTAGGCGTTTCGGAGGAAGGCGAGGTTCAGTTTTTTGCAGTCCTTTAATCAGGCACGGGAACATGAAGATGAGACTGGCAGTCTTCACCAGAAATCAGCTTGTATATGAGATTTTTCCCTGAGAGGTAAGCCTGGACCTACTCCCGCGGGAGGATTCATGGGGGCCGGTGCATAGTGTTCTGGGCAGCAGATTTGCTGTCCCCGTGACCCGAAAATGGAAAAGCAGAAGATGGATGGATGGATGGCAAGCCTGGACGGTGGAGACGCAGACATTTCTGGAGTGGCGTGAGAGGGTGCTGAAATTGCAGATGATGGTGACGTCAGATGAGCAGAGGGGAAGATGATGAAGGTGGTGTTGACTGATTTATTATTGTTAGAATGAATGGGAATGCCTGGATTAATCAGACCCCCCCAAAAATGGTGGAAAAGTAGGACGAAGTTCCGATGAAGCTGAAGGCTAATTGTGCGATTCGAGGGCTCTGGAAGCAATGCAGAATCCGACTACTGCCGAAGATTCGGATTGAACACTGGAGAAACTGGAGCTGTGTCGTGAAGGTGCCGTATGGCGAATGAGTCAGGAGTGATGTAGAGAAACCGTGACGTGGGGGGGATAGAGGGGGGGGGGTAGAGCAGAAGACGGGAAATGGATTAGAGGCCCTGCCTAATGTGGGTAGGGCACGAGAGCCATCTAGCTCATGATGACTGAAACGAGAGAAATGAGAGATGGGGAGAAGATGCATGTGCATGGGGAATTGTGCAGCCTGCGAGATGGGGACAAGAATGAGACATGAAGGGTGCAGGCACAGGGGGAGATGGCCTGCTTGAAAGCAGGCTGAGATGATACAAGAGAATTCAAGTGAAACTGCACAGTAGACAGAGTACGTTTACTGGCCACTGGTGGTGATACTACATAGCCCCCAGCAGGGGGAGCTATGAGGCTGTAGTGGAGGAGAGGAGGGAGTGGCGACGTCTGCAGCTGCACGCGGGAAACTTGATGGGAACCCGGAAGCTCGTTCGTCTCGTTCCAGGGCGCCGGGGTTACATTCTTGATCTAAACTGTTGAAGGTCCCGTCTTGATGTGTCAGCCTGAAGGAGCACGGCGGGTGCTGGGCGGTACCGAACGCTGTGGCTGCTGGAGGCCGGGCCGCGCTGTGCCGAAAGCCGTGGTTGCCAAAGCCGGTCTCTGCGCGCCGAGAGCCGTCTCACTCTGACAGTACACCGGGCTGCGCCAGGATGCGCGCTCGCCTATACGAGGAGGAGGAGGCGATGAGAGGGACAATGTGGATATCCCGTATATGCCGCCAGCACAGAGATATTGACGGTGGGTGCTCCTTAGAGGTGGAGGTCCGCTGCGTGAGCGCGCGCCTGGAGCGTTCGCTGGGCGGCGCGGGCCGTGGGCTGGAAGCTGCGGATATGCGATGGAAGATCCTCCGGTTGCGGATTCCTGAATAGAAATCCGTCGCGGCATAAGGAATTGCGGACTGGAAGGAACGAGGAGACGTGAGGCAGGTTGGTGTTTGAATGTGACGGGTTGTTAACCCAGCTCGAGCGAGCTGACGCGGTTGAGCTGTCGAGATAACCGAGACGAACTGGAATGAAGGGATGAGTGGCTATAAATGGCTCCAGGAAATTAGAGGTGTGGTTATGGTGAACTGTGATTCGCTGGTGAGGAGGAGAAGGTGGTTGAGGCGTGGTCCTGCTCCTGAATTTCAGTTAATCACATTAACTCCATTTAATGTTCAAAAACCCCAGAAAGTGAAAATTTCATGCCATGGGACCTTTAATGTGAGGAGGGCGAGTGTTTCAATGTTTGGGGTCAACCACAGAAAGGACGTGGTCACCCCAGGGTCTCGTTTTTGGGACGAAAAGTTGTAGCTGGCCCTCAGAGCATATGAAGGAGTGTAGGGAACAATGAAATAACATGTACGTTGGGGCGAGTCCATGAAGTGCTTTAAAAACAAACATTTTTTTAAATCAACTCGAAAATTAATGAGGAGCCTGTGCGACGGGGAGAAAATAGGTGTGACGTTTTCTCTACGACGTGTGCCAGTTAAGAGACGAGCTGCAGAAATTTGGACTAACTGTAAGCGTGACAGATTAACTTGGCTGATACAGTGTAAAATAATAATAAATTCTTGGATCTTTTGTTTGTTTTTAAAGCCATAATAAGATTATTTTAGCAGCAGATTCAAGGTTCATACCGAAAAGGAGAACCTCTCTTCTTCTCTGTTCTGTTATTCACTTTTGATAACGGCTAAAATTTTAATTTGATTTTCAGATGGAGTGCGACTAATCCTCTCCATGGTAGCATGAAATATAATTAAAATTCACTTTCCAAACAGAAAATGTTTTCAGAATTTAGCTAAAGCCCAAATATGAACTTAACACCTGCTAAATTGCAAAGCCCCTTATCCCTGGCTCTAGACTTTTGGGTTGAATTGTTTTATGACATTATTGCCATTTTTGTGATTTTATTTTTTCAGACATAATAATTCTTAAAGGACACATACTATTCGATTTTCTGACCTACGTTATAATATTGTTTCCTCATCACAAACATACCTGCAATTGTGTTTTGTTTCATTCAGACATTTAAAGGAATATTAACTTTTTTTTTTACAATCTGAACCTTCTTTCGGTAATAAAACAAGGTGATTTACTCACCCATAGTACTTTGGTGTCATTTGGAGCAAATCCGGAGATTTTGTAGTTTAGCGATATCCAGGTAACGTGAGTGCTCCGGGCAGGCGATTGCAGTCACCAAATAACACAAACTTTAGCACTTTTCAATTCACAGCTGTTTTGCAGATAAGATGACGCTCTGAACTTTCCTGTTGCAAGTGAGACATGGCTGAAGATTCGGACTTTGAGACTGAAGAGGACTTATTTGAGTATGACGGCTGTCCCTATCGTTTTGAGCCTGAGTATACGGATGAGGAGGGATTACAAAGAAGGAAGCGGAGAAAGTTTGAGGAGCAGCGCAGTACTGGACTGAACAGCAGCTTTGAAAGACTTATTCAACTTATTCAAGTGTTAAAAACTTTTAGATTTACTTTGAGACATTACACCAGTCTATGTACACTTGCTAGTTCCATAACACAAGCATGTAGAAAACTTTAGAAACGCCATAGCCTACCTCTGCTTGTTCTCCTGCAGCCATCGGTATCGTATTACTTCTTAGAATCATGCGCTGAATCCTCTTGTTTCTTTCTTTTCCTTTGCTGGTAAAAATCGTTCGGACTGAAGTGGGTACTGCAAACACGATGGTCTTACAGCTTTGTCTTTCGTGTTTGGGTCCATTCTCAAAGCAAGTAGCCACAGCTTCAATAACTCCGGATTGTGATGAGGAAACCTGTGAAAGCTCAACTTGGTCCAAGATGTCATTTTGTTTTCACAACTGGGATAAATGCACGTTCGCACCATTTTCTCAAGCGGAGATGTTTTCATCTTCTTAGCTTCTTTCTGAAAACAAGAGAGCTGAGAGTAGCCTGGGAATTCCCAGGCCGCTTCCGTTCGTTTCGAACTGGAAGGCGGCCTGGAAACTCGTCCAAGCGAGAGTCCCAGATTTAGGGCCCCAATCAGAGAGCGGGGGAGGTGTGGCAAGATGGTGACGCGTACTACATGACAAACGGAAGCTTGTAGTTTGAACTGACAACTGACATGATTGGCTATGGACTTACGTATACGCTCAATGATAGACATTCATAACGCCCAATAAACGGCCGTTGGCAATCGCTAACCACACCTCCGCTACGGGATTTTTCGAAGCAAGTTTCCAGACCCATATCTCACTTGTGATATGGTCAGGTGTTAACCAGACTAAGCTGAGAGCACTGTCCTCGATGATGACGTCATCTAATGAAACTATAGCTAGGTATCGGGTTACAGGCCGCTTTTGACTCAAGCGATACTGGAGAGTGACATATTGAGCTTCTGTGATTTGAAAAGTGCCAAAGTTTGTTTTAATTAATCTAATTAATCACATTTTAAGAGAGTGAGAGAGAGAGAGAGAGAATGAGAGTGAGTGAGCGAGTGAGCGAACGAACCCACTTTGCGATAGAGTTCGTCAGTTTTCATGTGGTCACATTCGTTTTCCAATTCTGCGAGCGTGGTTTGGTGGTTTGGTGAAGTGCGCTCTATCACTGGTAACAATGGAACTTGTCCCGACATGTTTATCTTTCAAATGATCCGTCAGGCTGGAGCAGCTTCGGTGATCGGATTTTTTTTTTTAAAGGTCCCATGGCATGAAATTTTCACTTTCTGAGGTTTTTGAACGTTAATGTGAGCTCCCCTACCCTGTTTAGGCCCCCCCTCTTGGCTAAAAGTTGCAAAATGTCTAAACTGAGCATTTGCGGTCCTTTTCTGCGTTACACAAAACCAGTGTTGAAACGGGCGAGTTCGGACAAGGCACCTTATTGACGTCAGATCGGCAAATGCAGCTCCAGCCCCTCCCTCTGTCTCCGCTCAGCGTCCCTGTATATCCCGCCCATAGAGTTTGGACTGTGAATGCGCTACAATGCGAAATGCGTTTTTTTATTTGCCTGGAGGCACGTCCGAGTGTTTCTAGGCTTGCAAGTCCCTTACCCGACCCTCTGGACCTCTGAAATACCAGTGGTTTAATTTTATTTTCTGTGTAAATATGCTTTTTTTCATTGCAAAGTCTCCCATCTGTCTTCCTGTGTTAAACACGGAAGAGAGCAGACAGCGGTGCAGAGCTGCGCTTCCAGCGGGGGAACCCCCCCGCTCCTTAGCCAATCTCTCTGTCCTTCTCATTTGCATTGAAGCAGCAACACTCAGAATAAAGCATTTTAGACACATATCTAGCCTCATGAAGACTGTCAGAGTCATATCTCATGCAGTGAGTGTTGATTTTGAAGAAGGATTCATTTACAGTATTAGGGAACCATTAAGGAGCCATATAAAAGCATCAAGAAGTACCATGTCATGGGACCTTTAATAACACCTCCATGGAGAAAAGCATTTGACGAACCCTCCACCAGATCCAACTGGATGTAGCACCAACCTGCTCACCCACTGGACATTTTATTTTATTTTATAAATCATCTGCTTTTTGTCCAGAATGTGCAAGATAAATACTAGATGGACATGTTTAAAGTCAAACCATGTAACATTCCAGGCAAATCAATGACATCACCATGGAGACAAGCAGGCAGCAGATAGAAAAGTTGCGCAGCGCACCCTTAAATTTCAGACTAGATCTAAAATATGCAGACAGAATCAATACTGTGCATTTTCTTTCCTCTTTTAACACATCTTCTCCAAAACTGTACGGCTTGATTTGACGAGCATGACTGTGGTTTCCCTGGTAATGAGCGTAGTGGCAGGAAATCCCACAGTGTTACATAACGCTCCTTTAAATGCATGAATAATTTAACATAAAAGACTTTAACTTTGCTTCCTAAAGTTCCAAAGACACAGCCGAAGTTTGATAACACAAAGCTGAGTGGCTGTCTGCTTGAAGAATGCGTGGTGTGAATGGTGATGGACGCCTGGCAGCTCTCAGACGTAATGTTTATGAAGAAGGCCAGAGCCAGTTTCTGCTTTTAGCTCTCCTCTCTCCGTACAAGGTGTTTATTTTGTGGAGAGTGGGTAACTGTTTTCTCAAGTGCTTATTTTCATCTTGGCTTTTGAAATGCTCTTCAAAACTCTTCAGACATTTGTGCCAGTTACCATCATATTCTGACTTTATGTAACTGGTGCATTTTTACTTCAAGGTGCTACATTACGCAAAATGGATTCTTGCTGAGTGTTAAGTCATGTTAGAATGTTATCTCCTCAAAAACAGACCTGAAGTTGTGTTTTGTTTCATTCACACACGTTTGAGTAAGCCGTTGTTATCAGTCTGTCTAAATCTCCAAAGCTCAAAATGCTCTGTTCCATCTTGTGATGTCATGAAGTGGTAGTATTCAAGTTAACAGCTACTTTTTACTTTGAGTTAATTCGAGATTGGCAGTTCCAAAGCTGGAATTCATTCTAGTGAAGGTGAACGGAGTTTAAAAACACAGTGAAACGTCTTGTATTAGCAGGTGACATCACAAGGTGGGCAGCGTGTTTTCCATTTGAGAGAAGAACTCAGCCTAAATATGCAACAAAACACAACTCCAGGGCCGTTTCCCAATTCAGCGAGTGCACGGTTCGGAGTGTATAGTGAAGTCGCAACTGTCACATGGTGATGTTGCTGGCGAGTCCATCTTTGTAGTCATATATCCTGCCGCGCTGTGCATGCTGGGGCTTTTAAGTGTGCGGAGCGTGCATTTTTGCACGCTTGATCCACGCCCCGATTTCCATGGAAACGACTGCGGTCTTCGGACCGCGTGGTAACTGCGCATGGGACAAAAACAAAATGGGACAGCAGTTGTCGCGCCGGATGTGACGCACATCCCCTTCAAACCACGCCCTGAACCGTGCACTTGCTGAATTGGGAAACAGCTCAGGTCTCCAGCTCTGGGAAAAAAATAAGGGACCATTGCATTTTTTTCTGAAATCTGCATCTCTACATGTATTACAGCCATTCCATTCCAGCGTCTGTTGAATTCCAACACAAACACAAAGCTGAGCTACTTCAGTTCTTGCACCAGGAGTGAAATAAAGTCACCCAAGAACAATGTGAAAGACTTGTGGAGTATGAGGGGCTGTTGAAGACATTATTCATTCCTGGTCCTCTCACATACATATATTCTTACTCTCAGATACATATATTCTCACTCTCACATACGTATGTGAGAGGAGAATATATGTATGTGAGAGTAAGATTATATGTATGTGAGAGGACCAGAATGAATAATGTCTTGAACGGCCCCTCATAGCGGAGAACATGCCAAGACACATGAAAGCTGTGATTAAAAATAAGGATTATTGCACCAAATATTGATTTCTGAACTCTTCTTAAGTGTAAACATTAGTATTATGTTGTTTTAAAATGAATTTGATCTTTTTTCTTTGCATTGTTTTAGGTCTGAAAACATGTATCTTTTTGGTTATTTTGACCATTTGCCTTTTTCTGCAAATAAATGCTCTAAACGATAATATTTTATTTGGAATTTGGGGGAAATGTTGTCAGTAGTTTATAGACTTAACAAAAATGTTCCTTTTGCTCAAACACATACCTATAAGTAGTAAAAAAAAACAAAAAAAAAAAACTGATTTTGCAGTGGTCTCTTATTTTTTTTACAGAGCTGTATATTATATCATTATCTTTTTTTGTTGTTTTGTTGTTTTGTTACATCTCTGCGGCCATGCATTTAAAAAGTATACATACTGTTAGTCATAAGTAGACTAACATTTTTAGTGGCGAGGCTGTTTTTTCATCCACCTACAAATGTGTCTTTCTAGTCCTTTAAACATACAAAATACACACTGTAGGAACATTTTTCATCCAGTGCATAGTCTTAGCAAGGACATATCCAGTTCATTGTTGACATTTTTCTATGGTTAGCTCTGGCATCATCCAACTATTACAGAATTTGTCCTTTAACATTATCAGTTTCCTTGGTCAACTCGTCTCAGAAGTGGTACGCTTATGCTCTTCTCATTTTAACTCGGCCAGCTTGTCTCCAGGCTGTCCTTTTTTTTTGGCAAGACATTATAAAACCTGTTTAAACCTCCGTATGTAGAAGTGTAGTCAGGCTTGAATTGCCAATACTAACGTGCAGTGTTGAGTATTCAAGTTCACCGGGTCCCGGACTGATGGTGAATAAACTCCAACCTCAGACTCCAGAGAAACAAATGTCAAGGATTATCAGGTACCTCAGCTCGACAAAAAAACTAGCTTGTTTATACATGAAAATTCAATGAAAACGATAATGTCGGCTAAGCAGACATCACTACAATTAAAACCGCAACAACAGTTCACTAAAAGTAACACAGAACATAAGGGTCATAATTGCAAACCATGCTAAACTGTTAATCGATAATTACAACTGCTGAAAATACTTTTATGAGACTCCTTGGCTGGTCGATGTGACGCTGCCATCCTGATCCCAAAACCTGCCTGATCTTGTAGGCGTACCCCTTCGTTTCAAGTCTGGTCGAGATCTTACTTCGTTTTAAGGGGTATGTAGCCCTCCTTATTTTCCCTAACACACAATACTTCAATACTTCACGAAGATGTGAGTCACAATCTGGCTCGAGATGTGATGTGGGAGTGGTGACCAGACTGTGTAAAAAGCACAGATATGTAAATAAGCAGTATTAGGGATTTTATTAATAGAAAAGTGTTAGTAATGTCTAATTAACAGCAGACTAATGCCAAAAAAAGTCCCAATTAACACCAAAATAACCTCTTACAAGTATACAAATTAGCAGCTAGTTAGATGCATAAGTGTAGCCAAAAATAAACTGTTAGCAAAAGGTGATACAGCCTTACAGCAGGCCAACCTCCTTTTAACACCTCTCTAAGTGTTCACAGATGACAGCGCGAAGCACCACAGTGTCAAATGTGAACAGTACATTGTGTCTTGAGTGAATCCGGAGAGCAGATGATTGGCTGATGGAGCGTTGGGGTTGATGGAGGCCCGGCTTAATTATCGCTCTCTCACACTTGTTTATGCAGAGAGAGGCGAGGATCGAACACGTCAGACAGGTTTTCATTATTATGATCTTTGCTCCGTTCAGCAGGGGTGTCCATAAACCTCCACAGTGTCAGGAGAAACCAGCAACCACATCTCGACCAAGTATGAGTCCAAGTCAGTTTGAGATCTGGTTCCTGGGTTTGTGCAACTCAATAGGTTTTGCTGGTTGTATATAATTAAAGCAACTGTATGTAGCCTGCACTCTTAGTGGTATATTTACTAGGCATTTGCACACATGCTAAATGCATCGGACACGGTAAAAAGAGGACGCAGTGAGATTAGTGTCTCTTAAAGATCCCATGACATGGTACTTCTTGATGCTTTTATATGGCTCCTTAATGGTTCCCTAATACTGTAAATGAATCCTTCTTCAAAATCAACACTTAGTGCATGGGAAAGACACATGTACACAGTCAGAGTCATAATCTCTCTGTCTGAACAACTCATTCTGCGCCTTGTTGCTTGAATGCAAATGAGAAGAACACAGATTGGTAAGAGGAAGGGAGGGGGGGCGGGCAAATGCGCCGCTGGTTCCTTGTGTTAGCGCTGCGCTGTGTGCTGGCCCCACTTCCGCGTGTGTAAGCGCGAAGGAGGAGAGGAGAGCCTTTTCAATGAAAAAAAACACATTTGTACAGAAAATAAAATTAAACCACTGCTGTTTCAGATGTCCAGAGGGTCGGGTAAAGGACTTCCAAGCCTAGAAACACTCGCACGTGCCTCCAGGCAAATAAAAAACGCATTTCGCATTGCCTAGCTCCTCCGCGGTCCAAACTCTCTGGGTGTGATTTCCAGAGACAGGGGGTGGAGATCCAGACGATGGTGGAACTGCATTTGCATTTCTTTTTTCGATCTGACGTCAATAAGGTGCCTTGTCCAGAATCGCCCATTTGAGCTGTGTTTTTTTCAAGCGCAGAAAAGGATCGCAAATGCTCAGTTTAGACATTACGCAACTTTTAGCCATTGGGGGGGGCTAAACAGGGTAGGGGAGCTCAAATTTTCACATTCTGAGGTTTTTGAACGTTAATGTGAGCTCCCCTACCCTGTAGCCCCCCCCCATGGCTAAAAGTTGCGAAATGTCTAAACTGAGCATTTGCGGTCCTTTTCTGCGTTACACAAAACCAGTGTTGAAACAGGCGAGTTCGGACAAGGCACCTTTTTGACGTCAGATCGGCAAATGCAGCTCCAGCCCCTCCCTCTGTCTCCGCTCAGCGTCCCTGTATATCCCGCCCATAGAGTTCGGACTGTGAATGCGCTACAATGCGAAATGCGTTTTTTTATTTGCCTGGAGGCACGTCCGAGTGTTTCTAGGCTCGCAAGTCCCTTACCCGACCCTCTGGACCTCTGAAATACCAGTGGTTTAATTTTATTTTCTGTGTAAATATGCTTTTTTTCATTGCAAAGTCTCCCATCTGTCTTCCTGTGTTAAACACGGAAGCGAGCAGAGAGCGGTGCAGAGCTGCGCTTCCAGCGGGGGGAAACCCCCCCGCTCCTTAGCCAATCTCTCCGTCCTTCTCATTTGCATTGAAGCAGCAACACCCAGAATAAAGCATTTTAGACACATATCTAGCCTCATGAAGACTGTCAGAGTCATATCTCATGCAGTGAGTGTTGATTTTGAAGAAGGATTCATTTACAGTATTAGGGAACCATTAAGGAGCCATATAAAAGCATCAAGAAGTACCATGTCATGGGACCTTTAAGACTGTCCCAAATGGCCCATGCACACCACGCACCTTTGTTCATGCACATCCAGGTAGGGTCTATAGTGCTCCATGGGTGTATACTCATCTACAGTGAGGAAAATGTTAAAGTATTTGAACACCCTGCAATTTTGCAAGTTCTCCCACTTAGAAATCATGGAGGCATCTGAAATTGTCATGGTAGGTGCATGTCCATTGTGAGAGACATAATGTAAAAAAAAAAAATCCAGAAATCACTGTATTATTTTTTAACAATTTATTTGTATGATACTGCTGCAAATAAGTACAGTGGTACCTCACCTTACGAATGACCCAACAAACGAAAATTTCAAGTTACGAAACGCCTTCATGGTAAATTTTTGTCTCTAGATACAAAAGAAAATTCAAGTTACGAAACGCGAAATCTCAAAAATTCTAATAATGCGCGCTCATCCACACACATTATACGCTTTTCTCAGACTGAATTTAAACTTTTCTCACATTTGTCTCTCGTTTAAACACTCAAACTTTCATAGATTTTCAACAAAATTATTAATAGTGAAGTGTGGGGGGAAGGGGAAGGGGGAGGGGGGAGAAGACTGCGCTCTGACACGTGTGTCTGGTCTAGACCTGGTCTAGACCAGACACACGTGTGTCAGGTCTAGACCAGGTCTAGACCTGCTCTAGCATGCGTTCGTGGGATTGAAGTCCCCCAGAATAAACTTTGGAGCGTCGGGGCAGATTGTGTCGAGCCGGTGCGTGACGTCACCAATCAGCTGTGCAGCGGCAGCAGCGGCAGCCCGGGGGTGCACGTACACAATAGTAAAAAACAGCTGCCGCGGCCCTGTAGAGACAAGTGTTTGAGTCTCCGGTGTATTCCGCCTCGTTTTCCCCGTTTGTGGCGCCCCGGTCTGGCAGTCGTCTTGCGGAGCTCCGGTGGAATGTCTGGAGGAGGCACGACATTCGTGGAGAACCGGAGTTGAAGACTCCCGGCTAAAGGTAATCCGCGGGAGGGCTCCTCCCCGGAGCGCACTCGGTTCATTTGTCTCATGACTCAAAGAGTACGCGAGAGAGAGTCCGCACAACAGCAACAAGTAGTCCAGGTTGAGTAACCACATTGTTGATCAAAAATAAGAGATGACACACCAAACACACGGATAAACTTTGCTTAAACGCACCAAACTGCTCGAGGAGCGACCCGGGTCGCACGCTGTGGAGCGCCTCCGGAAGAGACAGACAGCTTTGAGCTGTGTTTAGGTTTTCTCCCCCCTCCCCCTTCCACACTTCACTGTTAATACATTTTGTTGAAAATCTATTAAAGTTTGAGTGTTTAAACGAGAGACAAATGTAAGAAACACGCAGAACACAATAAAAAAGTCACACTATAAAAAAAAGTTACACTATAAAAAAAAAAAACTTGGATCGGGGCCTTGGAACGAATCAGGCTTTTTCCATTGAAATAGCTACTCAACTTACAAATTTTTCACGTTACGAAACCACTTCTGGAACGAATTAATTTCGTAAGGTGAGGTACCACTGTATTTGAACACCAGAGAAAATCAATGTTAATACAGTATTTGGTACAGTAGCCTTTGTTTGCAATTACAGACTTCAAACGTTTCCTGTGGTTTTTCACCAGGTTTGCACACACTGCAGGAGGGATTTTGGCCCACTCCTCCACACATATCTTCTCTAAATCAGTCAGGTTTCTAGGCAATTCTGTCTCTGGTGTCTTTGGACAGCTCTTTGGTCTTGGCCATGTTAGTAGTTGGAGTCTTACTGATTGTATGGGGTGGACAGGTGTTTTTATGCAGCTAACAACCTCAAACAGGTACTTCTAATTTAGGATAATAAGTGGAGTGGACATGGACTTTTTAAAGGCGACTAACAGGTCTTTGAGGGTCACAATTCTAGCTGATCAGCAGTATCATACAAATAAATTGTTAAAAAAATCATACACTGTTTTCTGGATTTTTTTTTTGATTATGTCTCTCACAGTGGACATGCACCTACGATTTCAGACCCCTTCATGATTTCTAAGTGGGACAACTTGCAAAATCGCAGGGTGTTCAAATACTTATTTTCCTCACTGTATGTGCTTTTATACTTGTTCTGATACAGCTCAATATCATTCTAAAGCTGTTCAGGAACAGTTGATTTCTATCTAGTTAATGTGACTTTTTTTTAGTATTGATGCTTGTTCAAATGAATATCTAGTTTCAGTGCTAGTTTTAATATTGATTAGTATCTGATTTGATACTTTTGAAAACCCTAATTACATTGACAGGCCATGCCTTTAAAGGAAGCTCAGGATTATAACAACAACTTGGCCATCATATACACTGCTTTTGTAATCAAGAATAGTTCCGCATTAAAATTGTCTTCAGTAAGGTCATGGTTATGGAATTTAACCCTAGAACAAGTTCGCTATAAAAAGTAAAACCATAACTTTTGCCAGGTAATTTTTTACCCGATATAATATACCCAACAAAAAGTACTTGTCATAAAAATAGATCAAAATTAGAGTGGTTTTCTTTTATTTTCAACTGTGGTATGTGTAACAAAATGGAAAAAAAAACAGGAAGACCCTAAAAACATGCTCCAAAATTACTGAAAAATTAGGAATTTGAGAACAAAAAAATACTAAAAATAAATAAAAATAAATAAATAATAATAATAATAATAATAATAATAGTGATAATAATAGTAATAATAGTGATACTGTAAACTTGGTCTTTGGTCCACCCATTCCTGGGACATGTGAGACTTCCCTGGTGAAGCACAAACTCCTCGACACACGAACAGTTGCAGGAGAGAGGAACAAGAAATAGTATTTTGTCAGTGGGTAAAAATGACCATTGACTAATATATTGTTTTCACCATAAGAAATCCCTTTGAAATCACCACTTTGTGATATTTATTCATAACCACTGCACTAAATAAGGATAGATACACATTCCAGGACCACTATTACTTACCTATTCCTTACATCCTCTTACATTAACTTCATTACATTCTTACATTCCTCTTTCACTGTTGCTGGGTGAAAATCAGCTGAAACCCTGTAGGAAAAAGTGGGCTTTGGGGTAGGGAAACACCTACACCTTCAAAGATGTCAAAAACAATGGTGAAGCTCCCCAGGGACCCATGACACTCAGAGAAATGCAACATATTGAAAATCATGTAAATACTTTAGCTCGGGTGAAAATCACCCGGTGATAGTGCTCTAGGGTTAATATCTTTAAAATTATTTTTTTTAAGCATTGTAGTGCCCATAAACCAGGAACTACTCTGTTAGCATGCTAATACTTATTAGCATTACAGTGATGGCAAATCTCTGGCTTCCAAACGAAGATGCTGGGAATGCAACTTTTGAATGCTGCAAACTTTTTAAAATAAAGTAGTTCTGTTTGTAGCTCAGATTTTAAGAACTGAAATCAGTTTGATGAGATTTAAAGTTTGTAAGTTAGTCAAAAACATCTCTTGTTGCACAAAAATAAACTCCAGTTCACAATTGTTGAAGCTGAAATCAAAGAGGCTAGGTAACTCAATTTGTTCAGAACAAAATATTCGGCTAACCCAATGTAGTGTGGGTTAGTGGCGCTAATCGTAACCTGACTCTATAATCAGTGCAATGAGTGGATCTGTTTTCTTCAGAATTAGATTGCAGACTGCGTTTTTACTTAATGTCCCCAAAACAGGAGATTGGTGGCAGGATTATTTGAAATTAGATTTTGAAAATATTGGAGACAAATTTTCATAAAAATTGCTACCAGGTTGAATACAACACCCTGTTAGTTTTCACAGGTTCAGAATTGATGAGTTTATTGTGTCAGAGTTTTAACAAGTTCTAGGAAAGTGAGATCTGCAAGTGTGAGTAACAAAGGGCAGTGTCCATGAATTTTCTGAGCTAAAAGAAAAAAAGAGTTTATAATACGAAGAGAGATTCAAATGTCTACCAAATTGTAAAAAATAAAATGTTTTGCTATTTTTTGATCATTTGAGGAAGAAAATGACCATGTCTTCATACACCTTTAGATCATTTTCATTTCATTAAAGGTGCACTATGTAGCTTTTTGGTTGGGTTTCCGTCACCTGCTTGTTTTTATGTATAATGTTCCACAGTATGACATTAAACAGCTCTACTTTACATTTATTCAATTACAGGTGGGTTTAGAGCTCAATATACCTAGAAAAACAGGCATTCTAACTGTGAACAGGGTTGCCTCTCCACAGATCTGACCTATAATTTGGTCTGGGTTGGTCTCCATGAAGATAGAAAGGTTTAACAGCATTTTGTGAAAAATTCCAGACAAAGCAATAACATCTCTATGGAGAAAGGCATTTGACGAACCCTCCACCAGCAAAGTCACACAATGCACCTTTAAAATATCAAAGGTTTTGCATAAGAAGATCCCACAACTCTTTAAAGATTTGAATTGTGATTTTAGTTTTTGCCCACACCACACCTAATGATGCATTTCTTAATATTTGCTATGAATGTTCCACAGTATGGCATTAAACATGTTAAGTTAAAGGTAGAAGTTAAGGTACTTTATGACCCATTGTGCATGTTTTTGGGTTGATGGGGGTGCCCAGTAGGGGTGTGCAAAAATATTGAGATATCAATTCTATGATTCTATGATCGATATCATGATTCTAAATTTGGTAATACAGTGATCCCTCATTTATCGCAGTGGTTACGTTCTAAAAATAACCCGCAATAGGCGAAATCTGCGAAGTAGTCAGCTTTATATTTTACATCCATCCATCCATCCATTTTCTTCCGCTTATCCGGAGCCGGGTCGCGGGGGCAACAGTCTAAGCAGGGACTCCCAGACTTCCTTCACCCCGGACACTTCCTCCAGCTCCTCCGGGGGGGACCCCAAGGCGTTCCCAGGCCAGCCGGGAGACATAGTCCCTCCAGCGGGTCCTGGGTCTTCCCCTGGGCCTCCTCCCAGTGGGACATGCCCGGAACACCTCCCGAGGGAGGCGTCCAGGAGGCATCCGGAACAGATGCCCGAGCCACTTCAGCTGGCTCCTCTCGACATGGAGGAGCAGCGGCTCTACTCCGAGCTCCTCCCATGTGACCAAGCTCCTCACCCTATCTCTAAGGGTGCGCCCGGCCACTCTGCGGAGGAAACTCATTTCGGCCGCTTGTATCCGCGATCTCGTCCTTTCGGTCATTACCCAAAGCTCATGGCCATAGGTGAGGGTAGGAACGTAGATTGACCGGTAAATTGAGAGCTTCGCCTTTTGGCTCAGCTCCCTCTTCACCACAACGGTCCGGTACAACGACCGCATCACTGCCGATGCCGCACCGATCCGCCTGTCAATCTCACGCTCCATCCTCCCCTCACTCGTGAACAAGACCCCGAGATACTTGAACTCCTCCACTTGAGGCAATATTTTACAATTATTCTACATGTTTTAAGGCTGTAAACGCCTCACCACACACATTATACACTTTTCTCAGACTGGCATTAACATTTTCTCACATTTCTCTCTTGTTTAAACACTCAAACGTTTGTAGATTTTCAACAAAAAAAATTATTAATAGTAATTCACGTGTGTATTTCACAGTTCCTCTGACCGGGCCTCTTCGTCCTGGCGCTGCTCTGCCTCAGTGCAGGTGTCTTTTTCCAAGGGAAGAACATGGTTATGGGGAGTTGTTAGCGCTTTTTTCTTTTGGGCGAGAAGATTCTTATGAACAGACATGCCACCTTCGATTATATTTGAGAATGTTTCGTCGACATTGTGGGTTTTGTCGGGGAGAAAACTTTCAAACATACAGCACTTAAGAGTCACACTGCAAGCGATCGAACATTTATGTAAATTTAGCAAACTGAACGTATTCTGTACTGTACAGGAGACACGGCACGGAGGAGAATGACAAATCGGCAAAGGTCTACAGTCCCTTAGCCAATCAGGATGCAGAACATAATGTGCGTTGATACACTATAAAAAAAAATTGGAATAAAAAAATCCAGGAAACGAGGCCGCGAAAGGTGAATCCTGTTATAGTGAGGGACCAATGTACATTATCGTGGGCTGCTGTATTCAAAGATTCAAAGCTTTTATTGTCATATGCACAGTAAAGAAACATGTTTCCCTGTACAATGAAATGTATTGATATATTGCCAAGAAGGTTTTTTTGTATCGTTTAGTAACTTTGCACAGGTAGCGGTTTAACAAAGAAATACTGCTGCTAAATGTATTTGGCTCTTAAAAATACAAAAAAAAAAACATGTATTGGATAAAAGTGCGACGGACCCTGTGATTCCCAGGCACAGTGAAAACATGCGAACTCCACACAGAAAGATCTGAGTGACCATGAAATCAAACATGAAGCATGAGCGCCGCCTGAGTGAGCTTCCCCCTCCACACACTGAACCCATAACTCAACCTGGAGACTCCACTTTCATGTCTCCATGGAGATAGATAGGTTTAATGCCATAATGTGAAAAGTTACATTGCTCACCGTTACTTCATGTTATTGCTTTGATTTGTAGAGATTAAACCTACAGCTCTGGAAAAAAAATAAGAGACCACTGCATTTTTTTCTGAAATCAGCATCTCTACATGTATTACAGCCATTCCATTCCAGTGTCTGTTGAATTCCAACACAAACACAAAGCTGAGCTACTTCAGTTCTTGCACGAGGAGTGGAATAAAGTCACCCAAGAACAATGTGAAAGACTTGTGGAGAGCATGCCAAGACGCATGAAAGCTGTGATTAAAAATAAGGGTTATTGCACCAAATATTGATTTCTGAACTCTTCTTAAGTGTAAACATTAGTATTATGTTGTCCGTCCATCTTCATCCGCTTTTCCATTTCTGGGTCACGGGAGCAGCAGTCCAAGCAGATCTGCTGCCCAGAACACAACGCACCAGCCCCCATGAATCCTCCCGCAGGTGGTGGGTCCACAGAAGGATGGCCCATGTCACAACTGGCCTTGATGCTTCTGTCATGGGGGCTACCAGTGTCCGCAGACACTGGGGGTAAGGTGGGGTTAAGTGTCTTGCCCAAGGACACAACAGCGGGATTGTTTGAATGAAGGGAAAATTGAAATTGTGCTCTTTGGGCCCACTGATCCCTCATTGGACTTGGGCCCCTTTAAAGATAATGTTCATCCCTTCGCCACCAACCTTGGCGTCACCATGGACAGTGATTTTAAACTCAGCAAGCAGATCAACACAGTCGTTAAATCAGGCTTTTATCATCTTCGTCTTTTATCCAAAGTTAAACCGTTTTTAAGTTTTAAGCATTTTGAACAAGTCGTTCACGCTTTTATTTCTTCACGTCTGGACTACTGTAATGCTCTTTATACTGGCATATCACAAAATGCTCTTTCACACCTACAGTTAGTCCAGAACTCCGCGGCACAACTTTTAATAGGAACCAAAAAACGTGAGCACATCACCCCAATTCTTGCGTCTTTGCACTGGCTTCCTGTTCATTTTAGAATTGATTTTAAAATGTTATTGTTTGTTTTTAAAGCTTTGAATGGACTGGCCCCGGATTACATCTCGGACCTCATCCAAATGTACACTCCGGCGCGCGCTTTGAGGTCTGAGGGCCAGCTCCAGCTGGTGGTGCCTAGGACCAGACTTAAATCCAGAGGGGACAGAGCTTTTTCTGTGGTTGGTCCTAAGCTCTGGAACGCCCTGCCCCCCCACGTCCGAGCAGCTCCCTCAGTGGAGTGTTTTAAGTCTCGTCTTAAGACCCACTTTTATTCTCTGGCTTTTAACACCGCGTGAGTTGTGTGGTCCTCTGTTGTCTTTTATTGTATTTTAGGTTTTTTTTTATTATTTTATTGTTCTTAGAATATTCATTTATTTATTTTTTAGCGTTTGTATTTTTATTTCTTTATTTCTTTTTATTTTTTTTATTTATTCTATATTGTTTTTATTATTTTATGGTATATTTATTTGTATGCACACTTGTTTCTGTGATTTTTATTTTTATTTTAAATGTTTCTGTGCAGCACTTTGGAAACGCTTTTAGTTTATGAAATGTGCTATATAAATAAAGTGGATTGGATTGGATTGGATTCGAACTGCCAACCCCCTGGATCAGTAGACAAAAGCTCTACCAACTGAGCTACTGCCTTTTTTGTTATTTTGACCATTTGTCATTTTCTGCAAATAAATGCTCTAAACCAGGGGTGTCCAAACTTTTTTCATCAAGGGCCACATGTCTAAACACAGACAAAGCAGAGGGCCGATCCAGGGCCATAGACTGGTGCTTAGTACAGTCAATAATTGAAATATATGCATGTTTAACACGTTAGAATGAGCTATCTGTCCTTTATTCATGCTAAGATCCTCAAAACCACACAATAAACAATAAATATTGTCTTATCAAAGTAGATTTTCAAAAGTTTTCAAAAAGTGCAGTCAAAAGTTCTGCTCAAGGTAATTTGGGCCAATTCACCTGGAAGCCTGAGGGCCAAGAAAAAATTGCCCACGGGCCATAGTTTGGACATGCCTGCTCTAAATGATTATATTTTTATTTGGATTTGGGGGAAATGTTGTCAATAGTTTAAAGAATCAAACAAAAATGTTCCTTTTGCCCAAACACATACCTACAAGTAGTAAAATCAGAAAAACGGATCATTTTGCAGTGGTCTCTTATTTTTTTCCAGAACTGTATCTTAAAGGGAGACAACTATATGCTATACTACGGGTCATATATGTGGAGAGGCAACCCTGTTCACAAAAACAATTATTGTATTTTTGATCAATAGAAACACCTCCAACAAATAAATGCTAGATATTTGTTTAGATGTGTCATAGCATGGAACATTCCAGACGAGCAGGTGATGGACCCTCCACCAAAAAAGCTCCGCAGTGCACCTTTAACTTAAGCTAGATGCTTGATTCCAGTCGTGACACAATCATTACATCAGGCTAATACGCTATTTTTGATTAGATAATTTTTGTTGCATAATCAGGCAATGCAATACGTTTAATTGAGCCAACTACATAAACAACTTCTCCGCTTCAAGCCAGCTTAAATATATTTACCAAGCTTATAAATTTCACTGAAACACAACACTAGCTCCGAGATACGTCTGGAATTATTACTGTGACTCAGCCATTTTCTCTTGTAAATCAGATTTTGCCCGTTCCCTCGCTACAGTCGTCCTTTAGTTTAATTGTCCAAACTAATGAGCGTGCATGATTGGTTAGCTCTGGTGGTTGGTTTTGCTCTGGTGGTTTGTTTTGCTCTCCGCCTGCCTGCCTCGTCTTCCCCTTCTCCCTCTCCACCTCTGCGTCTGTGTGTGTGGACCTTTTCCTCCATCAGTCCCCCATTCTCCTGGCTCTGTGGGCGTCTGCATGTCCTGGCGATGCTCCCCGCTCCAATCCAAACTCGATTACAGAGATGGGGCTTAGTGCAAGAGGCTCATTACTAACACTTAGGAAAAGATGCCGTCCTCCTCGCGGCCATAAAACTGTCAAATGAACCCGCAGTGAACTTTGCGCATCCCGGAGACGTGGAAGTATCTAAAATATGGTGGTACTGCGAGATAAGCCATTTAAATGTGTTTTACAAGCGCCGTATAAAAGTGGTGCAGCGAGTCAAGTGTATTACAGATATATGGAGCTTTTATGGAGTGTGAGTCTGTGTGGAAAGGCATGTTAGTTTTTAATATGGGGTGTAACAGTAGTTTATGAACCCAATCCAAAGCAGAAGGCATTATAGTATGTAACCTTTAAGTAGAAGTGGAGTGAGGGTGCGCTTATGTAACTATTTGAACAAAGTGTTCAAAGTGAAGAAGCAATAGTTTTGGAGAAAACTTTTGGCAGTATTCACTTGAGTTGATTCTGTTTTGCCATTTCAGGTACATTGAATTTTATTTTATGTTAATTCAACAGAGGTGGGTACTGGGTAGTTGGTTACTTATTTGAGTTTTTTGAGTATTTTTTTTAAATACTGAAAAAATACTGAAAAAAAAAAAAATCTCGATCTGAAGCAAACAAGCGGTACCATTCGAATCTTGGTGTGGTTTGAGGTGAGAATGCAGACTGGACTTGATCCGACACAAGTTGGCTTTTTGTACTTAACGAGCTCCCGTCGTATGTTGAGCATTATGGGAAACCGGGGCTGACGAAACGAGGCTTACTTATGTTTTGCGTGAAGAGCAAGAGTCACAACTTGATGTGTGCACATGAGCGTCTTGCCCTGTGTCTTCGTCATTTGGAACTTGATTGTACAATAGTGTAAACCTCACGATGCTGCTCAAACATTTGTGCGAACTGTAAAAACTGTGCAAATCATATCGCTATGACTACAGTGAAAACAGCACACAACACCATGACTCTCCTCCTTCCGTGTTTGGACACGGCGTTTTGACACTGTTCATTTCTGTCCAAAGGCTGAGCGACCTCAGCACACGTGGTTTTGTTTACAGATGTTGGTCCACTTAGAAAAAAGTACAGTGTGAAACACGGCCCAAAGCAAGTGAACTATCGGACTTTCCTGGTGTGAATACACCCTCAGTCTAGACCAGGGGTCGGCAACCTTTACCACTCAAAGAGCCATTTGGACCCGTTTCACACAGTAAAGAAAACACTGGGAGCCGCAAAACCCTTTTGAAATTTAAAATGAAATAACACTGCATATAACGGCTTTTTTTAAACCTTTGTGACATAGAATTACATTTTGAATAAGAACGAACTAAAATAAAATACATTTTAATTAAATACAGTGGTCCCTCGCTGTTTCGCTGATTTTTTATAGTGTATCAACACGTATTGTGTTCTGCATCCTGATTGGCTAAAGGACTGTAGACCTTTGTCTTTGTCAGTCATTCTCCTCCGTGTCTGCTGTACAGAATGTGTTCAGTTTGCCAAATTTATTTAAATGTTCGATCACGAGCAGTGTGACTCTGAAGACTGAGCGGTCTGGCATTTGAGCACATGCCAGAAGGGCCGAGGCCGTGCTCTATTACGGATTTGACCACGTGCACACTTCTCCGGGTGGTCAATGCGCATCGGGAAGTAGCGGCAATGTTTGCGCATAACGAACTGGTGTAACCTGGAGTCCAGGCGGCAGAACCAGTCCTGAGAGCGCATGTTCACAGTTCTGTGTTTGGTGCAGAGCTGTAGAACCCCCCCCGTTCCACAGACTACGGGGCCGCTTCTAGATGTAAATTGCCAGGGCCGATGATCCCAGTCTGTCACTGCTCTGAAGTGCTGTATGTTTGCAAGTTTTCTCCCCAACAAAACCCGCAACAGCGCAGCAGCGCCAGGCGCCTCGATCAGAGGAACTGTGAAATACACGCATATTTATACACGCAATATAAAACTGACTACTTCACGGATTTTGCCTATCGTGGGTTATTTCTACAACGTAACCCCCATGATAAACGAGGGGCCACTGTACTGAGCCGCATCAGAGGGATCAAAGAGCCGCATGCGGCTCCGGAGTCGACCCCTGTTCTAGTAGTTGAATTGTTCTCTCTGTACATTAAAAATCAGTCAGTCTTCTGCGCACTCTCCAGTTACTTCAGAGTCTGATGATGACCCCAACAATGGACATGTCTCCATCTTCTGTCACATTCTTAAATATTTCTACTTAAAAGTAAGTAATATTTTACTTAAAATAAGTAATAATAATAAAACAGTAACTACGAGGTATGAAAAAAATATTGCACGTTTGGCATTAGCATAAAGGTATATACGTCTGTCTCTTATGAAGCTCTTATGAAGCTGAAAAGATGAAATTCTAATCAGGCATCTTTTCACCTGGGCTTGGTGTTATTTCTTATTTATTTGCAGCGACAGTAGCTCAGTTGGTAGAGAGTTTGTTCACTGATCTGAAGGCTGGTGGTTAGAATCCATCTCTTGACACTGTGTGTGAATGGGTGAGTGGTTCCTTGATGTAAAGTGCTTTGAGTGCCTTGAAGGTGGAAAAGGTCTATATAAAAACGTGACCACTTATTTAACATCAACAACCATTTCCTGATATCAATACCTCTATAGTTTCACACCATGCATATACTATAATATAAAATATTTTAGGTTGCACAGTATTCATACTTGAGTAAAAGTTTTGGTTCTGTAACTATAAATGACAAACTTTTTTATCCTTTAGATATGTTTTAGTGTTTCTTTTTGTGATATTTTGAGCAAAGGCTACACTAGCACTGATAAACGATAGGCTGCAAGTCAGAAGTGCTGATTGGCTATAGTTTCCAAGATAAAGTATTGGGTCAAAATAGGAAATTTATGCAAAATAAGGCAAAAACGGTAGTTTATCATAAGGTACAGTGTGTCTACAAGCAACCAGTTCTATCTGAAAGCCTGTCTGCACATTCCAATACATTCATTTTAATATGTCTAGAGTTTTAACATCAAATATTTTTTGATTTCACATGAGATGCCTCGAAATGGTTTGTTTTTCTTAAGATATTCAATCACCTAATGTCTTAAGATATTTCTTGTTTATTTATTGACGGATAAAGAAGTGCGAATATTAAATATTTTCAAAATATAAATTTTATTTTTAAGCAAAAATGCCTAAATCTATTGTATAAACAGATGTGATTTTGTTGTAAAACAATATCATTATATATCTTGAATACATTAGGTATCCAGCACAGTTATCAATTGATTTTCAGCTCATCTTATCAATATAAATGAGATTTAGCCACTTTTATCTCAGAAGCAGATCGAGTCCAAAAATTAGACCAGTGGAATCAACTGCTTGCCCATCATGTCCAATGTTTTTGTAATTAAGAATTTACAATTATCAATATAAGCAATATATGATTTTGAAATGTCTACTTCAGGTCTGGGGAGAGCGGTCATGTTTATCTAAAGGTGCATTGTGTAACTTTTTCTCGTGGAGGGTCCGTCAAATGCTTTTTCCATGGAGATGTTATTTCTTTGTCTGGAATGTTTCACACTATGGCATTAAAGCTTTCTATCTTCATGAAGACCAAACCAGACCAAGTTGCAGGTTACAGTCAGAACACCTGCGTTTCCAGGTTTTGAAGTTAATGTTAAGAGTTTTAAAAGTCTTACTGTGGAACATTCCTGGCAGAGCAATAACATATCTGTAGAAACAAGCAGGTGAGGGACCTCCAACCAAAAAGTTACATAGTGCACTTCTAAGAAGAAAAGAAAGACGAAAGTATTAATTAAAAGTAGTGCTGTCAGGCGATTAAAAAAATAATCTAATTAATTACAGGATTTGTAATTAATTAATCTAATTAATTGCATTTTAATATTTTTTTTTAGGTGGTTTATTGTGCTCTCCCACAGTGCAAAAAAGGTGTCAAACGTGTGTGAAAAAATATCTATAGTTGTACAGTGAAAAGACTGCAGACTCCACTGTAACCAAGACAAGACTGCTGGCAGACCTGCAGAGTGCACCTGTATACCCCCATTCCCCCTCCCACATTACATAACATTCATTCGAAAGCTTATATACACCATTCCCCTATTAAATGGTGAATATTTCTGGTGCTAAAAGGTGAGTATGTACAGTAGCTTTCATGCAACGTCAATAAATAATATACGAAGCTTGAAATATACAGAGAATACAAATAATTGCCCGTGCAAATTACTCATGGCTCACATGACCCCTGAAACCCGCGAATCTGGAGGATTTAAAATCCCGGCGCCGATGTGTCCAGGTTTGCCAGAACTCACTACGGGAGGAGGGAGAAGGCGGCAGCGCAAGGGGAAGTAAATGATCGGATTTAGCGTGATTTGGATGGGCAAACTGGCTCTTCTAAGTGTGCACCCTGAGTCGTGGCCGAACACGCTGGAGAGGTTATGGGGAATTAGTTTATGGTTGATAATGAAAAGGGATCGGCGCACGGAGCAGCAGATACGGAAACAGGTGCGCAGGTCTTCACGTGCTCTCCCCGGGGACAACGCTCTTAGGGACGAACCTGCTCCGTCACGTTTTTATAAATAAACTTGCCGTTCAAAGGCCGCACACACCAAATTTAAAATGCGCGCGCATTGTATTGCTGCTCATAATTAATTGCGTTAATTTTTATAACGCGTTAATTTGCGGTGTAATTAATTAATCTGATTAACGTGTTAAACTGACAGCCATATTTAAAAGTAATTAAGAAAAAAAACTCTACCTTACCTCTAACTCTTTAAACCTATCGCCAACAGAAACAAATGTGGCCCTTGCTGAACACATTTCCTGCCTTCTCAAAGCGATGGATTTCAGGCTGGAACTTGTCCCCGTGTGATAAGACTCTGAGGTTTATCTCGTCTTAACACCAAAAACATGGCGCACTTTTGGAGACGTGCACAGATTCACTCGAGGGCTGCTCCGCTCGCAAATGTTCCTCCATATTTATGAGGCAGAAGAAGTGAGCCTGCACCAGCCCTCAAAGTGTTTAAGAGACGCTTCAGATGATCAACCACGGCTCTGGGCACGCTTCACTCAGCGGCCACGAGGAAACGAGTGGAGAGGGACTGAGAGAAGGGTGGAGGGAGAGGGGGAGGACGGAGAGACATGGAGATGGGGGAGAAAGAGTGGGTGAAGACTGAGGGAGAAAGGGAGAGATGGAGAGAGGGGAGAGAAAGAGGAAGAGAGGGAGGGAGGGAGTGGGAGGAAGTGTAGAGAAAAGCAGAGAGATGGAAAAGGGGGAGTGAGGAGTGCGAGGGAGAAGGGAGAGAAAGAGTGGATAAAGACAGAGGGAAAAAGGGAGAGTGGGATGAAATGTAGAGAAGGAGAAAGAGGGAGAAGAGAGATGGAGAAGGGGCAAAAGAGGAGAGGAAAACGGAAAAGGGGAGAAAAAGTGGGTGAAGGCAGAGAGGGAGAAAGGGAGGGATGGTAGAGAGAGGAGAAAAAAGGAGGAGAGAGATAGCGAAGGGAGATTGAGAGAGGACAGAAAAACAGAAGTGTGTGAAGACCAAGAGGGAGAAAGAGGGAAGAGAAAGAGAGGGAGGGAGTGAGAGGAAGTGTAGAGAAAGGAAAAAAGGGAGAAGAGAGACAGAAAAGGGGGAATGAGGAGTGCAATGGAGAGAAAGAAGAGCAGGAGGGAGTGGGAGAATGTGTTGAGGAGATAAGAGGGAGAAGAGAGATGAAGAAGGGGCAAGAGAGGAGAGGAAAAACGGAAAGGGGGAGAAAGAGTGGGTGAAGACAGAGGGAGAAAGGGATGGATGGTAGAGAAAGATGAAAGAGGAAGGAGAGATAAAGAAGGGAGACAGAGAGAGAGGAGAGAAAAACAGAAGAGGGAGAAAGAGTGGGTGAAGACAAAGAGGGAGAAAGGGAGAGATGGAAAAAGGGAGACAGGGAGAAAGAAGAATTGGGAGGAAGTGTAGAGAAGGAGAAAGAGAGAGAAGAGAGATGGAAGAGGGGCAAGAGAGGAGAGAAAGATGGAAAAGGGGGAGAAAGAGTGGGTGAAGACAGAGAGGGAGAAAGGAAGGGATGGAGAGAGGGGAGAGAAAAAGGAAGAGAGGAAGGGAGTGGGAGGAAGTGTAGAGAAAGGAGAAAAAGGGAGAAGTGAGACGGAAAAGGGGGAGTGAGGAGAGCAATGGAGAAAGGGGAGAAAGAATGGGCAAGGAAAGAGGGAAAAGGGAGAGAGGAGGAAGAAGAAGAGTGGGAAGGACTGGGAGGAAGGAGAAAGAGGGAGAAGAGAGTTGGAGAAGGGAGATTGAGACAGAGAGAGAGAGAGAGAGAGAGAGAGAGAGAGAGAGAGAGAGAGAGAGAGAGAGAGGAGCGAAAGACAGAAGAGAGTGAAGACCGAGAGGGAAAAAGAGAGGGATAGAGAGGGGAAAGAAAGAAAGAAAGAGGGAGTGGGAGGCAGTGGAGTGTAGGGGAGAAAGAGGAAGGAGTGGGAGAGACAAGGGGTGAGAGAGAAGAGAGAGATGGAGAAGGAGAAGAAATATTAGGGTGAAGACACAGGGAGAAAGAGAAGAAAGAGGAGAGGACTGGAGAAGAGAGAGGTGAGAGAGTGAGTGAAAAAAGTGATTGAGGGATGGAGAGACAGGAGAGAAAGGGAGTAATGAAGAGAGGGAATGAAGGAAAGAGAGAAAGAGTGCAGGGTAGAGTAGATAGGTGTAAAGTGAGGAGGTGAAGAGACGTAGGGATGCACTGATCCATCTTTTTCAGTTCCGAAACGATAGTATGGATTTAAGTAATGCGGCTAAGCTAATGCTAACGCTAGCATTGAAACAATGCGGTGAGCGCGATCAAAAACAGTCTCTTTAGGTTAATTTCCACTCTATTTTTGTTTATATAAAAGCCGAACGATTTACCATAGGCTATAGCGGTAAAGTAATACTTTATTTTGATTCGATTTGACCCGTTTCGGTACTTTTGTAACTTTTTTTTGACTCTGCGCTTATTTAGCCATTTAAACAATATTCATTACATTTAAATTACAATATTTAAATAAGACAAAACTGATTTTTTTTTATGTAAGTGTGATTTTTCTCTCAAGTAACTACAGAATAAATTTGTATAAAGAAATTATGACCAATAAATATTTTTTACATTTATTTACTACTTTATTTGTCCAATCAGGATATAATCTTAATCGATATTTGGAAGCCGATATCCAATCCAGCTGATTTTTCAACATTCAATATACCAGTACCCAGGAAGAGAGGAAAGGTGAAGAGAGTAAAATAGGGAGAGGAGGATGGGGCAGAGATAAAAAGGAAGGGAAGAGAGGTGCAGAGAGACGGGGAAGTGAGAAAAATGAGTAAAGACTATAAAAAGAGAGAGAAGAAAGAGGGGAAGGGTTAAAGTAAAGGAGAAACAAGGGAGGGTGTAGGAAAGAATGGAGAAAAAATTAAGGAGAAAGTAGTAAGAAATAGAGCGAAAGATGAATGGACGCAGAGAGAAAGAGCAAGGGTAAAGAGAAGGGAAAGAGGAGGAGAGGTATTGGGAGTAGAGGAAGGGGGAGGGAGTTTTCAAGCAGCAAACTCAAGCGCAGAAGTAAACAGAAAATCAAAGACCCCGAACTGCTCATGTATTCCTCATGGCCTGTGAGCCGGAGGATTTCAAACATTTGGGTGAGGGCTGGCTTTACAAAAACACATATTTTGCATTTGAAAGCAGGCCATGGGTTTAGCACTCTGTCAAATCAATACTTCATGTAGACCAGAGAAATCCAACTCAACGTTTGCCGTCACTGTTTTTCCCGATTTGTTTAACAGCCAATACGAAGTGGTTTAAAATCATACCGCACCAATTTCACAGGGTACAATTAGGCTGCGTCCCATTTCTCTGTCTTACCTCTTCGTCTTACCCCTACCCATTGGTTTTGCACCTTCATGTGAGGGCAAGGGGTGTCCCGATTCTAATTTTGATAAATGACTTGAGCCACGACCGAGCGCTACATACCCCTTGAAACGAGACTTGAAACTAAGGGGTACGCCTACAAGCTCAGGCAGGTTTTGGGATCAGGATGGCAGGGTCACATCGACCAGCCAAGGAGTCTCATAAATGTATTTTCAGCAGTTGTAATTATCGATTAACAGTTTAGCAGGTTTACAATTATGACGCTTATGTTCTACGTTACTTTTAGTGAACTGTTGTTGCAGTTTTAATTGTAGTTTTACTGTTTAGCCGACGTTATCGTTTTCATCGAATTTTCATGCATAAACAAGCTAGTTTTTTTGTCGAGCTGAGGTACCCGATAATCCTTGACATTTGTTTACGTTTGTTTGCGTCAATTGTTGTCGCCTCTGTAGACGTAGCAGCCAGCGAGAGGCGAGGGATGATGATGCAAATCAGCTAATCGAGTGGCATCCCATTTCTTAGGGGAACATTCGTATGACAAAGTCGTAGATAAAGGGGTAGGGGAAGGGGTAAGACAATGGGACGCAGCTTTAGACTCAATGTAAAGCTTGTGTTGATATGCACAAGTTTAGAATTTTCAGACAATTCAAGGGATTGTGTGAAGATATTGCAAGTTATTCGTGACACCTTTAAGAAGACATGCTATTCTTGTGTCTGCTACATAGTCTGGTTCTAATCTATGACACTTATAATTATGCTTATGCTATAATTATGCTATAATCACAAAACCAGGGGTGGGCAAATTATTTTTTCCATGAGAAACAGAAAATATTGTGGAGGGCTGGGCCAAAGTGCTAAACTCAATTCTGCATAATATTAATTGTATTTCTTTATAAAAAGCAGTAAATTGCATTATTTTGACACGCTGGTTAGACTGATAAGAGTTTATGTTATGACTAAGCAATGAACAAGTGAGTTTGCCTTACAAAAAATTTAATTTTAAAAAAACACCTCTAAAATAAAAGCAATGCAGCTTTAGTCCATGTATGCTTATTCTGTAATCCCAAATTATCTTAAACAAGCTTGTCAGAGTCAACAATACCCAGGTCTGCAGAAGGCGTTTTAGTCATGGTGTTTATTGTCTTATCAGATGATTTATGTTCACTGTGGGCCTAGGGGGCGCTGCAATTTCAAATCTTGTGTGTGCGACCTGTACATATGGTTTTTTACAATAAAGCTGAGTTTAAACTTTAAAGAAGTGACTAAGGGAGTGTGACATCACCCATAGCGTTCTTCTCTAGGGAAATGAAGCTCACGAGGCTCGCGGTTATAGGAGCCAATTTGGAGCCAGTTTCATATTCAGAATAAGAATTTGTTTACAGACAAAACAGTGAAATACAAACATCAGGATCATGTAGAGAGGGTAAATACGAACATTTTAAGACCAAAATGACGAGCATGACAGCAGCCGTTACAGAAAGAGGGGTGACAACTTTTAAATGTAAAGTCAATTGGAAATAAAGTCATTAGAGCCGGATAAGCCCCCATGCTCACTTCCTTCACTTCCTTTGGATTTGGAACGTGGCAGCTGGAAGGTTAGCTATGTCCATTTATATGTACAGTCCATGGTTAAATCACAATATTGATTCAAAATTACTTAAAAGGCCTATTTTGTTTGAGTCTTATAATGGCATATATGCCATATATCATTATGGGCGTTTCACGTATGTGTAACACAGATTCAGAAAATAAAATTAATTAAAAAAGAACAAAGTTAGCAGAATGTAAATAGGACTTGATTGGCAATATGGCAACTTGAAAATAAGTGATTAAAGATTGCTCAAACATGCATTAATCACTCCAAATGCAACTTTGGCTGAGTAAATGTTGAGGGGAAACAACTACACCATGGTTAAAAGCTCTGAAAAGTTGATTTTTTAATAGAGCTGCTTTAATAAAAGAAGTTTGCCAACTTTCGGTTCAAAACGGCCTTTTTTCACAGTTTTTTTTTTCTTTTTTTGTCATTTGTGCCCAAAAGGCTACTTAATACGTATCACTGAAAAAAAAAAAAAAAAAAAAAAATCAGGTTTAAATATTAAGGAAACTAAGTAAGTAGAAAGTGTGTGTGTGTGTGTGTGTGTGTGTGTGTGTGTGTGGGGGGGGGGGGGGGGGGGTCATACAGGGGAAAATAGGAATGATGTGGAAGTAAGAAACTGCTCTCATGTCTTGTATGGAGACAATTCTGTACACGTTTGCTTAAAAAAAATCCATTCTAGAGCTCATGGAGGAAGTTAACCTTGCTTATAAAATAGTATTTACAAAGTATAGCATAATTTATAATACACACAGAACAGCTTATTGGTAAGAGCACAGATTTCTCTTTCACTCCACCATACATAAAAAAAAAAAAAAATCATACAACTCACCATGGTGCATTTTGAGTTGTTTTGTTGCGAAACAAAACAAGGCCATCCAACCCAAATCTGCTGCAGTTGTCACGGTAACAGAGAGGCACGATGTAATCAGTCCCAGCAGTCATTTCTGGTTCTGTTTCCTCTATTCTTCTGCTAATACAGCCATTTAACACAGAAAAGCAGACGCACTGCCCTGAGAGATAAATTGGTCATTACAATTTTTCATGTTATTGTGACCATAAAATGTATTTCCCAAAAGCGTAACACATGCTACTTTGTTTTTATTTTATGTTTCCTTTTCATATAACTGACAACTCACCTTTGGGCGTTAAACAAATGCTAATATTCTCAAAGCGAATACAAAACACCGTCATTATAGTTCCAAATTAAGTTTAAAGGCGAAACCACGTCCCCTGAGGAAAGCCACTCCAGATACACGACAGTGCAGTTTTATTTCATTTTCTTAAATATTCAAGGCCGTGAATATATCAATATAAATGAGCATGCATAGGAAATGGGTTGCTCTTTGGACTTGAGTGAAGAGAATATTACATTATTAATAAAAAAGAAGACTTCACATGGGGGGTATAGTCGTGCTTTGTTGTTTGATCACTACAGAGATTGGAGATGCTTCAGTGTACCAGTCACGCTCCATCCTGCATTATAATCATTATTAATTATGGATAGAGCGACCATTCATATGTGCTTTTCATCACTGTTGTTTTGATTGTATGTTAAATCTTATGATGTTGTTTATACCATACAGCTCTGGAAAAAGGGACCGCCACAAAATGATCATTTTTTCTGATTTTACTACTTATAGATATGTGTTTGGGCAAAAGGAACATTTTTGTTTGAGTCTATAAACTACTGACAACATTTCCCTCAAATTCTAAGTAAAAATTGAGCATTTATTTGCAGAAAATGACAACTGGTCAAAATAACAAAAAAAGTTACATGTTTTCAGACCTCAAACAACGCAAAGAAACAAGATCAAATTCATTTTAAAACAACATAATACTAATGTTTACACTTAAGAAGAGTTCAGAAATCAATATTTGGTGCAATAACCCTTATTTTTAATCACAGCTTTCATGTGTCTTGGCATGCTCTCCACAAGTCTTTCACATTGTCCTTGGGGGATTTTATTCCACTCCTGGTGCAAGAACTGAAGTAGCTCAGCTTTGTGTTTGTGTTGAAATTCAACAGATGCTGGAATGGAATGGCTGTAATTAGGGTTACAAAATTCTGGGAATTTTCAAAGTTGGAAACTTTCCATGGGAATTTTCGGGAATTAACGGGAACTTTCGGGAATTAATGGGAATAAACTGGGAATTATCAAAGTTGAAGGTTGGGGCATCAATATAGTTGGTAGAAAAAATATTGTAGCATAATCCTGGCTAAAATAATCAAATTTCTGTGAATAAAGTAGGACAGTATTTTGTGCAGAGCCATCGAGCCACACCCTCTACATGCATTTTGCATTCCTTTATCACATGCACAATAACTTCTAGAATTCTGAAGCGCTAAAGCTACTTTTCTGAGCTCACAGCAAATACAGAACACACACACACAATGGGAACACACACTCAAAAGTTCGGAACAGGCTCACGAATGAGCGAGTGTAGAAATTAGTGGCCATTCGTGCAAACCTCAGGCTCTTTGAGCCTGACACAGAACCGTCCTCCACAAGATTGGACACAGACACGGACACAGACACTGAAGAAGATGAGGTGTCAGATGTTGAGGAAGTGAACACTGTGGACATTGAGGAAGAAGCTTGAAAGTATTTGGCAAAATGGAGAACATGCAAAAACCAGGCTTGAGAAGCTTTGGGTAAATTTTGATTGACAAAAGACTTCTTGACATTCAAGGAGAAAGCTGCTTTCATTTTACATTTTGAATTCAGGTTTTTGGACAGGAGGAGAGTTCCTTTCATTTTGAATTATAAGACACATTTTAGCCAATGTTCATGTTTTGTTGTTCAGTGAAGGAGATACGCGTTGATAAAGTTCTTCTTACAAATAAATCATGTGAGTCATGTGTTTTAATTGTCTCCCTTTTACAATAATGCCTGCTGATGACAAATAAAATGTTTATATTTATGTCGTTATATGACTCACAATAATTCCCATAAATTCCCAAAACTTCTGTGCAAAGTTACCAATTTGAAAATTCCCCAAATTCCCACGCCAAAGTTTCCATGAAAATTTTCCGGAAACTTTCCGGAAACTTTCTGGAAATTTTCCGCCCCTTTGCAACCCTAGCTGTAATACATGTAGAGATGCTGATTTCAGAAAAAAATGCAGTGGTTTCTTATTTTTTCCAGAGCTGTAGACAGACTAATAAAAGAATACTCAAAGTGTGAATGAAACAAAACACAACTCCAGGTATGTATGTGAGGAGGTATTTTGAGGAGTATATGACCAAAAAGCAGAGTGACCCTCATGTGAGTCTTTCATTTGCCAGTTCCAATGCTAAATCCAGTTGGTTTAAACCTAAATGCCTCTCTCTGATTTGAATGGTCACTTTTTCCAGAGCTGTATATTAATATCATGGAACTTTTCTGGTAGAAGGTCAGGCACTTTCTTGTCTATGTGATGTTAGTTTAACGCTTTACTAAGAAACATTTCAAGCAAAGCCATCACCATGGAGACAAATATCTGATGGCACAAGATCAAGTTACAGGTCAGATCTCTGGAGAGGTGCACCCGCTTCCAATAATAATGCATGTTTTTCATGTTTTTTTTATTTAGCAATAAAAAAAAAAAGAACTACATACACCAGTTAATGCCATAGCATGGAATATGTCGATGGAGAGAAGCAAGGGCTCCCAGTCATAAAAGTTAGACAGTGAACCTTCAAACTTTCAATCACGGCACTCATTTTCATGAATAAAATGTCTAATTTTCAGCAAAAAGGTGAGAGCGATTAACTGAAAAACTGTTGGCTAATACTAGTTAGCCTTTGACTGTAATGTTCTGTGAAATTGTTATAAGGTGAGCCGCGTTGTGCTGTGAAATTAAGTTAGTTCTTTCTGGTCTGAATTAGATTAAAATAAAGATCAGATTAAAGTCAAACAAAGCCTCAGACAGAGCATGCCTACAGTTAGCATCACACCCACACCCCCGGGGAATGTCGATAGCATCAGCTGCAAAGTATCAATATGGTGCTCTATTTATAAACATCAGAATTTCCGATAATTGTTTTGGGCTTAATTTCAAACTAGGGATGCACGATATATCGGCACTAACATCGGTATCGGCTGACACTGAAATTTTTAGAAAACATATCGGTATCGGTCTGATATGTAAATCTGGGCCGATATTAATGACCGATATTTGTCAGTACTATAAATACCTTGCTTTGAAAAACAAATAAAAGTTCTGTCACACTTCAGGCAGAGCACTGGGAGCTGTCCTTAATAAGGTCAAGCTGTACAGGGATCTTGGTTATAAAACGTGTTTATCTTGTATCTGTCCATGTTTAAGTTTATTGTAATTTGACAAAACGTGTTGCAGTTCCTTTTCTTGGCAATACACAAAATGGCCCCCAAACCTGAAATATATGTGGTGATATGGGAGCCATGTGAAATGCAGATTAAGAGTGACATGGTGATTTATTATCCTTGTGTTTTTTGGTTTTTTTTAATCTAAACTTTCTCACAGGGGTTTTGTGAATAAAATAAGTTAAGCTTTATGGAGTCAAAACACGTTTCAGAAATTCATTTTGCAAGATTTTCAATCTGTATAAAATGTTATCTCAGAATATATATATATATATATATTAGGGCTGTCAAACGATTAATTTTCTTGATCGCAACTAATCTCAGAAATTTCATAGTTAATCGCGATTAATCGTGATTTATTTTGCATGTTTAAAATTGATATCTTGCAGTAAGACCGTTCGAATCTAAAGTTAAACTCACAATGCAAAGTATTTCTCACCATTTTTTATTTCAAAAAAGTGCAGAGAAAGGAAAAAGTAACAATGAACCAGTAATAGTGCTTACTTTGAGAAATTGTAAATAAATGATTGAAGCCCGCTCGAGCTGCCTACGGATGCGTAGAAGGAACAAAATACTAGCAAACTCAAAATAGCGCGTTTAACCGACAATGAGTTTAATTAATACAACCAAATGAGCTGCATATGGATGGTAGAATTGCGGAAAATGCTGGCAAACTCTGATCGCGATAAAAAAAATAGTTTGCGATCATAACTCTAATCGCGATTAATCGCGATTAACGTGTTAATATTCCCAGCCCTAATATATATATATATATATATATATATATATATCAGCTAATCGGATATCGGCTATAGCAGCAACATTAATATCGGATATCGGCATCAGCTAAAATTTTCACATCGGTGTATATCCCAACTTTATACAGATTTTACTTTTTTATATACATTTTCTGTAATCGCCTCAAAAAAAGATTACAGTCAAACTACCTGCTTGAAAATGCTATCTGCTATTATGCCAATTTTTCCCCTCTGATCCAAAGGTTGACGCTTTGAATCCCGCTCTTGACATAAACGTCATTGCCCCACAGGTTGGCGATGCAATTCCAATTCCCACAGATGAACGTTGAATGCGATCATTGTGTCCTTGAGTAAGACACCCACCTCGCCCCCAGTGCCTGCGTACACTCGTGTATGAATGTGTGTGTGGATGGGTGAGTAGTTCCTTGATGTAAACCGCTCTAAGCGCCTCGAAGATGGAAAAGCGCTATACAAAAATGTGACCATGACCATATTTAGTATAACACAGTGTATGCTTTTTCACTGACTTCCGCAGTTGACTATTTGGATCACTTGTAGCAGTCCTTCATATGTCCCCATACTCCATGAACTTTGCCTTGGGAGCGCTCATCTCATCCGTCTCTTCCACCGCCGGAGCAGCAGCAGCAGTACCAGACCACTTAGCTCCCCCCCCGTGACCTGTGGATGACCTGCCTCTGTAAGACTCATTTCACGCAGACTCCCATAGACCGCTCCGATGATCCATAGACTGACGATGGGCCAGGCTGGCTCAGACCGGATCCCGGTGATGAGCACGTGGCCATATGGAGCAGGCTGATGCATCAGCCACATCCGAGTCCGACTCCACAAGCTATTCCTGCTCCCTATAGGCACACAGCATAAGTGACGCCATTGGAGAGAGGAAAGATCACAGGCAACAGTATGGCTTTTTGAGTTTCTATTCACCAGGGAGCAATTAAATAAAAAATAAAGATATTTTAATTGTTTATATTTGTGTTTGTGTATTAGGAAATACTAAAGGACACCGTCTGTGGTACATATGTTCTTACAAGGCCTATATTACACCATTTTTAATCTGTTATAATGTTGTTTCCTCATCAAAAAATATACCCGAAGATGAGTTTTGTTTCATTCACACATGTTAAACCCTGCATATTTAGGCGTAGTTCTCAAAAGTAGTTCTCAATCAGACCCTGAAAAAAAAAGTATTTATTTAGGAACAGGTATGTATTATTTAATAGGAACAGTGCATATTAATGAACATCTACAACATTGCAGTGTAAATACGCCAGATTATCCCGACTTCCAGCTTAAGATGTCATTATGATACAGGAAGTGCTCCACTGTGTTTATAAACTCCATATCTCTACTGAATTAAAGGTAAAAGGAACTCTTAACTTGAAAACTGCCACATTACATCACAAGGTGGAACAGAACATTTTGAGCTTTGGAGATGTAAACAGACAACAATAAAGGGTTACTGAAACATGTGTGAATGAAACAAAACACAAATCCAGGCTTGTTTTTGAGGAGGTAACAACATAATAATGTGTTTAATGTGTTTTTCACAGCCCTTAAAGACCAGTGTGGACTTTTGCCGTGACGCTAAAGCTAACAACAACAACTAGATCTGATAATTAGATTATAAAATGGTAAAATGATAAAATGGTTTCTAATTAGATGTAGACAGCGTACAGTGAACTTAATTTGACATCAAAAGCTGCTTAGGGTAGGAGGATTTTGCTCAAATACATGGGAACAAATTGAGTGAAGTTTTTGTTTTGGTTTTTATGGTTTAAAATAAGTTAAAGTGACTTATGTGTCTTTTTCTTAATTCAAGCAACATTAGATTTTATTTCTTATTTTGCAAAGAGTTGTTTTTCATATTTCCAGTGTAGCAGGATGTATTATCAAATTTTAAGTACAAAAAGTCTTGCTCCATTGGTAGATAATATTAATTGTCATGTGAAATTTCCTGAAATCATGATAAAACTTTCGTAATACAAGTAATCATCATAACTCAAGTAGATTTTATTTGTTTGCAATGTGGATAGAACTTTAGGTAAAAGGTCTAAAAAAAATCAATTTAAACTTAATTTCACTGAACACAAATAACCTGATAATAGTTTTGCCATCCATCAGAAATGTACCTGCAAGTGACTTGGTTCAGATTAAGGTTTCACTCAAAAGGTGAATGGAGTGTAAAATTAATACACAGAAATGCCAC
>JAVJIX010000036.1:0-45000 GCA_036785185.1 Paratrypauchen microcephalus
ACTAAATCAGGGCTAAACCAGGGCTAAAGCAGGACTAAACCAGGACTAAAACCAGGACTAGACCAGGACTAGACCAGGACTAAACCAGGACTAACCAAGGACTAAACCAGAATTATACCAGGACTAAACCAGGACTAGACCAGGTCTAAACCAGGACTAAATCAGGACTAGACCAGGTCTAAACCAGGACTAAACCAGGACTAAACCAGGACTAGACCAGGTCTAAACCAGGACTAAACCAGGACTAAATCAGGACTAAACCAGGTCTAAACCAGGTCTAAACCAGGACTAAACCAGGACTAAATCAGGACTAAACCAGGACTAAACCAAGACTAAACCAGGACTAAACCAGGACTAAATCAGGACTAGACCAGGACTAAACCAGGACTAAACCAGGACTAAATCAGGACTAAACCAGGTCTAAACCAGGACTAAATCAGGACTAAACCAGGACTAAACCAGGACTAAATCAGGACTAGACCAGGACTAGACCAGGACTAAACCAGGACTAAACCAGGACTAAATCAGGGCTAAACCAGGACTAAACCAGGACTAAACCAGGACTAAACCAGGACTAGACCAGGACTAGACCAGGACTAAACCAGGACTAAACCAGGACTAAACCAGGACTAAATCAGGACTAAACCAGGACTAAACCAGGACTAGACCAGGTCTAAACCAGGACTAAATCAGGACTAGACCAGGACTAAACCAGGACTAAACCAGGTCTAAACCAGGACTAAACCAGGGCTAAACCAGGACTAAACCAGGACTAAATCAGGACTAGACCAGGACTAAACCAGGTCTAAACCAGGACTAGACCAGGTCTAAACCAGGACTAAACCAGGGCTGAACCAGGGCTGAACCAGGGCTGAACCAGGACTAAACCAGGACTAAACCAGGGCTAAACCAAGACTAAACCAGGACTAAACCAGGTCTAAACCAGGTCTAAACCAGGTCTAAACCAGGACTAAACCAGGTCTAAACCAGGTCTAAATCAGGACTAAACCAGGACTAAACCAGGACTAAATCAGGACTAGACCAGGTCTAAACCAGGACTAAACCAGGAGTAAACCAGGTCTAAACCAGGTCTAAACCAGGACTACACCAGGTCTAAACCAGGACTAAACCAGGACTAAACCAAGACTAAACCAGGACTAAATCAGGACTAAACCAGGACTAAACCAAGACTAAACCAAGACTAAACCAGGACTAAATCAGGACTAGACCAGGACTAAACCAGGTCTAAACCAGGGCTAAACCAGGCCTAAACCAGGACTAAACCAAGACTAAACCAAGACTAAACCAGGACTAAATCAGGACTAGACCAGGACTAAACCAGGGCTAAACCAGGGCTAAACCAGGGCTGAACCAGGGTTGAACCAGGACTAAACCAGGACTAAACCAGGGCTAAACCAGGACTAAACCAGGACTAAACCAGGACTAAACCAAGACTAAACCAGGACTAATCCAGGTCTAAACCAGGGTTAAACCAGGGCTGAACCAGGGTTGAACCAGGACTAAACCAGGACTAAACCAGGACTAAACCAGGGCTAAACCAGGTCTAAACCAGGACTAAACCAGGACTAAACCAAGACTAAACCAGGACTAAATCAGGACTAGACCAGGACTAAACCAGGTCTAAACCAGGGCTAAACCAGGCCTAAACCAGGACTAAACCAAGACTAAACCAAGACTAAACCAGGACTAAATCAGGACTAGACCAGGACTAAACCAGGGCTAAACCAGGGCTAAACCAAGACTAAACCAAGACTAAACCAAGACTAAACCAGGACTAAACCAGGACTAGACCAGGACTAAACCAGGACTAAACCAGGGCTAAACCAGGGCTAAACCAGGACTAAACCAGGACTAAATCAGAACTAGACCAGGACTAAACCAGGGCTAAACCAGGGCTAAACCAGGACTAAACCAGGACTAGACCAGGACTAAACCAGGACTAAACCAGGTCTAAACCAGGGCTAAACCAGGACTAAATCATGACTAGACCAGGACTAAACCAGGTCTAAACCAGGTCTAAACCAGGTCTAAACCAGGGCTAAACCAGGGCTAAACCAGGACTAGACCAGGACTAAACCAGGACTAAACCAGGACTAAACCAGGACTAAATCAGGACTAGACCAGGACTAAACCAGGGCTAAACCAGGACTAAACCAGGACTAAACCAGGACTAGACCAGGTCTAAACCAGGACTAAACCAGGACTAAATCAGGACTAGACCAGGACTAGACCAGGACTAAACCAGGTCTAAACCAGGTCTAAACCAGGACTAAACCAGGACTAAACCAGGACTAGACCAGGACTAAACCAGGTCTAAACCAGGGCTAAACCAGGACTAAATCATGAGTAGACCAGGACTAAACCAGGTCTAAACCAGGTCTAAACCAGGACTAAATCATGACTAGACCAGGACTAAACCAGGTCTAAACCAGGTCTAAACCAGGGCTAAACCAGGGCTAAACCAGGACTAAACCAGGACTAAACCAGGTCTAAACCAGGTCTAAACCAGGACTAAACCAGGACTAAACCAGGACTAAACCAGGTCTAAACCAGGACTAAACCAGGACTAAACCAGGACTAAACCAGGTCTAAACCAGGTCTAAACCAGGACTAAACCAGGTCTAAACCAGGTCTAAACCAGGACTAAACCAGGACTAAACCAGGTCTAAACCAGGTCTAAACCAGGTCTAAACCAGGTCTAAACCAGGTCCAGGTTCTTGTATTTACCGTCAAAGTCGAGCATGCCGTCTGAGTTTTTGTCTCCGTCCTTCATGAGCTCGTCGATCTCGTCTTCCGTGATGCTCTCTCCGGTGCTGCGGATGATCAGAGCGAACTCCTCTCTGTCGATGTAACCGTCAGCGTTCCTGAAAGATCCAAACATCAGCAACGGACGAGAGGAAACCAGGAACGAGGGAACAGGAAAATGAGAAACCCTAAAACCTTCTGCTGTTCAGAACAATCAGAAACGTTTATAAAGTTTAGTGCTGAACGTGAAACCGAGCCAGATGCCCCTCCACAATCCTGAAGCTCCCACACCGAACCTGAGGGCCCCACCTCAAAGCTCCCACACCGAACCTGAGGGCCCCACCTCAAAGCTCCCACACCGAACCTGAGGGCCCCACCTCAAAGCTCCCACACCGAACCTGAGGGCCCCACCTCAAAGCTCCCACACCGAACCTGAGGGCCCCACCTCAAAGCTCCCACCCCGAACCTGAGGGCCCCACCTCAAAGCTCCCACACCGAACCTGAGGGCCCCACCTCAAAGCTCCCACACCGAACCTGAGGGCCCCACCTCAAAGCTCCCACCCCGAACCTGAGGGCCCCACCTCAAAGCTCCCACACCGAACCTGAGGGCCCCACCTCAAAGCAGGACTAGACCAGGACTAAACCAGGTCTAAACCAGGTCTAAACCAGGACTAGACCAGGTCTAAACCAGGACTAAACCAGGTCTAAACCAGGACTAAACCAGGACTAAACCAGGACTAAACCAGGACTAAACCAGGACTAAATCAGGACTAAATCAGGACTAAATCAGGACTAAACCAGGTCTAAACCAGGACTAAACCAGGACTAAATCAGGACTAGACCAGGACTAAACCAGGACTAAACCAGGTCTAAACCAGGACTAAACCAGGACTAAACCAGGTCTAAACCAGGACTAAATCAAGACTAGACCAGGACTAAACCAGGACTAAATCAGGACTAGACCAGGACTAAACCAGGACTAAACCAGGACTAGACCAGGACTAAACCAGGACTAGACCAGGACTAAACCAGGACTAAACCAGGACTAGACCAGGACTAGACCAGGACTAGACCAGGTCTAAACCAGGACTAAACCAGGACTAAATCGGGACTAGACCAGGACTAAATCAGGACTAAACCAGGACTAAATCAGGACTAAACCAGGACTAAACCAGGACTAAATCAGGACTAGACCAGGACTAAACCAGGACTAAACCAGGACTAAACCAGGACTAAATCAGGACTAGACCAGGACTAAACCAGGACTAAACCAGGACTAAATCAGGACTAGACCAGGACTAGACCAGGACTAAACCAGGTCTAAATCAGGACTAAATCAGGACTAGACCAGGACTAGACCAGGACTAGACCAGGACTAAACCAGGACTAAATCAGGACTGGACCAGGACTAGACCAGGGGGAAGATGGAAGAACTATGACTTCAGTTCTCTTAAATGAGTTCTTGATCATCAGGATCAGGGCTGTGGCACTGGACAGACACAGATTCTGGAGAATAAAACAGTTGGACCTGAGCTCAGGTAAAGTTCAGGTGAGCCACAGGTGTCTATTGATCCTCTATTGATCCTCTATCGATCCTCTATTGACGTAAGAGCAGGTCCTGTGTTCAGAGCAGGATTACAGAGCGGTTTGTGTGTCGGTTACGCACTTGTCGAAGACGCGGAAGCACTCGGCCAACTCTTCCTCGCTCTTTCCGGCCTGGTCCTCCTTGAGCAGCCTCACCATCATCACCAAGAACTCCTCGAAGTCGATGGTGCCGCTGCCTAGGGGAAGAACACGGAAGAACACGGACACTCAGACATTTCAGAGGCAGAACCGACACCGAACACCGGCCTCCGCGCGTAATTACGCACGGCACAGAGCACACGTGGTTTTGAACTTTTGTTGTTCATTTGAAGTGTGTAAATGACAGTAAATCATCAGTGATCTTATAGGATGAAGGACCGGGTCACGGGCCTCTGAAGGACCGGGTCACGGGCCTCTGAAGGACCGGGTCACGGGCCTCTGAAGGACCGGGTCACGGGCCTCTGAAGGACCGGGTCACGGGCCTCTGAAGGACCGGGTCACGGGCCTGTGGCGCGGGTCTTTCACGTGTTTTCGTGTTTAAACTTGGTCCTGCGCCACACTTGGGCTCAGTGTTGTGTAGTTTTGTATTTATTTGTTCATTTGTTCCTCACCGTCCTCGTCCACCTCCTCGATGATCTCATCCAGCTCCTCTCGGGTCGGGTTCTGACCCAACATCCTCATGACGGTGCCCAGCTCCTTGGTGCTGATGTCACCGCCGCCGTCGGTGTCAAACATGTCGAAGGCGGCTTTAAACTCTGAGCAACACGGAGAGCAAAGTCCAAAGTTTAGAACACTGGAAAAACAGGACAACTTCTGTCCCCTCTCCCCTGCCCTCTGTCCCCTGTCCTCTGTCCTCTGTCCTCTGTCCCCTCTCCCCTGCCCTCTGTCCCCTGTCCTCTGTCCTCTGTCCCCTGTCCCCTGCCCTCTGTCCTCTGTCCCCTGCCCTCTGTCCCCTGTCCTCTGTCCCCTGTCCCCTGCCCTCTGTCCCCTCTCCCCTGCCCTCTGTCCTCTGTCCCCTCTCCCCTGCCCTCTGTCCTCTGTCCCCTCTCCCCTGCCCTCTGTCCTCTGTCCCCTGCCCTCTGTCCCCTGTCCTCTGTCCCCTGTCCTCTGTCCTCTGTCCCCTCTCCCCTGCCCTCTGTCCTCTGTCCCCTGCCCTCTGTCCCCTGTCCTCTGTCCCCTGTCCCCTGCCCTCTGTCCCCCTCTCCCCTGCCCTCTGTCCTCTGTCCCCTCTCCCCTGCCCTCTGTCCTCTGTCCCCTCTCCCCTGCCCTCTGTCCTCTGTCCCCTGCCCTCTGTCCCCTGTCCTCTGTCCCCTGTCCTCTGTCCCCTGTCCCCTGCCCTCTGTCCCCTGTCCCCTGCCCTCTGTCCCCTGTCCCCTGTCCCCTGTCCTCTGTCCCCTCTCCCCTGCCCTCTGTCCCCTGTCCTCTGTCCCCCTGTCCTCTGTCCCCTGTCCCCTGCCCTCTGTCCCCTGTCCCCTGTCCCCTGCCCTCTGTCCCCTGTCCCCTGTCCTCTGTCCCCTGTCCCCTCTCCCCTGCCCTCTCTCCCCTGTCCTCTGTCCCCTGTCCCCTCTCCCTTGCCCTCTGTCCCCTGTCCTCTGTCCCCTGTCCTCTGTCCCCTGTCCCCTCTCCCTGTCCTCTGTCCCCTGTCCCCTCTCCCCTGTCCTCTGTCCCCTCTCCCCTGTCCTCTGTCCCCTGTCCCCTCTCCCCTGTCCTCTGTCCCCTGTCCCCTGTCCCCTCTCCCCTGTCCTCTGTCCCCTGTCCCCTCTCCCCTGTCCTCTGTCTCCTGTCCCCTCTCCCCTGTCCCCTCTCCCCTGTCCTCTGTCCCCTGTCCTCTGTCCCCTGTCCTCTGTCCCCTGTCCTCTGTCCCCTGTCCCCTGCCCTCTGTCCCCTGTCCCCTGTCCCCTGCCCTCTCTCCCCTGTCCTCTGTCCCCTGTCCCCTCTCCCTTGCCCTCTGTCCCCTGTCCTCTGTCCTCTGTCCCCTGTCCCCTGTCCCCTGTCCTCTGTCCCCTGTCCTCTGTCCCCTGCCCTCTCTCCCCTGTCCTCTGTCCCCTGTCCTCTGTCCTCTGTCCCCTGTCCTCTGTCCCCTGTCCTCTGTCCCCTGTCCTCTGTCCCCTGTCCCCTGCCCTCTGTCCCCTGTCCCCTGTCCCCTGCCCTCTCTCCCCTGTCCTCTGTCCTCTGTCCCCTGTCCCCTGTCCCCTGTCCTCTGTCCCCTGTCCTCTGTCCCCTGCCCTCTCTCCCCTGTCCTCTCTCCCCTGTCCTCTGTCCCCTGTCCTCTGTCCTCTGTCCTCTGTCCCCTGTCCTCTGTCCCCTGTCCTCTGTCCCCTGTCCCCTGCCCTCTGTCCCCTGTCCCCTGTCCCCTGCCCTCTCTCCCCTGTCCTCTGTCCCCTGTCCCCTCTCCCTTGCCCTCTGTCCCCTGTCCTCTGTCCTCTGTCCTCTGTCCCCTGTCCCCTCTCCCTTGCCCTCTGTCCCCTGTCCTCTGTCCTCTGTCCTCTGTCCCCTGTCCTCTGTCCCCTGTCCTCTGTCCCCTGTCCCCTGCCCTCTGTCCCCTGTCCCCTGTCCCCTGCCCTCTCTCCCCTGTCCCCTGTCCGCTGTCCTCTGTCCCCTGTCCTCTGTCCCGTGTCCCCTGTCCTCTGTCCCCTGTCCTCTGTCCCCTGTCCCCTGTCCCCTGTCCTCTGTCCCCTGTCCTCTGTCCCCTGTCCCCTGTCCTCTGTCCCCTGTCCCCTGTCCCCTGTCCTCTGTCCCCTGTCCTCTGTCCCCTGTCCCCTGTCCTCTGTCCCCTGTCCTCTGTCCTCTGTCCCTTGTCCCCTGCCCCCTGTCCTCTGTCCCCTGTCCTCTGTCCTCTGTCCTCTGTCCCCTGTCCTCTGTCCCCTGTCCCCTGTCCCCTGTCCTCTGTCCTCTGTCCCCTGTCCCCTGTCCTCTGTCCTCTCTCCCCTGTCCTCTGCCCCTTGTCCCCTGCCCCCTGTCCTCTGTCCCCTGTCCTCTGTCCTCTGTCCTCTGTCCCCTGTCCTCTGTCCCCTGTCCCCTGTCCCCTGTCCTCTGTCCTCTGTCCCCTGTCCCCTGTCCTCTGTCCTCTGTCCCCTGTCCTCTGTCCCCTGTCCCCTGCCCTCTGTCCCCTGTCCCCTGTCCCCTGCCCTCTCTCCCCTGTCCTCTGTCTCCTGTCCCCTCTCCCCTGTCCCCTCTCCCCTGTCCTCTGTCCCCTGTCCTCTGTCCCCTGCCCTCTCTCCCCTGTCCTCTGTCCCCTGTCCTCTGTCCTCTGTCCTCTGTCCCCTGTCCTCTGTCCCCTGTCCTCTGTCCCCTGTCCTCTTTCCCCTGTCCCCTGCCCTCTGTCCCCTGTCCTCTGTCCCCTGTCCTCTGTCCCCTGTCCTCTGTCCCCTGTCCCCTGCCCTCTGTCCCCTGTCCCCTGTCCCCTGCCCTCTCTCCCCTGTCCTCTGTCTCCTGTCCCCTCTCCCCTGTCCCCTCTCCCCTGTCCTCTGTCCCCTGTCCTCTGTCCCCTGTCCTCTGTCCTCTGTCCTCTGTCCCCTGTCCTCTGTCCCCTGTCCTCTGTCCCCTGTCCTCACCAGCCAGCATCTCCTCGCTCAGGTAGGAGCGGGCCTCTTGTTGCGCGTCAGTCTGAGGGAAACAGACGTGGTTATTTTTATTTTTCACACATTAAGTACAGTATAGTACTACACAGTACTACACAGTATAGTACTACACAGTATAGTACTACACAGTACTACACAGTACTACACAGTACTACACAGTACTACACAGTATAGTACTACACAGTACTACACAGTACTACACAGTACTACACAGTATAGTACTACACAGTACTACACAGTACTACACAGTACTACACAGTACTACACAGTATAGTACTACACAGTACTACACAGTACTACACAGTATAGTACTACACAGTACTACACAGTACTACACAGTATAGTACTACACAGTACTACACAGTACTACACAGCACTACACAGCACTACACAGTACTACACAGTATAGTACTACACAGTACTACACAGTATAGTACTACACAGTACTACACAGTACTACACAGTATAGTACTACACAGTACTACACAGTACTACACAGTACTACACAGTACTACACAGTACTACACAGTATAGTACTACACAGTACTACACAGTACTACACAGTATAGTACTACACAGTACTACACAGTACTACACAGTACTACACAGTATAGTACTGTATGACAGTACTATACTGTACAACTATAATGTAGAAAAACTGTGATATTTTATTATTTTTCTATTTTATTCTGATTTGTACATATACACATTATTTTCTATTTTTATAATTGTCTCATTTGACTCCGGTCTCTTGCTTTTTTTTTTTTTTTTTTTTTTTTGCGCTATTCCATCTATTTTTTGTTCCCCTCTGTTCTATTTTATATTTGATGAGTGACCAAATACCCTTGTGGATCTAATCTATACCTGATCAGTTTGTACAGTTTATGCACGGATCTATTTTTTCTCCTTTTTCGCCTGTGGGATTTGTGAATATTTCTGTTCATGTTCTCAGGAAAAACACATTAAAAGTGAAGTTTATTTGAGTGTCTCGTAAAGTGTGAGTGTGGCGCATGCGCGTTGAGCCTGTTGGCGTATTTGATCCGCTCGAGCGCGTTTCTGCGGGAGCCTCGCGGGCGAAAATTGGAGCAGCTATTTCAGGCTCACACTTTAGACGCGCTGTATTTGGGCAAAGGACACCCAACCCGGGGGAATCTGTCACCGAAGCAGAATGCGCACCTGGCAGCTGTCCGCGCGCCAACGCGAGCCACGGAGCCGCTCTGGAGCCAAAGCGCCACAGTCACTGACCAATCCTAATTACACCCAGGAGCCAATTGGACACTTAATTGGAAACGGCATTGGTAATTGATAACAGTGGCATTAACGTTCGTGCGTAAAAGTGTGGCACCGTGCGTAAAAGTGTGCCACCGTGCGTAAAAGTGTGCCACCGTGCGTAAAAAGGCAGCCTTTCGTTATATTCATTAGTTTTGAGTCGTATATTTAATCTGTTACACAAAACGTACTTTGGTTTTGCCTCTAGACCTTGTGCGTAAAAGTGTGCGTCATGCGTAAAACGGTGGCCTGGTTTTTGCCAAACATCTTCTAACATCATGTAATAACAATGATATTGATAATGATAAAAAAAAAACGTGTATGCATATCGCTTCATTTAAATAGTCTAATCGTACTTTGTGTTTTAGCTTTTCCTCTAGAGTTTGTGCGTAAAAGTGTGCCATCGTGCGTAAAACCAAAGTGTGCCATTTTTGGGTAATATAAATCCGCTCTTTTAAACAAACCGTGAGTCTTACCATGTTTGTGGTTTTGCTTTCCTCCTAAAATCCAGGACAAAAGCCCAAAGGAGTGGTCAATCCGCGTGCACCCGAACAGAGAGACTAGACGCACGGGGACGCTCCTCTGACGCTTTAAACGGCGCGCGCTGGCCACGCCCCCACGCGCTCACAGGCCCCGCCCCCTACGGATTTAGAACCCTGAACTTTTAGGGTCCAGGGCACAGGCCAATCACGCCCCGGGAATGTTCAGGTTTGTCACATTTTGGGTTTTAAGAAAATAAATGAGAAAATAAATGAAATTCCACCGGCACATTTCAGTGGCCGGAGACGGTGGAGAGGCGAGAAGATCCGAGATGTTCTGGAGCTCAGCTTGTTAACCAATAGCAGGAGTACCGAACATGGCAGCTCCAACTGAAGTGGAGGTTTTAAAATGCCATTGTTCTCATTGTTTTTCCAGACAGTCCCTCGTAAATACTCGAGACCGAACGAGAACAGAGTTTAGGAAGTTTAACGTTTAACCAGAGCAGATGAGCTCCAAATAGAACTTCACCTTTTACAACTTTTGAATCTTAAACTCATTCTATTTGTGACTCGGCAGTGATCCAGAGCAGGTGACGCGTTTTGTGATGAGGAACGTTTCAAACCTGATGTGAAACTCTAAACCGCCACAGCTTATTTCAGCGCTGGAGCTTGTCTCACCCCTGTCCTCCCCCGTCCTCCCGTCCCCCCCGTGTCTCACTGTCTCACCCCTGACTTCCCCCCCCCCACCCCCACCCCACACTCCTCCAGTCAGAGAGAAAAAACACAGGCAAATGGAAATGGAAGGAGGTTATGCAGTTTGTGGAGATCATTTTATTTCACCCGTCCCTGTGTGCTCACCCCCCGTGTCTCACCGAAGGATGGGGTGGCCCCGGGCACCCCATGCTTCTGTGTCTCACCCCTGTGTCTCACCCCCGTGTCTCACCCCCGTGTCTCACCCCCGTGTCTCACCCCATGTGTCTCACCCTTGTGTCTCACCCCTGTGTCTCACCCCTGTGTCTCACCCCCATGTCTCCCCCCCGTGTCTCCCCCTTGTGTCTCACCCCCGTGTCTCACCCCCGTGTCTCACCCCCGTGTCTCACCCTTGTGTCTCACCCCCGTGTCTCACCCCCGTGTCTCACCCCCGTGTCTCATCCTTGTCTCTCACCCCGTGTCTCACCCCATGTGTCTCACCCCCTGTGTCTCACCCTTGTGTCTCACCCCCGTGTCTCACCCTTGTGTCTCACCCCCATGTCTCACCCCTGTGTCTCACCCCCATGTCTCACCCCTGTGTCTCACCCTTGTGTCTCACCCCCGTGTCTCACCCCCGTGTCTCATCCTTGTCTCTCATCCTTCTGTGTCTTACCCCCCTATGTCTCACCCCGTGTCTCACCCCTGTGTCTCACCCCCTGTGTCTCACCCCTTGTGTCTCACCCCTGTGCCTCACCCCGTGTCTCACCCCTGTGTCTCACCCCCTGTGTCTCACCCGTGTCTCACCCCTGTGCCTCAACCCGTGTCTCACTCCTGTGTCTCACCCCCTGTGTCTCACCCCGGTCACCCCATCCTTCTGTGTCTCACCCCCCGTGCCTCACCCCCTGTGTCTCACCCCGTGTCTCACCCCTGTGTCTCACCCTTGTGTCTCACCCCGTGTCTCACCCCGTGTCTCACCCCTGTGTCTCACCCCCTGTGTCTCACCCCTTGTGTCTCACCCCTGTGACTCACCCCTTGTGTCTCACCCCCTGTGTCTCACCCTTGTGTCTCACCCCGTGTCTCACCCCGTGTCTCACCCGTGTCTCACCCCCTGTGTCTCACCCCGTGTCTCACCCCTGTGACTCACCCCTATGTGTCTCACCCGTGTCTCACCCCGTGTCTCACCCCTGTGACTCACCCCTATGTGTCTCACCCGTGTCTCACCCACACTGTTCTGCAGATTGCGAGACAGTGTCCGAAATTGAAATTGAAAGTAGGTTATGATTTTGACCAGATGACCTGTTCGGTTAATCTGCCGTCTCACCCGTGTCACCCCTCCCTCACCCGTGTCACCCCTCCCCCACCCGCGTCACCCCTCTGCCCCCCCCAGACAGACGTCCGAATGTCGGCTGCACATTTTGTGTAGAACCTTTCAAACTCAAGATTTTTTATTTTTCGCACACTGGCTCTGAAACCCCCCTCCTCCTATCCAGCCTCTCCCCCCCCCCCCGCAATGCCCCCTCCCGTGCCCCCCGTGCCCCCCCCGTGCCCCCCCCGTGCCCCCACGCCCTGAATAGCCGCAGTTTTGTGGGGAACACGTGAAGGTGGCGACTGCGACGACGGCTCTGCCCCTTATAAGGAGGTCAGTTCCTGGAGGGAGGAGCCAGGACGGGGGGGGTGGGGAGGGTATATACCCCCCAGCTCCACATGTACCTGCCCCACAGATGCCCCACAGATACCCCACACATGCCCCACACATGCCCCACAGCTCAGGTCCACCCGAGCAGGCGACGTTTAGAACATGGGTAAAAACAGCAGGAGCAGAAAAACAAGTTATTATGAAGGTTTATTTGTTTATTTGTAAGAACTTGAGTTGTGAGAAGAGAAGGACAGAAAGATGAGAAGGAGAGAAAGAGGAGAAGCAGAAGAACGAGGGAGGAGGAGGAGGAGGAGGAGCAGTTGGTGTAAGATTTCTACAACAGCTGACCCCAGACAGCTGGAAACGCCTTGGGCTTAAAAAGGTTCTGGAGATATTTTTAACTCCGTCTCCAGCACCCTCAGAGGAGACGAACGAGAGGACGAGGAGAGGGGGAGGACGAGGAGACGAACGAGAGGACGAGGAGACGAGGGGGAGGACGAGGAGAGGGGGAGGACGAGGAGACGAGGGGGAGGACGAGGAGAGGGGGAGGACGAGGAGACGAACGAGAGGACAAGGAGACGAGGGGGAGGACGAGGAGACGAGGGGGAGGACGAGGAGACGAGGGGGAGGACGAGGAGACGAGGGGGAGGACGAGGAGACGAACGAGACGATGAGGAGAGGGGGAGAACGAGGAGACGGACGAGGGGACGAGGAGAGGGGGAGGACGAGGAGACGAACGAGAGGACGAGGAGAGGGGAGGACGAGGAGACGAACGAGAGGACGAGGAGAGGGGGAGGACGAGGAGACGAGGGGGAGGACGAGGAGAGGGGGAGGACGAGGAGACGAACGAGAGGACGAGGAGATGAGGGGGAGGACGAGGAGACGAGGGGGAGGACGAGGAGACGAGGGGGAGGACGAGGAGACGAACGAGACGATGAGGAGAGGGGGAGAACGAGGAGACGGACGAGGGGACGAGGAGAGGGGGAGGACGAGGAGACGAACGAGGGGACGAGGAGAGGGGGAGGACGAGGAGAGGGGGGCGAGGAGACGAGGGGGAGGACGAGGAGACGAGGGGGAGGACGAGGAGACGAGGGGGAGGACGAGGAGACGAACGAGACGATGAGGAGAGGGAGAGGACGAGGAGAGGGGGAGGACGAGGAGACGAGGGGGAGGACGAGGAGAGGGGGAGGACGAGGAGAGGGGGAGGAGAGGAGGAGCTGCAGGTTCCTCCTCGGGTTCTTCGGTCTCAGGAATGTGGTTGGAGATGTTACTGGACGTTCTCCATCATCTTTAGAAACTCTGCACGAAAAGAAGCAGGAAAATAAAGACAAAACTGAAGGAAACTAAACAAAGGTGTCCAGATGTCCCCTTTGTCCCGGGACAGTCCCCGTTGTCCCGGGACAGTCCCCGTTGTCCCGGGACAGTTCCTGTCCTGACTCGTGTGTCCCCTGTCCCTGCAGATGTGTCCAAAACCAGAGATTTGTCCCAGTTTTATCAAGAAATGTCCCAGTGTCCCGATTTTGGACCAGTCTGATCTAAACCAGTACTAAACCAGGACTAAACCAGGACTAAACCAGGTCTACATCAGGACTAAACCAGGTCTAAACCAGGTCTAAACCAGGTCTACATCAGGACTAAACCAGGTCTAAACCAGGTCTAAACCAGGTCTACATCAGGACTAAACCAGGTCTAAACCAGGTCTAAACCAGGTCTACATCAGGACTAAACCAGGTCTAAACCAGGTCTAAACCAGGACTAAACCAGGACTAAACCAGGACTAAACCAGGTCTAAACCAGGACTAAACCAGGACTACACCAGGACTAAACCAGGACTAAACCAGGACTAAACCAGGTCTACATCAGGACTAAACCAGGTCTAAACCAGGACTGAACCAGGACTAAACCAGGACTAAACCAGGTCTAAACCAGGTCTAAACCAGGACTAAACCAGGACTAAACCAGGACTAAACCAGGACTACACCAGGACTAAACCAGGACTAAACCAGGTCTAAACCAGGTCTAAACCAGGACTAAACCAGGACTAAACCAGGTGTAAACCAGGACTAAACCAGGACTACACCAGGACTAAACCAGGACTGAACCAGGACTAAACCAGGACTAAACCAGGACTAAACCAGGTCTAAACCAGGACTAAACCAGGACTACACCAGGACTAAACCAGGACTAAACCAGGTCTAAACCAGGTCTAAACCAGGACTAAACCAGGACCAGGTCTAAACCAGGACTAAACCAGGACTAAACCAGGACTACATCAGGACTAAACCAGGACTAAACCAGGACTAAACCAGGACTAAACCAGGTCTAAACCAGGTCTAAACCAGGACTAAACCAGGACTACATCAGGACTAAACCAGGACTAAACCAGGTCTAAACCAGGACTAAACCAGGTCTAAACCAGGACTACATCAGGACTACATCAGGACTAAACCAGGACTAAACCAGGTCTAACATCAGGACTAAACCAGGACCAGGTCTAAACCAGGACTAAACCAGGACTACATCAGGACTAAACCAGGACTACATCAGGACTAAACCAGGACTAAACCAGGACTAAACCAGGTCTAAACCAGGACTAAACCAGGTCTAAACCAGGTCTAAACCAGGACTAAACCAGGACTACATCAGGACTAAACCAGGACTAAACCAGGTCTAAACCAGGACTAAACCAGGTCTAAACCAGGACTACATCAGGACTACCTCAGGACTAAACCAGATCTAAACCAGGTCTAAACCAGGACTAAACCAGGTCTAAACCAGGACTACATCAGGACTACATCAGGACTAAACCAGGACTAAACCAGGTCTAACATCAGGACTAAACCAGGACCAGGTCTAAACCAGGACTAAACCAGGACTACATCAGGACTAAACCAGGACTAAACCAGGACTAAACCAGGTCTAAACCAGGACTAAACCAGGTCTAAACCAGGTCTAAACCAGGACTAAACCAGGACTACATCAGGACTAAACCAGGACTAAACCAGGTCTAAACCAGAACTAAACCAGGTCTAAACCAGGACTACATCAGGACTACATCAGGACTACATCAGGACTAAACCAGGACTAAACCAGATCTAAACCAGGTCTAAACCAGGTCTAAACGAGGATTATCAGTTTTTGCCTGATCTGATCCCCTCCAACAGTAAACAGGATCATAAATTGTCATTTGTTTCGCCAAAATCCAGAAAAACACCCTGTTCCACCTGGTGATGTCATCATGTGGTGGCACAGGAAGTGCTCCACTGTGTTTTTAAACTCCACACATCTTCACTAGAATCATTTGGATCATTTCAGTCCTGGAGTCGCCGATCTGGACTGAACTAAAGGGAAAAGGTCACTGTTCACTTGATGACATCACGAGGTGGAACAGAGCGTTTGGAGCTCCAGGACTTCGCTCTTTCGTTTTTCTCACCGTCAAAGTCGATCTTTCCGTCCTTGTTGGTGTCAGATTCTCCAAACATCTCATCGATGTCCTCCTCCGTCACCGCCTCTCCGGTCATGTGGAGGATCTCCCCGAACTCTGCACGGTCCACAAAGCCATCTCCGTTCCTGAGAGGAGGAGAGGAGGAGGAGGAGGAGAGGAGGAGGAGGAGGAGGAGGAGGAGAAGGAGGAGGAGGAGAGGAGGAGGAGGAGGAGGAGAAGAAGAGGAGAGGAGGAGGAGGAGAGGAGAAGAGGAGGAGAGGAGGAGGAGAAGAGGAGGACGAGAGGGGGAGAGGAGGAGAAGAGGAGGAGGAGAAGAGGAGGAGGAGGAGAAGAGGAGGAGAAGAGGAGGAGGAGAAGAGGAGGAGGAGAGGAGGAGGAGGAGGAGGAGAAGAAGAGGAGAGGAGGAGGAGGAGGAGGAGAAGAGGAGGAGAAGAGGAGGAGGAGAAGAGGAGGAGGAGGAGGAGGAGGAGGAGGAGGAGAAGAAGAGGAGAGGAGGAGGAGGAGAAGGAGGAGGAGGAGGAGAAGAGGAGGAGGAGGAGGAGGAGGAGAGGAGGAGGAGAAGGAGGAGGAGGAGAGGAGGAGGAGGAGGAGGAGAAGAGGAGGAGAGGAGGAGGAGGAGAAGAGGAGGAGAGGAGGAGGAGGAGGAGGAGAAGAAGAGGAGGAGGAGGAGGAGGAGGAGGAGGAGGAGGAGGAGGAGGAGGAGGAGGAGGAGGAGAAGAGGAGGAGGAGGAGGAGAGGAGGAGGAGGAGGAGGAGGAGGAGAGGAGGAGGAGGAGGAGGAGGAGGAGGAGAGGAGGAGAGGAGGAGGAGAGGAGGAGGAGGAGAAGGAGGAGGAGGAGGAGGAGAGGAGGAGGAGGAGGAGAGGAGGAGGAGAAGAGGAGGAGAGGAGGAGGAGAAGAGGAGGAGGAGGAGAGGAGGAGGAGGAGGAGGAGGAGAGGAGGAGGAGGAGGAGGAGGAGAGAGGAGGAGGAGGAGGAGGAGAAGAGGAGGAGAGGAGGAGGAGGAGGAGAAGAAGAGGAGGAGGAGATGAGGAGGAGGAGGAGGAGAAGAAGAGGAGGAGATGAGGAGGAGGAGGAGGAGGAGAGGAGGAGGAGGAGGAGGAGAAGAAGAGGAGGAGGAGGAGAGGAGGAGGAGGAGGAGGAGGAGAAGAGGAGGAGGAGGAGGAGGAGAAGAAGAGGAGGAGAGGAGGAGGAGAAGAGGAGGAGGAGAAGAGGAGGAGGAGGAGGAGAAGAGGAGGAGGAGGAGAAGAAGGAGGAGGAGGAGAAGAGGAGGAGAAGAGGAGGAGGAGGAGGAGGAGGAGGAGAGGAGGAGGAGGAGGAGAGGAGGAGGAGGAGAGGAGGAGGAGAGGAGGAGGAGGAGAGGAGGAGGAGGAGAGGAGGAGGAGGAGGAGAGGAGGAGGAGGAGGAGGAGGAGGAGGAGAGGAGGAGGAGGAGGAGGAGGAGGAGAAGAGGAGGAGGAGGAGGAGGAAAAGAGGAGGAGGAGGAGGAGAAGAGGAGGAGGAGGAGGAGGAGAGGAGGAGGAGAGGAGGAGAGGAGGAGGAGGAGGAGGAGAGGAGGAGAGGAGGAGGAGAGGAGGAGGAGGAGGAGGAGAAGAGGAGGAGAGGAGGAGGAGGAGGAGGAGAGGAGGAGAGGAGGAGGAGGAGGAGAAGAGGAGGAGAGGAGGAGAGGAGGAGGAGGAGGAGGAGGAGGAGGAGGAGAAGAGGAGGAGGAGAGGAGGAGGAGGAGAGGAGGAAAGGAGGAGGAGGAGGAGGAGGAGGAGAGGAGGAAGAGAGAAGGAGTAGAGGAAGAGGAGGAGAGGAGGAAGAGAGGAGGAGGAGGAGGAGGAGGAGGAGAAGAGGAGGAGAGGAGGAGGAGGAGAGGAGGAGGAGGAGAGGAGGAGGAGGAGGAGGAGGAGGAGGAGGAGAAGGAGGAGGAGGAGGAGGAGAAGGAGAAGAGGAGGAGGAGGAGGAGAGGAGGAGAGGAGGAGAGGAGGAGGAGGAGGAGGAGGAGAAGAGGAGGAGGAGGGGAAGAGGAGGAGGAGGAGGAGGAGAAGAGGAGGAGGAGAAGAGGAGGAGGAGGAGGAGGAGAAGAGGAGGAGGAGGAGGAGGAGAAGAGGAGGAGGAGGGGAAGAGGAGGAGGAGAAGGAGGAAGAGGAGGAGGAGGAGGAGGAGGAGAGGAAGAGGAGGAGGAGGAGGAGAAGGAGGAGGAGGAGAAGAGGAGGAGGAGGAGGAGGAGAGGAGGAGGAGGAGGAGGAGGAGAGGAGGAGGAGGAGGAGGAGGAGAAGAGGAGAAGAGGAGGAGGAAGAGGAGGAGGAGGAGGAGGAGGAGGAGGAGAAGAGGAGGAGGAGAAGAGGAGGAGGAGGAGAAGAGGAGAGGAGGAGGAGGAGGAGGAGGAGGAGGAGGAATAGAGAAAGAGAAGAAGTAAATATGAGGATCTGTGTAGGTGCAGATCTCCTGAAGGTTCCTCCATTTCTGTGAGGAACATCAGGTTTAGGGTTACAGGAGGTGGAACACAGACCCTCCCACTGCGTGACATCACGAGGTGGAACTCCAGGTGTTTTTGAGAATGTGACTTAAACCTCAGGGAGCTTTAGAACGTCCCTCAGACGCTGCAGTTCGTACGGTTTATAAAATAAAAGTGTCTCCGAGCGCGCCCCCCGAGCGCGCCCCCCGAGCGCGCCCCCCGAGCGCGCCCCCCGAGCGCGCCCCCGAGCCCGCCCCCGAGCGCGTCCCCCGAGCGCGTCCCCCGAGCGCGTCCCCCGAGCGCGCCCCCCGAGCGCGTCCCCCGCGCGCGTCCCCCGAGCGCGTCCCCCGAGCGCGTCCCCCGAGCGCGTCCTCATTTCCATTGTGGATCAATAAAGTTTGTCAAAGTCTAAATCAAGGTTAGAATAGTTTTAGATTTTTCATTATAGTTTAGTTTTAATTTACGGCTCTGGTGATGGACAAGTCCAGGTTCAGACCAGGTTTGGTCCAGGTTTGGTCCAGGTTTAGTCCAGGTTTAGTCCAGGTTCAGACCAGGTTTAGTCCAGGTTTGGTCCAGGTTTAGTCCAGGTTTAGTCCAGGTTCAGACCAGGTTTAGTCCAGGTTTAGTCCAGGTTTGGTCCAGGTTTAGTCCAGGTTCAGACCAGGTTCAGACCAGGTTTGGTCCAGGTTTAGTCCAGGTTTAGTCCAGGTTTGGTCCAGGTTTAGTCCAGGTTCAGACCAGGTTTAGTCCAGGTTTGGTCCAGGTTTAGTCCAGGTTTAGTCCAGGTTTAGTCCAGGTTTGGTCCAGGTTTAGTCCAGGTTTAGTCCAGGTTTGGTCCAGGTTTAGTCCAGGTTTGGTCCAGGTTTAGTCCAGGTTTAGTCCAGGTTTAGTCCAGGTTTGGTCCAGGTTTGGTCCAGGTTTAGTCCAGGTTTAGTCCAGGTTCAGACCAGGTTTAGTCCAGGTTTAGTCCAGGTTTAGTCCAGGTTTAGTCCAGGTTCAGACCAGGTTTAGTCCAGGTTTAGTCCAGGTTTGGTCCAGGTTTAGTCCAGGTTTGGTCCAGGTTTAGTCCAGGTTTAGTCCAGGTTTAGTCCAGGTTTAGTCCAGGTTTGGTCCAGGTTTAGTCCAGGTTTGGTCCAGGTTTGGTCCAGGTTTGGTCCAGGTTTAGTCCAGGTTTAGTCCAGGTTTGGTCCAGGTTTGGTCCAGGTTTAGTCCAGGTTTAGTCCAGGTTCAGACCAGGTTTAGTCCAGGTTTAGTCCAGGTTTAGTCCAGGTTTAGTCCAGGTTTGGTCCAGGTTTAGTCCAGGTTCAGACCAGGTTTAGTCCAGGTTTGGTCCAGGTTTAGTCCAGGTTTGGTCCAGGTTTAATCCAGGTTCAGACCAGATTCAGACCAGGTTTGGTCCAGGTTTAGTCCAGGTTTGGTCCAGGTTTAGTCCAGGTTTAGTCCAGGTTTAGTCCAGGTTTGGTCCAGGTTTGGTCCAGGTTTAGTCCAGGTTTGGTCCAGGTTTGGTCCAGGTTTAGTCCAGGTTCAGACCAGGTTTAGTCCAGGTTTAGTCCAGGTTTAGTCCAGGTTTAGTCCAGGTTCAGACCAGGTTTGGTCCAGGTTTGGTCCAGGTTTAGTCCAGGTTTGGTCCAGGTTTGGTCCAGGTTTGGTCCAGGTTTAGTCCAGGTTCAGACCAGGTTTAGTCCAGGTTTAGTCCAGGTTTAGTCCAGGTTTAGTCCAGGTTCAGACCAGGTTTGGTCCAGGTTTAGTCCAGATTCAGACCAGGTTTAGTCCAGGTTTGGTCCAGGTTTAGTCCAGGTTTGGTCCAGGTTTAGTCCAGGTTTAGTCCAGGTTTGGTCCAGGTTTGGTCCAGGTTTAGTCCAGGTTTGGTCCAGGTTTAGTCCAGGTTTGGTCCAGGTTTGGTCCAGGTTTGGTCCAGGTTTAGTCCAGGTTTGGTCCAGGTTTGGTCCAGGTTTAGTCCAGGTTTAGTCCAGGTTCAGACCAGGTTTAGTCCAGGTTTAGTCCAGGTTTAGTCCAGGTTTAGTCCAGGTTTGGGCCAGGTTTAGTCCAGGTTTAGTCCTGGTTTAGTCCAGGTGTAGTCCAGGTTTGGTCCAGGTTTAGTCCAGGTTTAGTCCAGGTTTAGTCCAGGTGTAGTCCAGGTTTGGTCCAGGTTTGGTCCAGGTTTAGTCCTGGTTTAGTCCAGGTTTGTTCCAGGTTTGGTCCAGGTTTAGTCCAGGTTTAGTCCAGGTTTGTTCCAGGTTTGGTCCAGGTTTAGTCCTGGTTTAGTCCAGGTTTGTTCCAGGTTTAGTCCAGGTTTAGTCCAGGTTTAGTCCAGGTTTGTTCCAGGTTTGGTCCAGGTTTAGTCCAGGTTTAGTCCAGGTTTGGTCCAGGTTTAGTCCAGGTTTAGACCTGGTTTAGACCTGGTGTAGACCTGGTGTAGACCTGGTGTAGACCTGGTTTAGTCCTGGTTTAGACCTGGTTTAGTCCTGGTGTAGACCTGGTTTAGACCTGGTTTAGACCTGGTTTAGACCTGGTTTAGTCCTGGTGTAGACCTGGTTTAGTCCTGGTTTAGACCTGGTTTAGACCTGATTTAGTCCTGGTTTAGACCTGGTTTAGTCCTGGTTTAGACCTGGTTTAGTCCTGGTTTAGTCCTGGTTTAGTCCTGGTTTAGTCCTGGTTTAGTCCTGGTTTAGACCTGGTTTAGACCTGGTGTAGTCCTGGTTTAGACCTGGTGTAGTCCTAGTTTAGTCCTAGTTTAGACCTGGTTTAGTCCTGGTTTAGTCCTGGTTTAGTCCTAGTTTAGTCCTGGTTTAGTCCTGGTTTAGACCTGGTTTAGACCTGGTTTAGTCCTGGTTTAGTCCTGGTTTAGTCCTGGTGTAGACCTGGTGTAGACCTGGTTTAGTCCTGGTTTAGACCTGGTTTAGTCCTGGTTTAGTCCTGGTTTAGACCTGGTTTAGACCTGGTTTAGACCTGGTTTAGTCCTGGTTTAGTCCTGGTTTAGTCCTGGTTTAGACCTAGTTTAGACCTGGTTTAGTCCTGGTTTAGACCTAGTTTAGACCTGGTTTAGTCCTGGTTTAGTCCTGGTTCAGACCTGGTTTAGACCTGGTTTAGACCTGGTTTAGACCTGGTTTAGTCCTGGTTTAGTCCTGGTTTAGTCCTAGTTTAGACCTGGTATAGTCCTGGTTTAGTCCTGGTTTAGTCCTGGTTTAGACCTGGTTTAGACCTGGTTTAGACCTGGTTTAGTCCTAGTTTAGTCCTGGTTTAGTCCTGGTTTAGACCTAGTTTAGACCTGGTTTAGTCCTGGTTTAGTCCTGGTTTAGTCCTGGTTTAGACCTAGTTTAGACCTGGTTTAGTCCTGGTGTAGACCTGGTTCAGACGAGGTTTGGTCCAGGTTTGGTCCAGGTTTAGTCCAGGTTTAGTCCAGGTTCAGACCAGGTTTAGTCCAGGTTTGGTCCAGGTTTAGTCCAGGTTTAGTCCAGGTTCAGACCAGGTTTAGTCCAGGTTTAGTCCAGGTTTGGTCCAGGTTTAGTCCAGGTTCAGACCAGGTTCAGACCAGGTTTGGTCCACGTTTAGTCCAGGTTTAGTCCAGGTTTGGTCCAGGTTTAGTCCAGGTTCAGACCAGGTTTAGTCCAGGTTTGGTCCAGGTTTAGTCCAGGTTTAGTCCAGGTTTGGTCCAGGTTTAGTCCAGGTTTAGTCCAGGTTTGGTCCAGGTTTAGTCCAGGTTTGGTCCAGGTTTGGTCCAGGTTTAGTCCAGGTTTAGTCCAGGTTTAGTCCAGGTTTGGTCCAGGTTTAGTCCAGGTTTAGTCCAGGTTCAGACCAGGTTTAGTCCAGGTTTAGTCCAGGTTTAGTCCAGGTTTAGTCCAGGTTCAGACCAGGTTTAGTCCAGGTTTGGTCCAGGTTTAGTCCAGGTTCAGACCAGGTTTAGTCCAGGTTTGGTCCAGGTTTAGTCCAGGTTTAGTCCAGGTTTAGTCCAGGTTTGGTCCAGGTTTAGTCCAGGTTTAGTCCAGGTTTAGTCCAGGTTTGGTCCAGGTTTAGTCCAGGTTTGGTCCAGGTTTGGTCCAGGTTTAGTCCAGGTTTAGTCCAGGTTTGGTCCAGGTTTGGTCCAGGTTTAGTCCAGGTTTAGTCCAGGTTCAGACCAGGTTTAGTCCAGGTTTAGTCCAGGTTTAGTCCAGGTTTAGTCCAGGTTTGGTCCAGGTTTAGTCCAGGTTCAGACCAGGTTTAGTCCAGGTTTGGTCCAGGTTTAGTCCAGGTTTGGTCCAGGTTTAATCCAGGTTCAGACCAGATTCAGACCAGGTTTGGTCCAGGTTTAGTCCAGGTTTGGTCCAGGTTTAGTCCAGGTTTAGTCCAGGTTTAGTCCAGGTTTGGTCCAGGTTTGGTCCAGGTTTAGTCCAGGTTTGGTCCAGGTTTGGTCCAGGTTTAGTCCAGGTTCAGACCAGGTTTAGTCCAGGTTTAGTCCAGGTTTAGTCCAGGTTTAGTCCAGGTTCAGACCAGGTTTGGTCCAGGTTTGGTCCAGGTTTAGTCCAGGTTTGGTCCAGGTTTGGTCCAGGTTTGGTCCAGGTTTAGTCCAGGTTCAGACCAGGTTTAGTCCAGGTTTAGTCCAGGTTTAGTCCAGGTTTAGTCCAGGTTCAGACCAGGTTTGGTCCAGGTTTAGTCCAGGTTCAGACCAGGTTTAGTCCAGGTTTGGTCCAGGTTTAGTCCAGGTTTGGTCCAGGTTTAGTCCAGGTTTGGTCCAGGTTTGGTCCAGGTTTAGTCCAGGTTTGGTCCAGGTTTAGTCCAGGTTTGGTCCAGGTTTGGTCCAGGTTCGGTCCAGGTTTAGTCCAGGTTTGGTCCAGGTTTGGTCCAGGTTTAGTCCAGGTTTAGTCCAGGTTCAGACCAGGTTTAGTCCAGGTTTAGTCCAGGTTTAGTCCAGGTTTGGGCCAGGTTTAGTCCAGGTTTAGTCCTGGTTTAGTCCAGGTGTAGTCCAGGTTTGGTCCAGGTTTAGTCCAGGTTTAGTCCAGGTTTAGTCCAGGTGTAGTCCAGGTTTGGTCCAGGTTTGGTCCAGGTTTAGTCCTGGTTTAGTCCAGGTTTGTTCCAGGTTTGGTCCAGGTTTAGTCCAGGTTTAGTCCAGGTTTGTTCCAGGTTTGGTCCAGGTTTAGTCCTGGTTTAGTCCAGGTTTGTTCCAGGTTTAGTCCAGGTTTAGTCCAGGTTTAGTCCAGGTTTGTTCCAGGTTTGGTCCAGGTTTAGTCCAGGTTTAGTCCAGGTTTGGTCCAGGTTTAGTCCAGGTTTAGACCTGGTTTAGTCCTGGTGTAGACCTGGTGTAGACCTGGTGTAGACCTGGTGTAGACCTGGTTTAGTCCTGGTTTAGACCTGGTTTAGTCCTGGTGTAGACCTGGTTTAGACCTGGTTTAGACCTGGTTTAGACCTGGTTTAGACCTGGTTTAGTCCTGGTGTAGACCTGGTTTAGTCCTGGTTTAGACCTGGTTTAGACCTGATTTAGTCCTGGTTTAGACCTGGTTTAGTCCTGGTTTAGACCTGGTTTAGTCCTGGTTTAGTCCTGGTTTAGTCCTGGTTTAGTCCTGGTTTAGACCTAGTTTAGACCTGGTTTAGTCCTGGTTTAGTCCTGGTTTAGTCCTGGTTTAGACCTAGTTTAGACCTGGTTTAGTCCTGGTTTAGACCTGGTTTAGTCCTGGTGTAGACCTGGTTTAGACCTGGTTTAGACCTGGTGTAGACCTGGTTTAGACCTGGTGTAGACCTGGTGTAGACCTGGTGTAGACCTGGTTTAGACCTGGTGTAGACCTGGTGTAGACCTGGTGTAGACCTGGTTTAGACCTGGTTTAGTCCTGGTGTAGACCTGGTTTAGTCCTGGTTTAGACCTGGTTTAGACCTGGTTTAGTCCTGGTTTAGACCTGGTTTAGTCCTGGTGTAGACCTGGTGTAGACCTGGTGTAGACCTGGTGTAGACCTGGTTTAGTCCTGGTTTAGACCTGGTTTAGTCCTGGTGTAGACCTGGTTTAGACCTGGTTTAGACCTGGTTTAGTCCTGGTGTAGACCTGGTTTAGTCCTGGTTTAGACCTGGTTTAGACCTGATTTAGTCCTGGTTTAGACCTGGTTTAGTCCTGGTTTAGACCTGGTTTAGTCCTGGTTTAGTCCTGGTTTAGTCCTAGTTTAGACCTGGTTTAGTCCTGGTTTAGTCCTGGTTTAGTCCTGGTTTAGACCTAGTTTAGACCTGGTTTAGTCCTGGTTTAGTCCTGGTTTAGTCCTGGTTTAGACCTAGTTTAGACCTGGTTTAGTCCTGGTGTAGACCTGGTTTAGACCTGGTTTAGACCTGGTTTAGTCCTGGTTTAGTCCTAGTTTAGTCCTAGTTTAGACCTGGTTTAGTCCTAGTTTAGACCTGGTGTAGACCTGGTTTAGACCTGGTTTAGACCTGGTTTAGTCCTGGTTTAGTCCTGGTTTAATCCTGGTTTAGACCTGGTTTAGTCCTAGTTTAGACCTGGTGTAGACCTGGTTTAGACCTGGTGTAGACCTGGTTTAGACCTGGTTTAGTCCTGGTTTAGTCCTGGTTTAGTCCTAGTTTAGTCCTGGTTTAGTCCTGGTTTAGACCTGGTTTAGACCTGGTGTAGTCCTGGTTTAGACCTGGTGTAGTCCTAGTTTAGTCCTAGTTTAGACCTGGTTTAGTCCTGGTTTAGTCCTGGTTTAGTCCTAGTTTAGTCCTGGTTTAGTCCTGGTTTAGACCTGGTTTAGACCTGGTTTAGTCCTGGTTTAGTCCTGGTTTAGTCCTGGTGTAGACCTGGTGTAGACCTGGTTTAGTCCTGGTTTAGACCTGGTTTAGTCCTGGTTTAGTCCTGGTTTAGACCTGGTTTAGACCTGGTTTAGACCTGGTTTAGTCCTGGTTTAGTCCTGGTTTAGTCCTGGTTTAGACCTAGTTTAGACCTGGTTTAGTCCTGGTTTAGACCTAGTTTAGACCTGGTTTAGTCCTGGTTTAGTCCTGGTTCAGACCTGGTTTAGACCTGGTTTAGACCTGGTTTAGACCTGGTTTAGACCTGGTTTAGACCTGGTTTAGTCCTGGTTTAGTCCTGGTTTAGTCCTAGTTTAGACCTGGTATAGTCCTGGTTTAGTCCTGGTTTAGTCCTGGTTTAGACCTGGTTTAGACCTGGTTTAGACCTGGTTTAGTCCTAGTTTAGTCCTGGTTTAGTCCTGGTTTAGACCTAGTTTAGACCTGGTTTAGTCCTGGTTTAGTCCTGGTTTAGTCCTGGTTTAGACCTAGTTTAGACCTGGTTTAGTCCTGGTGTAGACCTGGTTTAGACCTGGTTTAGACCTGGTTTAGACCTGGTTTAGTCCTGGTTTAGTCCTAGTTTAGACTAGGACTAAACCAGACTGGTTTAGTCCTAGTTTAGACCTGGTTTAGACCTGGTTTAGACCTGGTTTAGACCTGGTTTAGTCCTGGTTTAGTCCTGGTTTAGTCCTGGTTTAGACCTGGTTTAGTCCTAGTTTAGACCTGGTGTAGACCTGGTTTAGACCTGGTTTAGTCCTGGTTTAGTCCTGGTTTAGTCTTAGTTTAGTCCTGGTTTAGTCCTGGTTTAGACCTGGTTTAGACCTGGTTTAGTCCTGGCTTAGACCTGGTGTAGTCCTAGTTTAGTCCTAGTTTAGAGCTGGTTTAGACCTGGTTTAGTCCTGGTTTAGTCCTGGTTTAGTCCTGGTTTAGTCCTAGTTTAGACCTGGTGTAGTCCTGGTTTAGTCCTGGTTTAGTCCTGGTTTAGTCCTGGTGTAGACCTGGTGTAGACCTGGTTTAGTCCTGGTTTAGACCTGGTTTAGTCCTGGTTTAGTCCTGGTTTAGACCTGGTTTAGACCTGGTTTAGTCCTGGTTTAGTCCTGGTTTAGACCTAGTTTAGACCTGGTTTAGTCCTGGTTTAGACCTAGTTTAGACCTGGTTTAGTCCTGGTTTAGTCCTGGTTTAGACCTGGTTTAGACCTGGTTTAGTCCTGGTTTAGACCTAGTTTAGACCTGGTTTAGTCCTGGTTTAGACCTGGTTTAGACCTAGTTTAGTCCTGGTTTAGACCTGGTTTAGACCTGGTTTAGTCTTGGTTTAGACCTAGTTTAGACCTGGTTTAGTCCTGGTTTAGTCCTGGTTTAGTCCTGGTTTAGACCTAGTTTAGTCCTGGTTTAGACCTAGTTTAGACCTGGTTTAGTCCTGGTTTAGACCTAGTTTAGACCTGGTTTAGTCCTGGTTTAGACCTGGTTTAGACCTAGTTTAGACCTGGTTTAGACCTAGTTTAGACCTGTTTTAGTCCTGGTTTAGACCTAGTTTAGACCTGGTTTAGTCCTGGTTTAGACCTGGTTTAGACCTAGTTTAGACCTGGTTTAGACCTAGTTTAGACCTGTTTTAGTCCTGGTTTAGACCTAGTTTAGACCTGGTTTAGTCCTGGTTTAGACCTGGTTTAGACCTAGTTTAGACCTGGTTTAGACCTAGTTTAGACCTGGTTTAGACCTAGTTTAGACCTGGTTTAATCCTGGTTTAGTCCTGGTTTAGTCCTGGTTTAGACCTAGTTTAGTCCTGGTTTAGACCTGTTTTAGACCTAGTTTAGACCTGTTTTAGTCCTGGTTTAGACCTGGTTTAGACCTAGTTTAGACCTGTTTTAGTCCTGGTTTAGACCTGGTTTAGACCTAGTTTAGACCTGTTTTAGTCCTGGTTTAGACCTGGCCACATGAGGGCGCTGTCGCTCTGTCACAGAAACAGGACAAACAGGATATTTGATATTTTATTACTTATTTTCCTATTTTTTTCTGATTTGTACATATACATTTTTTATTTTTATAATTATGTCTCATTGGACTTCGGTCTCTTGCTCTTTTTTTGCTGTTCCTTCTGTTTTTCATTCACTCTGTTATCGATTATATTGATGAGTCAGTGATTGGACCCAAATCATTTCCATTGTGGATCAATAAAGTTTGTCAAAGTCTAAATCAAGGTTAGAATAGTTTTAGATTTTTCATTATAGTTTAGTTTTAATTTACGGCTCTGGTGATGGACAAGTCCAGGTTCAGACCAGGTTTGGTCCAGATTTAGTCCAGGTTTAGTCCAGGTTTGGTCCAGGTTTGGTCCAGGTTTAGTCCAGGTTTGGTCCAGGTTTGGTCCAGGTTTAGTCCAGGTTTAGTCCAGGTTTGGTCCAGGTTTAGTCCAGGTTTAGTCCAGGTTTGTTCCAGGTTTAGTCCAGGTTTAATCCAGGTTTGGTCCAGATTTAGTCCAGGTTTAATCCAGGTTTGGTCCAGGTTTAGTCCAGGTTTGGTCCAGGTTTGGTCCAGGTTTAATCCAGGTTTGGTCCAGATTTAGTCCAGGTTTTGTCCAGGTTTAGTCCAGGTTTAGTCCAGGTTTGGTCCAGGTTTGGTCCAGGTTTGGTCCAGGTTTGGTCCAGGTTTAGTCCAGGTTTGTTCCAGGTTTGGTCCAATTTTAATCCAGGTTTAGTCCAGGTTTGTTCCAGGTTTAGTCCAGGTTTAGTCCAGGTTTAGTCCAGGTTTAATCCAGGTTTGGTCCAGGTTTGTTCCAGGTTTAGTCCAGGTTTAATCCAGGTTTGGTTCAGATTTAGTCCAGGTTTAATCCAGGTTTAGTCCAGGTTTAGTCTAGGTTTAGTCCAGGTTTAATCCAGGTTTAGTCCAGGTTTAGTCCAGGTTTGGTCCAGGTTTAGTCCAGGTTTGGTCCAGGTTTAGTCCAGGTTTAGTCCAGGTTTGTTCCAGGTTTGGTCCAGGTTTGGTCCAGGTTTAGTCCAGGTTTAGTCCAGGTTCAGACCAGGTTTAGTCCAGGTTTGGTCCAGGTTTAGTCCAGGTTTAGTCCAGGTTTAGTCCAGGTTTAGTCCAGGTTTGGTCCAGGTTTAGTCCAGGTTTAGTCCAGGTTTGTTCCAGGTTTGGTCCAGGTTTGGTCCAGGTTTAGTCCAGGTTTAGTCCAGGTTTGGTCCAGGTTTAGTCCAGGTTTAATCCAGGTTTGGTCCAGGTTTAGTCCAGGTTTAGTCCAGGTTTAATCCAGGTTTGGTCCAGGTTTGTTCCAGGTTTGGTCCAGGTTTAGTCCAGGTTTGGTCCAGGTTTGGTCCAGGTTTGGTCCAGGTTTAATCCAGGTTTAATCCAGGTTTGGTCCAGTTTTAATCCAGGTTTGGTCCAGATTTAGTCCAGGTTTAATCCAGGTTTGGTCCAGGTTTAGTCCAGGTTTGGTCCAGGTTTGGTCCAGGTTTAATCCAGGTTTGGTCCAGATTTAGTCCAGGTTTTGTCCAGGTTTAGTCCAGGTTTAGTCCAGGTTTGGTCCAGGTTTGGTCCAGGTTTAGTCCAGGTTTGGTCCAGGTTTAGTCCAGGTTTGTTCCAGGTTTGGTCCAATTTTAATCCAGGTTTGGTCCAGGTTTGTTCCAGGTTTAGTCCAGGTTTAGTCCAGGTTTGTTCCAGATTTAGTCCAGGTTTAGTCCAGGTTTAGTCCAGGTTTAATCCAGGTTTGGTCCAGGTTTGTTCCAGGTTTAGTCCAGGTTTAATCCAGGTTTGGTCCAGATTTAGTCCAGGTTTAATCCAGGTTTAGTCCAGGTTTAGTCCAGGTTTAGTCCAGGTTTAATCCAGGTTTAGTCCAGGTTTAGTCCAGGTTTGGTCCAGGTTTAGTCCAGGTTTAGTCCAGGTTTGGTCCAGATTTAGTCCAGGTTTAGTCCTGGTTTAGTCCAGGTTTAGTCCAGGTTTAGTCCAGGTTTAGTCCAGGTTTAATCCAGGTTTGGTCCAGGTTTAGTCCAGGTTTAGTCCAGGTTTGGTCCAGGTTTGGTCCAGGTTTAGTCCAGGTTTGGTCCAGGTTTGGTCCAGGTTTAGTCCAGGTTTGGTCCAGGTTTGGTCCAGGTTTAGTCCAGGTTTGGTCCAGGTTTGGTCCAGGTTTGGTCCAGGTTTAGTTACAACCCTGGACTTGAACTTGAAGTTTTCGTTTTTAGTTTTTGTTTAGTTTTTCTTAGTTTTAGTTTTAGTTTTCGGGTGATACTTTGGGTTATTTGTCAACTGCAGGATTCAAAAAGAAAGTTTTTTCTTCTCAAACTGACAACAAACAAATAGAATTTTCAAACATTTCTTCAGGTTTTACCCCCACAACAACCAAAGCTGCAGCCTTAAAAAACAAATAAAACACACACCAAAACTTCCACATTTACCAACTCCAAAACAGGACAAAACCAAGAGCCAGAAGATCCACAATTTCACTTAGTTTGAGTTTTGTAAACTCAGTTTCAGTTATCGTTTTTTTATTTTAATTGTTGTAGTTTGGTTTAGTCCTTGTTTAGGCTTAAGATTAGGCTTAAGCCTTTATTGGTCTCACACAATGACACACAGTGACACACGGGAGAAATTTGACTTCTGCATTTGACCCATCCTTTTTCAGGAGCAGTGAGCAGCCATCTTTTTCGGCGCCCGGGGGGCAGTACCGTGAAGGGTCTTGCCCAAGGACCCACACTGGTTAGCTCATTGCCCGGGGGGGATTTGAACCTACAACCCCCAGGGGGAAAGTCACTGACTTACCAGTTGAGCTAACCAGCCGGTTAGCCGGTTTAGTCCTGGTTTAGTTCTAGTTTAGTTCTTGTTTAGTTCTAGTTTAGTCCTGGTTTAGTCCTGGTTTAGTTCTAGTTTAGTCCTTGTTTAGTCCTGGTTTAGTCCTTGTTTAGTCCTGGTTTAGTCCTGGTTTAGTTTATAAATTCAGTTAGTTTTAGTTAGTTTTGTAAACACACACAATACAGTTTCAGTTATCCTTTTTCTTTTGTCGTTTTTATTTATTTCAGTTAAGGTAAATATTTTTTCAATAGTAGTTTTCGTTTTTTTCTTTGTTTTCGTTGCCTATAATAACTTCATAATAAATCACAGTTGAAATGTGAAACCTAAAGTGTTTTTGTTTCCTCCTCGTTTGGTGGAGTTTCATCTGGGGTTAAATCTGTTTCACAGTTTTCCATCAGGTCAGTTTCAGTTTGAGAAGAAAAGACACTTCAGGCCCGAGGCAGGACTTTTGTGACCCTTTAAACCTTCATGTCCCGTAATAAAGCTTTCTTCTGTGTGAGGCTCAGCACGTTTACATTCTGGTTACTATGGAAACAGTGATGGAGTTTCCTCTGCGTACGTCACACCTGCTGCTGCGTCCAACCAGAAGGACCTTCAGAAACTTCTACAGAATCACAAACCAGAAGAACCTTTAGGAACTTCTACAGAATCACCAGGACCTTTAGAAACTTCTACAGGATCACCAGAAGGACCTTTAGGACCTTCTACAGAATCACAAACCAGGAAGAACCTTTAGAACAGAATCAGCAGAAGGACCTTTAGAACCTTCTACAGAATCACCAGAAGGACCTTTAGGAACTTCTACAGAATCACCAGAAGGACCTTTAGGACCTTCTACAGAATCACCAGAAGGACCTTTAGGAACTTCTACAGAATCACCAGAAGGACTTTTAGGAACTTCTACAGAATCACCAGAAGGACCTTTAGGAACTTCTACAGAATCACCAGAAGGACCTTTAGAACCTTCTACAGAATCACCAGAAGGACCTTTAGGAACTTCTACAGAATCACCAGAAGGACCTTTAGAACCTTCTACAGAATCACCAGAAGGACCTTTAGAACCTTCTACAGAATCACCAGAAGGACCTTTAGGACCTTCTACAGAATCACCAGAAGGACCTTTAGGAACTTCTACAGAATCACCAGAAGGACTTTTAGGAACTTCTACAGAATCACCAGAAGGACCTTTAGGACCTTCTACAGAATCACCAGAAGGACCTTTAGAACCTTCTACAGAATCACCAGAAGGACCTTTAGGAACTTCTGGTTCCTAAAGAATCACAAAACTAGAACAAACCAGGCCAGATTTTAAACACAATCTTAAACATACTGATGTTCACGACGTCGAACCTGCACCTGCCGTGATTAAAACTCCTGAATCACACAAACTCTGAGATTCACTCCATTTTCTGATGTTCCTCCTCCAGTTCCTACATTCCAGCAGACGTTTAATTTGTGTTATTAGTTTGTGTATTTTATTTTTCTTATTTTATTTTTTATTTTTTCGTACTTGTCAAAGATGCGAAAAACCTCGGACAGCTCCTCTTCGGTCTTTCCAGCCTGGTCCTCCTTCAGCTGCTGCACCATCATCACCAGGAACTCCTCAAAGTCGATGGTTCCACTGCCTACGACACACAGAGACACAGAGGAAATAAAGATCTCAGAATAAGTCATTATTCTGCTGCCTGTGGGGCTCGGCGGGCGGCGCAGATCGTTCTCCTCACACTGAAGCTACAGTCGTGCTGCCAAACGATTACGAAATCAGACGACCTTTAGGAACTTCTACAGAATTACAAACCATGAAGGACCTTTAGTAACTTCTGCAGAATCACAAACCATGACCTTTTGAAATATGATTAATCACCAATCAAAAAAGATCTGATTGAAATAGTCCATAAATCTCACTAAAGTGGGGATAATTTAAGTCTGTAAATTGTCTTTGATAAAGGTTCACTGCGAGGATGTTCCAGGTTAGATGTTCGGTTTTGTTGCCGCTTGCGGGTGGAACTGGTTGTCATGGCGACAGACTCAGGCTGTTGGAGTTTGCCTGGTGGATTCTGGTGTTCTGAAACAGTTTGGTGAAACATTTGACCCATTTTACTCATTTTAGCCTTGACTCAGAACAGACGATTCGTCAGAGATGATTCGCCGATGACGCGTCAGTTTGTTTTGATGAATCCCGCGCGTTAACGTCGACAGCCTGAGAACAAAGCCCAGACTAAAGTCGAATAAAGGCTCAGACAGAGCAGTGCCTTCAGTAAGCACCACACCCCAGGGAATGTTGAGGACATCAGCTGCAGAGGATCAACAGGCGTCTTCAGTTCTGGTCAAGAACAACCTGAGGCGAGCAGCCTGTGAAGGTCTGAATCTCCAGAAGGATAAAGTTCTCCTGGAGTATAAAGATCTCCAGGAGGATCTCCAGGAGGATCTCCAGGAGGATCTCCAGGAGGATCTCCAGGAGAATCTCCAGGAGAATCTCCAGGAGGATCTCCAGGAGGATCTCCAGGAGGATCTCCAGGAGGATCTCCAGGAGGATCTCCAGGAGGATCTCCAGAGGCGCTCAGCTCCTCTCGAGCAGGTTCTGTGGGTGCTCAGTGGGTTTTGTGGGTTTTTCGGTGTGTGTTTGTGTGTTTGCTCCTCACCGTCCTCATCCACCTCCTCGATGATGGCGTCCAGCTCCTCTCGACTCGGGTTCTGACCCAACATCCTCATGACGGTGCCCAGCTCCTTGGTGCTGATGTCACCTCCTCCATCAGTGTCGAACATGTCGAAGGCGGCTTTAAACTCTGAGGAACACACCAGAACCGTCCAATCAGAGCGCAGACAGGAGGGACAGGTGAGACAGGTGTGGGACAGGTGGGACAGGTGTGGGACAGGTGTGAGACAGGTGAGAGAACAGAGACAGGTGTAGGACAGGTGGGACAGGTGTGGGACAGGTGTAGGACAGGAGGGACAGGTGAGACAGGTGTGGGACAGGTTTAGGACAGGAGGGACAGGTGGGACAGGAGGGACAGGTGAGGACAGGTGTGGGTCAGGTGAGAGAACAGAGACAGGTGTAGGACAGGTGGGACAGATGTGGGACAGGAGGGACAGTTGGGACAGGAGGGACAGGTGGGACAGGTGTAGGACAGGTGGGACAGGTGTAGGACAGGTGGGACAGGTGAGACAGGTGTGGGACAGGTGTAGGACAGGTGGGACAGGTGAGACAGGTGTGGGACAGGTGTAGGACAGGTGGGACAGGTGTGGGACAGGTGGGACAGGTGTAGGACAGGTGGGACAGGTGTAGGACAGGTGGGACAGGTGAGACAGGTGTAGGACAGGTGGGACAGGTGAGACAGGTGTGGGTCAGGTGAGAGAACAGAGACAGGTGTGGGACAGGAGGGACAGGAGGGACAGGTGTAGGACAGGTGAGAGAACAGAGACAGGTGTAGGACAGGTGGGACAGATGTGGGACAGGAGGGACAGTTGGGACAGGAGGGACAGGTGGGACAGGTGTAGGACAGGTGGGACAGGTGTAGGACAGGTGGGACAGGTGAGACAGGTGTAGGACAGGTGGGACAGGTGTGGGACAGGTGGGACAGGTGTGGGACAGGTGGGACAGGAGGGACAGGTGGGACAGGAGGGACAGGTGGGACAGGTGTAGGGCAGGTGGGACAGGTGTGGGACAGGTGTAGGACAGGTGGGACAGGTGAGACAGGTGTGGGACAGGTGTAGGACAGGTGGGACAGGTGTGGGACAGGTGGGACAGGTGAGACAGGGTGGGACAGGTGTAGGACAGGTGGGACAGGTGGGACAGGTGGGACAGGTGGGACAGGTGTAGGGCAGGTGGGACAGGTGAGACAGGTGTGGGACAGGTGTAGGACAGGTGGGACAGGTGAGACACGCGTGGGACAGGTGGGACAGGTGTAGGGCAGGTGGGACAGGTGTGGGACAGGTGTGGGACAGGTGTAGGACAGGTGGGACAGGTGAGACAGGTGTGGGACAGGTGTAGGACAGGTGGGACAGGTGTGGGACAGGTGGGACAGGTGAGACAGGTGTGGGACAGGTGTTTGTGACGAGGAAACCTCATGAGGACAAAGTTTCACCTGCGATCATCTCCTCCGTGAGGAAGGAGCGAGCGTCGCTCTGGGCGTCAGTCGGCTGAAAAACACAAAATGTCAAAGATTTAAAACATCACATTAAATAAAACCCAGAACTCTCTGTGTAGTCCTGGTTTAGTCCTGGTTTAGTCCTGGTTTAGTCCTGGTTTAGTCCTGGTTTAGTCCTGGTTTAGTCCTGGTTTAGTCCTGGATTAGACCTGGTTTAGTTCTGGTTTAGTCCTGGATTAGTCCTGGATTAGTCCTGGCTTAGACCTGGTTTAGTTCTGGTTTAGACCTGGTTTAGTCCTGGTTTAGTCCTGGCTTAGACCTGGTTTAGTCCTGGCTTAGACCTGGTTTATTCCTGGTTTAGACCTGGTTTAGTTCTGGTTTAGACTTGGATTAGTCCTGGTTTAGACCTGGATTAGTCCTGGTTTAGACTTGGTTTAGTCCTGGTTTAGACCTGGATTAGTCCTGGTTTAGTCCTGGTTTAGACTTGGTTTAGTCCTGGTTTAGTCCTGGTTTAGTCCTGGCTTAGACTTGGTTTAGTCCTGGTTTAGTCCTGGATTAGTCCTGGTTTAGTCCTGGTTTAGTCCTGGATTAGTCCTGGATTAGTCCTGGTTTAGTCCTGGATTGGTCCTGGTTTAGTCCTGGTTTAGACCTGGTTTAGACCTGGTTTAGACCTGGTTTAGTCCTGGTTTAGTCCTGGTTTAGACCTGGCTTAGACCTGGTTTAGACCTGGTTTAGTTCTGGTTTAGACTTGGATTAGTCCTGGTTTAGACCTGGATTAGTCCTGGTTTAGTCCTGGTTTAGACCTGGTTTAGACCTGGTTTAGACTTGGTTTAGTCCTGGTTTAGACCTGGATTAGTCCTGGTTTAGTCCTGGTTTAGACCTGGTTTAGTCCTGGCTTAGACTTGGTTTAGTCCTGGTTTAGACCTGGTTTAGTTCTGGTTTAGTCCTGGTTTAGTCCTGGTTTAGTCCTGGATTAGTCCTGGATTAGTCCTGGATTAGACCTGGTTTAGTTCTGGTTTAGTCCTGGTTTAGTCCTGGTTTAGTCCTGGATTAGACCTGGTTTAGTTCTGGTTTAGTCCTGGTTTAGTCCTGGATTAGTCCTGGTTTAGTCCTGGATTAGTCCTGGTTTAGTCCTGGATTAGTCCTGGTTTAGTCCTGGTTTAGTCCTAAATTAGTCCTGGATTAGTCCTGGTTTAGTCCTGGATTAGTCCTGGTTTAGTCCTGGTTTAGACCTGGTTTAGACCTGGTTTAGACCTGGTTTAGTCCTGGTTTAGTCCTGGTTTAGACCTGGCTTAGACCTGGTTTAGACCTGGTTTAGTTCTGGTTTAGACTTGGATTAGTCCTGGTTTAGACCTGGATTAGTCCTGGTTTAGTCCTGGTTTAGACCTGGTTTAGACCTGGTTTAGACTTGGTTTAGTCCTGGTTTAGACCTGGATTAGTCCTGGTTTAGTCCTGGTTTAGACCTGGTTTAGTCCTGGCTTAGACTTGGTTTAGTCCTGGTTTAGTCCTGGTTTAGTCCTGGCTTAGACTTGGTTTAGTCCTGGATTAGTCCTGGTTTAGTCCTGGATTAGACCTGGTTTAGTTCTGGTTTAGTCCTGGTTTAGTCCTGGTTTAGTCCTGGTTTAGACCTGGTTTAGTCCTGGCTTAGACTTGGTTTAGACCTGGATTCGTCCTGGTTTAGTCCTGGTTTAGTCCTGGATTAGTCCTGGATTAGTCCTGGTTTAGTCCTGGATTAGTCCTGGTTTAGTCCTGGTTTAGTCCTGGTTTAGACCTGGTTTAGACCTGGTTTAGTCCTGGTTTAGTCCTGGTTTAGACCTGGCTTAGACCTGGTTTAGACCTGGTTTAGACCTGGCTTAGTCCTGGATTAGTCCTGGATTAGTCCTGGTTTAGTCCTGGTTTAGACCTGGTTTAGACCTGGTTTAGACCTGGTTTAGTCCTGGTTTAGTCCTGGTTTAGACCTGGCTTAGACCTGGTTTAGACCTGGTTTAGACCTGGCTTAGTCCTGGATTAGTCCTGGATTAGTCCTGGTTTAGTCCTGGTTTAGTCCTGGTTTAGTTCTGGTTTAGTCCTGGTTTAGTCCTGGTTTAGTCCTGGATTAGTCCTGGATTAGTCCTGGATTAGACCTGGTTTAGACCTGGTTTAGTTCTGGTTTAGACCTGGTTTAGTCCTGGTTTAGACCTGGTTTAGTCCTGGCTTAGACTTGGTTTATTCCTGGTTTAGACCTGGTTTAGTTCTGGCTTAGACCTGGTTTAGTTCTGGTTTAGACTTGGATTAGTCCTGGTTTAGACCTGGATTAGTCCTGGTTTAGACCTGGTTTAGTCCTGGTTTAGACTTGGTTTAGTCCTGGTTTAGACCTGGATTAGTCCTGGTTTAGTCCTGGTTTAGACCTGGTTTAGTCCTGCCTTAGACTTGGTTTAGTCCTGGTTTAGTCCTGGATTAGTCCTGGATTAGTCCTGGTTTAGTCCTGGTTTAGTCCTGGATTAGTCCTGGATTAGTCCTTGATTAGTCCTGGTTTAGTCCTGGATTAGTCCTGGATTAGTTCTGGTTTAGTCCTGGTTTAGTCCTGGATTAGTCCTGGATTAGTCCTGGTTTAGTCCTGGATTAGTCCTGGTTTAGTCCTGGTTTAGTCCTGGATTAGACCTGGATTAGTCCTGGTTTAGTCCTGGATTAGTCCTGGTTTAGTCCTGGTTTAGTCCTGGATTAGTCCTGGATTAGTCCTGGATTAGTCCTGGATTAGTCCTGGTTTAGTCCTGGATTAGTCCTGGATTAGTCCTGGTTTAGTCCTGGATTAGTCCTGGTTTAGACCCTGGGCCTGGCACAGACTGGCACAGACTGGCACACACAGTCCAGTATTTGGCTCAGGCTCAGAGCAGCTGGAGCACATTTGTTTAATCCTGTTTGGCTTCAACTCAGAGATTCTTTGGTCTGATCCTGTCTGCGCTGACACACACTACAAATAGACTCTGTCCTCCCTCTAGACTCCTGTGTGCTCCTGTGGACTCCTGTGGACTCCTGTGTGCTCCTCTGGACTCCTGTGTGCTCCTCTGGACTCCTGTGTGCTCCTCTGGACTCCTGTGTGCTCCTGTGGACTCCTGTGGACTCCTGTGTGCTCCTGTGGACTCCTGTGGACTCCTGTGTGCTCCTGTGGACTCCTGTGGACTCCTGTGTGCTCCTCTGGACTCCTGTGTGCTCCTCTGGACTCCTGTGGACTCCTGTGTGCTCCTGTAGACTCCTCTGGACTCCTGTGTGCTCCTGTGGACTCCTGTGTGCTCCTGTGGACTCCTGTGTGCTCCTGTGGACTCCTGTGGACTCCTGTGTGCTCCTGTGTGCTCCTCTGGACTCCTGTGGACTCCTGTGTGCTCCTCTGGACTCCTGTGGACTCCTGTGTGCTCCTGTAGACTCCTCTGGACTCCTGTGTGCTCCTCTGGACTCCTGTGAACTCCTGTGTGCTCCTGTGGACTCCTGTGCACCAGGACTAGACCAGACCAGGGCTAAAGCGGGGTCTAAACCAGGGTCTAAAACAGGACTAAACCAGGACTAAATGAACAAAAACATTGTACCCACATAATCAATAAACCAGGACTGAATCTCAATATGAACCACAATAAACATGTTTCAGTCACACTTCTGTAGCCACAGCTGCCCTGAGGCGACGGGGCTCAACAGTGACTGCCCCTGGTTCCAGAAGTGTGTTTTCCGTTCACTTTTCCCAGATTCAAACTGTAAACTCCGGACTGATCAGCTCCAACGAAGGACCACTGACCCGAACTTTTATTTCAAATCTGTCTCTGAAAGTTTAGAAACGGCTGAGTTCCTCAAACGTTTCACTGAATCTTGGTTTTTAGATGTTCTTTATGGACATGAGTGAGCGTGGAACCTGCGAGCTTCATGAACCTCCAGAACCAGAGCAGACCTGGAGGTGGGCGGGACTTGGGGGTGGGCGGGACCTGGAGGTGGGAGGGATCTGGAGGTGGGCGGAACCTGGAGGTGGGCGGAACCTGGAGGTGGGAGGGATCTGGAGGTGGGCGGAACCTGGAGGTGGGCGGAACCTGGAGGTGGGCGGGACTTGGAGGTGGGAGGGATCTGGAAGTGGGCGGGACCTGGAGGTGGGCGGGACTTGGAGGTGGGAGGGATCTGGAGGTGGGCGGGACCTGGAGGTGGGAGGGATCTGGAGGTGGGCGGGACCTGGAGGTGGGCGGGACTTGGAGGTGGGAGGGATCTGGAGGTGGGCGGGACCTGGAGGTGGGCGGGACTTGGAGGTGGGAGGGATGTGGAGATGGGCGGGACCTGGAGGTGGGAGGGATCTGGAGGTGGGCGGGACCTGGAGGTGGGCGGGACTTGGAGGTGGGAGGGACCTGGAGGTGGGCGGGACCTGGAGGTGGGCGGGACTTGGAGGTGGGAGGGATCTGGAGGTGGGCGGGACCTAGAGGTGGGCGGGACTTGGAGGTGGGCGGGACCTGGAGATGGGCGGGACCTGGAGGTGGGCGGGACTTGGAGATGGGCGGGACCTCGAGGTGGGCGGGACTTGGAGGTGGGCGGGACCTCGAGGTGGGCGGGACCTGGAGGTGGGAGGGGCCTGGAGATCGGTGGGACCTGGAGATGGGCATGACCTGGAGGTGGGAGGGACCTGGAGGTGGGCGAGACCTGGAGGGACCTGGAGGTGGGCGAGACCTGGAGGGACCTGGAGGTGGGCGTGACCTGGAGGTGGGAGGGACCTGGAGGTGGGCGGGACCTGGAGGGACCTTGAGGTGGGAGGGACCTGGAGGTGGGCGTGACCTGGAGGTGGGAGGGACCTGGAGGTGGGCGAGACCTGGAGGGACCTGGAGGTGGGAGGGACCTGGAGGTGGGCGTGACCTGGAGGTGGGAGGGACCTGGAGGTGGGCGGGACCTGGAGGGACCTTGAGGTGGGCGGGACCTGGAGATGGGCGTGACCTGGAGGTGGGCGGGGCTGTGGCACTTTATTGTTGTTCTGTTGTTCTCAGTTTTTTCTGGACAAAGTGTTTTGATGAAGATCCCCAAGAACTGTTAAGATTTTACCCCAGGACTGAACCCAAACAAAACCAGGACTAAACCAGGACTAAACCAGGACTAAACCCGGACTAAACCTGAACTAAACCTGAACTAAACCCGGACTGAACCTGAACTAAACCAGGACTAAATCTGGACTAAACCCGGACTAAACCAGGACTAAAACTGGACTAAACCTGGACTAAACCCGGACCAAACCCGATCTAAACCTGGACTAAACCCGGACTAAACCCGGACTAAACCCGGACTAAACCAGGACTAAATCTGGACTAAACCCGGACTAAATCAGGACTAAACCTGGACTAAACCCGGACTAAACCAGGACTAAATCTGGACTAAACCAGGACTAAATCTGGACTAAACCTGGACTAAACCAGGACTAAACCCGGACTAAACCAGGACTAAACCAGGACTAAATCTGGACTAAACCCGGACTAAATCAGGACTAAACCTGGACTAAACCCGGACTAAACCAGGACTAAATCTGGACTAAACCAGGACTAAATCTGGACTAAATCTGGACTAAACCAGGACTAAACCCGGACTAAACCAGGACTAAACCCGGACTAAACCAGGACTAAATCTGGACTAAACCAGGACTAAATCTGGACTAAACCTGGACTAAATCAGGACTAAACCTGGACTAAACCAGGACTAAATCTGGACTAAACCAGCACTAAACCCGGACTAAACCAGGACTAAATCTGGACTAAACCTGGACTAAACCAGGACTAAATCTGGACTAAACCAGCACTAAACCCGGACTAAACCAGGACTAAATCTGGACTAAACCTGGACTAAACCAGATCTTAACCAGAAATGTCAAGGTTTTACTCCAGTTTTGTCCAACGTGTGAAGAAAATGGAATGAAACCATGAAGAACCTCCACAGCTCTGGTTCAGATGAATCAGCTGCAGCTAAAAGTGCTGAATAATGTCAAGTGAATCACACCACAAATCACATTTTGCAGTGTGATTTCAATGAAAAAGGACGAGAATAAAAGTCCCAAAAAGACAGAAGAAGGAGCAGGTTTCAAAGTCCATGTGTGGGTTTGTGCTGAGGACAAAACCCCGTGGAGACATGGTGAACGGGCTGACACTGAGGCTATTTTTACTGCGGCACTTTGGAAGGATTTGAGCTGGATTTACTCGAGGTTATTCTTCTGCTAAGTTTGGACGTGTAAAGTCCTGCTGTCTCCTGTTACTGTCCCTGTCCTCCTCTCGTCTTCTCAATCTGTGATCAAAGAATCTGCTCCAACCATCCACATCAGAATAAAAGAAAATAATCCAGAATAATAATCCAGAATCCCTCAGATCACGTGATCCGTCTGAAACCTGGTGAAATCTGAAACTGTCGAAGCAAAAAAGAGAAACACGAACCACAGAAGAAGAAACCAGGACTAAACCAGGACTAAACCAGGACTAAACCAGGTCTGAACCAGGAATAAAACCAGGTCTGAACCAGGACTAAACCAGGACTAAACCAGGTCTGAACGAGGAATAAAACCAGGTCTGAACCAGGACTAAACCAGGACTAAACCAGGACTAAACCAGGACTAAACCAGGACTAAACCAGGACTAAACCAGGTCTGAACGAGGAATAAAACCAGGACTAAACCAGGTCTAAACCAGGACTAAACCAGGACTAAACCAGGTCTGAACGAGGAATAAAACCAGGTCTGAACCAGGACTAAACCAGGACTAAACCAGGTCTGAACGAGGAATAAAACCAGGACTAAACCAGGACTAAAACCAGGACTAAAACAGGACTAAACCAGGACTAAAACCAGGACTTAACCAGAACTAAACCAGGTCTGAACGAGGAATAAAACCAGGTCTGAACCAGGACTAAACCAGGACTAAACCAGGTCTGAACGAGGAATAAAACCAGGACTAAACCAGGTCTAAACCAGGACTAAAACCAGGACTTAACCAGAACTAAACCAGGTCTGAACCAGGACTAAAACCAGGACTAAACCAGGTCTAAACCAGGACTAAACCAGGACTAAAACAGGACTAAACCAGGACTAAACCAGGACTAAACCAGGTCTAAACCAGGACTAAACCAGGACTAAACCAGGACAAAACCAGGACAAAACCAGGATTAAACCAGGTCTAAACCAGGACTAAACCAGGTCTAAACCAGGACTAAACCAGGACTAAACCAGGTCTAAACCAGGACTAAACCAGGACAAAACCAGGACTAAACCAGGTCTAAACCAGGACTAAACCAAGACTAAACCAGGACAAAACCAGGACTAAAACAGGTCTAAACCAGGACTAAACCAGGACTAAACCAGATCTGAACCAGGACTAAACCAGGACTAAACCAGGACTAAACCAGATCTGAACCAGGACTAAACCAGGACTAAACCAGATCTGAACCAGGTCTAAACCAGGACTAAACCAGGACTAAACCAGATCTGAACCAGGACTAAACCAGGACTAAACCAGGTCTAAACCAGGACTAAGCCAGGACAAAACCAGATCTGAACCAGGACTAAACCAGGACTAAAACAGGTCTAAACCAGGACTAAACCAGGACTAAACCAGATCTGAACCAGGACTAAACCAGGACTAAACCAGATCTGAACCAGGACTAAACCAGATCTGAACCAGGACTAAACCAGGACTAAACCAGATCTGAACCAGGACAAAACCAGGACTAAAACAGGTCTAAACCAGGACTAAAAACCATGAGACGAGTTAATCAGAGTTTTTCAGGATGTGAACCCCAAAAAATTGAAACACAAAACAGAAGAACGAAAGTGAAAATCGTCCCACACCAAACCGGACGGGACGAGATTCGGCAAAGTTCAAATCCACCTATTTCACCGAAACGATCCGAGAATTAAATGAACGGTTAATTTTCCGTCTCATCTTTGCTTCTTTCATTGGTGCAGCGGGTTGAGCTCACGGTGCCCACAGACGAGACGGTCGCCGGTTTCAGAAAGAGGAAGGGCATCTGGAGTAAAACGGGCACTCTCTGGTGTGTGGGTCTTACCATGGTGTGTTGCTCCGGGGCACAGCGGCAGCAGCAGTGAGACGAGTGCGAGTCCTTTGTGTGTGTGAGCGGAGCGGGGCAATAAATACCCCCTCCCCACACCCGGCGACCAATCCAGGGTCACCCCCACCCCTGTGCCACCCTGCCCCGGAGGACTGACCCCCGCCCCCATGCCCCCATGACCACCCCCGTGCCACCCTGACCGCCCCCGTGGCACCCTGCCCCGGAGGACTGACCCCCGCCCCCATGCCCCCATGACCACCCCCGTGCCACCCTGCCCGCCCCCGTGGCACCCTGCCCCGGAGGAGTGACCACCCCCGTGCCACCCTGCCCGCCCCCGTGGCACCCTGCCCCGGAGGACTGACCCCCCTTGTGCCACCCTGCCTTGGTACCTGTCCAGACCCTCCTGTGATGTCATTGAACTCTACCATGAAACCAGAACTAAACCAGGACTAAACCAGAACTAAACCAGGACTAAACCAGGACTAAACCAGGACTAAACCAGGACTAAACCGGGACTAAACCAGGTCACAGAGCGCTCTCTTGATCACCTTGAACTTTCCCCTGAAGCCTCCAGAAGGTCACGTGAAGCTGATGTTTGTGTGAGGGACTCGAGCCAAGAGCTTCTGTTTACACCACGTCCTGTTTATAGACACGGACATGACTGAAGCTCGAGCGCCGCGTTCCCAACACCGACCACCTGCCTCCGGTCACTTCCACCAGGATCTTCTGGCTCCGGTCACTTCCACCAGGATCTTCTGGCTCCGGTCACTTCCACCAGGATCTTCTGGCTCTGGTCACTTCCACCAGGATCTTCTGCCTCCGGTCACTTCCACCAGGATCTTCTGGCTCCGGTCATTTTCATCAGGATCTTCTGGCTCTGGTCACTTCCACCAGGATCTTCTGGCTCTGGTCACTTCCACCAGGATCTTCTGGCTCCTCTCTCTGGACCTGATGTTCTTCTGAAGCCACGACACAGGATCTATTTGTTTTTGTTTTTTCCCCCCACTATTTTGTTTCTCAAAAATTCTTATTCATAACACAGAGCCTGGCTCCTGTAACTGCTGGCCTCAGTGAGCTTCATTGTCCTGGAGCTGAAGGCTGTGGTGATGTCATGCTCAGAACCTCAGAACCTCAGAACGTTTAAACATCTGAACCAAACTCACGAGCTGCTCCGTCTGTGACAGGTGATTGGACTGGAGAATGTGTGAGGTCATCGGAAACACTGACCGCTCCCCTGACCCCGCCCCCTCATCAGACCTCGCCCCTTCATCAGACCCCGCCCAATCCTCTGACCCCGCCCCCTCCCCTGACCCCGCCCACTCCTCAGACCCCGCCCCTTCGTCAGACCCCGCCCCATCCTCTGACCCCGCCCCCTCCCCTGACCCCGCCCCCTCCCCTGACCCCGCCCCCTCCTCAGACCCCGCCCCTTCGCCAGACCCCGCCCCATCCTCTGACCCCGCCCCCTCCCCTGACCCCGCCCCCTCCCCTGACCTCGCCCCCTCCTCAGACCCCGCCCCTTCAACAGACCCCGCCCCCTCCCCTGACCCCGCCCCCTCCCCTGACTCCGCCCCCTCCTCAGACCCCGCCCCTTCATCTGACCCCGCCCCCTTCATCAGACCCCGCCCCTTCATCAGACCCCGCCCCCTTCATCAGACCCCGCCCCTTCATCAGACCCCGCCCCTTCATCTGGCCCTGGCCCATTGACATGGATCAATCGATCATTTGATTTCATATTTGAAAAGCTACACAAGAAACTAATACTGAACCAGGACTAAACCAGGACTAAACCTGGACTAAACCTGGACTAAACCTGGACTAAACCTGGACTAAACCAGGACTAAACCTGGACTAAACCTGGACTAAACCAGGACTAAACCAGGACTAAACCAGGACTAAACCTGGACTAAACCAGGACTAAACCAGGACTAAACCAGGACTAAACCTGGACTAAACCAGGACTAAACCTGGACTAAACCTGGACTAAACCAGGACTAAACCAGGACTAAACCAGGACTAAACCTGGACTAAACCAGGACTAAACTGGACTAAACTGGACTAAACCAGGACTAAACCAGGACTAAACTGGACTAAACCAGGACTAAACTGGACTAAACTGGAATATACCAGGACTGAACTGAACCAAACCAGGACTAAACTGGACCAAACCAGGACTAAACCTGGATTAAACCTGGACTAAACTAGGACTAAACCAGGACTAAACCTGGACTAAACCTGGACTAAACCAGGACTAAACCTGGACTAAACCAGGACTAAACCAGGACTAAACTAGGACTAAACCAGGACTAAACTGGACTAAACCAGGACTAAACCTGGAATAAACCAGGACTAAACCTGGACTAAACCAGGACTAAACCAGGACTAAACCAGGACTAAACTGGACTAAACCTGGACTAAACCAGGACTGAACTGGACCAAACCAGGACTAAACTGGACCAAACCAGGACTAAACCTGGATTAAACCTGGACTAAACTAGGACTAAACCAGGACTAAACCTGGACTAAACCTGGACTAAACCAGGACTAAACCTGGACTAAACCAGGACTAAACCAGGACTAAACCAGGACTAAACCAGGACTAAACTGGACTAAACCTGGACTAAACCAGGACTAAACCTGGACTAAACCAGGACTAAACCAGGACTAAACCAGGACTAAACCAGGACTAAACTGGACTAAACCTGGACTAAACCAGGACTAAACCTGGACTAAACCAGGACTAAACTGGACTGAACCTGGACTAAACCAGGACTAAACCTGGACTAAACCAGGACTAAACTGGACTAAACTGGACTAAACCAGGACTAAACCAGGACTAAACTGGACTAAACCAGGACTAAACTGGACTTAACTGGACTATACCAGGACTGAACTGGACCAAACCAGGACTAAACTGGACCAAACCAGGACTAAACCTGGATTAAACCTGGACTAAACTAGGACTAAACCAGGACTAAACCTGGACTAAACCTGGACTAAACCAGGACTAAACCAGTACTAAACCTGGACTAAACCTGGACTAAACCTGGACTAAACCAGGACTAAACCTGGACTAAACCAGGACTAAACTGGACTAAACCAGGACTAAACCAGGACTAAACCTGGACTAAACCAGGACTAAACCAGGACTAAACTGGACTAAACCAGGACTAAACTGGACTAAACCAGGACTAAACCAGGACTAAACTGGACTAAACCTGGCTTAAACCTGGACTAAACCAGGACTAAACCTGGACTAAACCTAGACTAAACCAGGACTAAACCAGGACTAAACCAGGACTAAACCAGGACTAAACTGGACTAAACCTGGACTAAACCTGGATTAAACCTGGACTAAACCAGGACTAAACCAGGACTGAACCAGGACTAAACCTGGACTAAACCAGGTCTAAACCAGGACTAAACTGGACTAAACCAGGACTAAACCAGGACTAAACCAGGACTAAACCTGGACTAAACCAGGACTA
>JAVJIX010000036.1:55000-115000 GCA_036785185.1 Paratrypauchen microcephalus
ACCTGGTTTAGACCTGGTTTAGTACTGGTTTTAGTCCTGGTTTAGTCCTGGTTTAGTCCTGGTTTAGTCCTGGTTTAGACCTGGTTTAGACCTGGTTTAGTCCTGGTTTAGTCCTGGTTTAGACCTGATGTAGTCCTGGTTTAGTCCTGGTTTAGTCCAGGTTTAGACCTGGTGTAGTCCTGGTTTAGTCCTGGTTTAGTCCAGGTTTAGACCTGGTGTAGTCCTGGTTTAGTCCTGGTTCAGTCCAGGTTTAGACCTGGTGTAGTTCTGGTGTAGACCTGGTTTAGACCTGGTTTAGACCTGGTTTAGTCCTGGTTTTAGTCCTGGTTTAGTCCTGGTTTAGACCTGGTGCAGTCCTGGTTTAGACCCGGTTTAGTACTGGTTTTAGTCCTGGTTTTAGTCCTGGTTTAGTCCTGGTTTAGTCCTGGTTTAGTCCTGGTTTAGTCCTGGTTTAGACCTGGTGTAGTCCTGGTTTAGACCTGGTTTAGACCTGGTTTAGTCCTGATTTTAGTCCTGGTTTAGACCTGGTTTAGTCCTGGTTTAGACCTGGTTTAGACCCGGTTTAGTACTGGTTTGAGTCCTGGTTTAGACCAAGACCAGACCCAGACCGAGACCGAGACCCAGACCAGACCCAGACCCAGACCTCCTGGTTTACTCCTGGTTTAGACCTGGTTTAGACCTGGTTTAGTCCTTGTTTAGTCCTGGTTTAGTCCTGGTTTAGACCTGGTGTAGTCCTGGTTTAGTCCTGGTTTAGTCCAGGTTTAGACCTGGTGTAGTCCTGGTTTAGACCTGGTTTAGACCCGGTTTAGTACTGGTTTCAGTCCTGGTTTTAGTCCTGGTTTAGACCTGGTTTAGACCTGGTTTACTCCTGGTTTTAGTCCTGGTTTAGTCCTGGTTTAGACCTGGTTTAGTCCTGGTTTAGACCTGGTATAGTCCTGGTTTTAGACCTGGTTTAGTCCAGGTTTAGACCTGGTGTAGTCCTGGTTTAGACCTGGTTTAGACCTGGTTTAGTACTGGTTTTAGTCCTGGTTTAGTCCTGGTTTAGTCCTGGTTTAGTCCAGGTTTAGACCTGGTGTAGTCCTGGTTTAGACCTGGTTTAGTACTGGTTTTAGTCCTGGTTTAGTCCTGGTTTAGTCCTGGTTTAGTCCAGGTTTAGACCTGGTGTAGTCCTGGTTTAGACCTGGTTTAGACCTGGTGTAGTCCTGGTTTAGACCTGGTTTAGTACTGGTTTTAGTCCTGGTTTAGTCCTGGTTTAGACCTGGTTTAGACCTGGTTTAGTCCTGGTTTTAGTCCTGGCTTAGACCTGGTGTAGTCCTGGTTTAGACCTGGTTTAGTACTGGTTTTAGTCCTGGTTTTAGTCCTGGTTTAGACCTGGTTTAGACCTGGTTTAGTCCTGGTTTTAGTCCTGGTTTAGACCTGGTTTAGTCCTGGTTTAGACCTGGTTTAGAACTGGTTTAGTCCTGGTTTTAGTCCTGGTTTAGACCTGGTGTAGTCCTGGTTTAGACCTGGTTTTAGTCCTGGTTTAGTCCTGGTTTAGTCCTGGTTTTAGTCCTGGTTTACACCTGGTGTAGTCCTGGTTTAGACCTCGTTTAGTACTGGTTTTAGTCCTGGTTTAGACCTGGTTTAGACCTGATTTAGACCTGGTTTAGTACTGGTTTTAGTCCTCCTTTAGTCCTGGTTTAGTCCTGATTTAGACCTGGTTTAGTACTGGTTTTAGTCCTGGTTTTGTCCTGGTTTAGACCTGGTTTAGTCCTGGTTTCGTCCTGGTTTAGACCTGCTTTAGTCCTGGTTTAGTCCTGGTTTAGTCCTGGTTTAGACCTGGTTTAGACCTGCTTTAGTCCTGGTTTAGTCCTGGTTTAGTCCTGGTTTAGTCCTGGTTTAGACCTGGTTTAGACCTGCTTTAGTCCTGGTTTAGTCCTGGTTTAGACCTGCTTTAGTCCTGGTTTAGTCCTGGTTTAGACCTGTTTTAGACCTGGTTTAGTCCTGGTTTAGACCTGGTTTAGACCTGCTTTAGTCCTGGTTTAGTCCTGGTTTAGTCCAGGTTTAGACCTGGTGTAGTCCTGGTTTAGACCTGGTTTAGTACTGGTTTTAGTCCTGGTTTAGTCCTGGTTTAGACCTGGTGTAGTCCTGGTTTAAACTCGGTTTAATACTGGTTTTAGTCCTGGTTTAGTCCTGGTTTAGACCTGGTTTAGTCCTGGTTTAGACCTGGTTTAGTCCTGGTTTTAGACCTGGTTTAGTCCAGGTTTAGACCTGGTGTAGTCCTGGTTTAGACCTGGTTTAGTACTGGTTTTAGTCCTGGTTTAGTCCTGGTTTAGTCCTGGTTTAGTCCAGGTTTAGACCTGGTGTAGTCCTGGTTTAGACCTGGTTTAGTCCTGGTTTTAGTCCTGGTTTAGTCCAGGTTTAGACCTGGTGTAGTCCTGGTTTAGACCTGGTTTAGACCTGGTTTAGTCCTGGTTTTAGTCCTGGTTTAGACCTGGTTTAGTCCTGGTTTAGTCCTGGTTTAGTCCTGGTTTTAGTCTTGGCTTAGACCTGGTGTAGTTCTGGTTTAGTACTGGTTTTAGTCCTGGTTTTAGTCCTGGTTTAGAGCTGGTTTAGACCTGGTTTAGTCCTGGTTTTAGTCCTGGTTTAGACCTGGTTTAGTCCTGGTTTAGTCCTGGTTTAGACCTGGTTTAGTCCTGGTTTAGACCTGGTTTAGACCTGGTTTAGACCTGGTTTAGTCCTGGTTTTAGTCCTGGCTTAGACCTGGTGTAGTCCTGGTTTAGACCTGGTTTAGTACTGGTTTTAGTCCTGGTTTTAGTCCTGGTTTAGACCTGGTGTAGTCCTGGTTTAGACCTGGTTTAGACCTGGTTTAGTCCTGGTTTTAGTCCTGGTTTAGACCTGGTTTAGTCCTGGTTTAGACCTGGTTTAGTCCTGGTTTTAGTCCTGGCTTAGACCTGGTGTAGTTCTGGTTTAGTACTGGTTTTAGTCCTGGTTTTAGTCCTGGTTTAGAGCTGGTTTAGACCTGGTTTAGTCCTGGTTTTAGTCCTGGTTTAGACCTGGTTTAGTCCTGGTTTAGTCCTGGTTTAGACCTGGTTTAGACCTGGTTTAGTCCTGGTTTTAGTCCTGGTTTAGACCTGGTGTAGTCCTGTTTTAGACCTGGTTTAGTACTGGTTTTAGTCCTGGTTTAGTCCTGGTTTAGACCCGGTTTAGACCTGGTTTAGTACTGGTTTTAGTCCTGCTTTAGTCCTGGTTTAGTCCTGGTGTAGACCTGGTTTAGTACTGGTTTTAGTCCTGGTTTAGTCCTGGTGTAGTCCTGGTGTAGACCTGGTTTAGTACTGGTTTTAGTCCTGGTTTAGTCCTGGTTTTAGTCCTGGTTTAGACCTGGTGTAGTCCTGGTGTAGACCTGGTTTAGTACTGGTTTTAGTCCTGGTTTAGTCCTGGTTTTAGTCCTGGTTTAGACCTGGTGTAGTCCTGGTTTAGATCTGGTTTAGTACTGGTTTTAGTCCTGGTTTAGACCTGGTTTGGACCTGATTTAGACCTGGTTTAGTACTGGTTTTAGTCCTGCTTTAGTCCTGGTTTAGTCCTGGTTTAGACCTGGTTTAGTACTGGTTTTAGTCCTGGTTTAGTCCTGGTTTAGACCTGGTTTAGTCCTGGTTTAGTCCTGGTTTAGTCCTGGTTTAGACCTGGTTTAGTCCTGGTTTAGTCCTGGTTTAGTACTGGTTTTAGTCCTGGTTTAGTTCTGGTTTAGTCCTGGTTTAGACCTGGTTTAGACCTGCTTTAGTCCTGGTTTAGACCTGCTTTAGTCCTGGTTTAGTCCTGGTTTAGTACTGGTTTTAGTCCTGGTTTAGTCCTGGTTTAGACCTGGTTTAGTCCTGGTTTAGACCTGGTTTAGTCATGGTTTAGTCCTGGTTTAGACCTGCTTTAATCCTGGTTTAGTCCTGATTTAGACCTCCTTTAGTCCTGGTTTAGACCTGGTTTAGTCCTGGTTTAGTCCTGGTTTAGTCATGGTTTAGTCCTGGTTTAGACCTGGTTTAATCCTGGTTTAGTCCTGGTTTAGTCCTGGTATAAATCCACGTGTGAGTCACAGAACGGCGGGAGGGCATCTGACTCATTAAATTGTGTGAAATTAAAGTTGTGTCCAGAGGGGGCGCTGTGGGAGGCTCAGGTCACAGGCTTAATGAGTTGGGTGGAAAAGAACGAAGAAGAAAATAATACGAGTGTTTTTATCGTTTATTTAGTTTAAGACTTATAAAAGGACACAGGACAGGGACACAGGACAGGGACAGAGGACACAGGACAGGGGCACAGGACAGGGACAGAGGACAGGGACACAGGACGGGGACACAGGACAGGGACACAGGACAGGGACAGAGGACAGGGACAGAGGACACTGCAGTGTGTCCTAGAGACTTTTCAGAGGTTTGATTCACTTTCTGTGGTGTTAAAATGTTTGCTTTATTTGAATTGTGTCTTAATGTGAGGACAGTGTCCATGAGAGACAAACTGTTTTGGACTGTCCATGTCCAAGAGTCCAAGAGTGAGACACGTTTCCTCAGATCTGACAGTTTCTTCTACAGACCCTCAGAGCTCTGGTCACGTAAAAACATGTGTAAAAACATGTGTAGAAACATGTGTAAAACATGTGTAAAACATGTGTAAAAACATGTGTAGAAACATGTGTAAAAACATGTGTAAAACATGTTTAAAACATGTGTAAAACATGTGTAAAAACATGTGTAAAAACATGTTTAAAACATGTTTAAAACATGTGTAAAAACATGTGTAAAAACATGTTTAAAACATGTGTAAAAACATGTGTAAAACATGTGTAAAACATGTGTAAAAACATGTGTAGAAACATGTGTAAAAACATGTGTAAAACATGTTTAAAACATGTGTAGAAACATGTGTAAAACACGTGCAGAAACATGTGTAGAAGCATGTGTAAAAACATGTGTAAAACATGTTTAAAACATGTGTAGAAACATGTGTAAAACATGTGTAAAAACATGTGTAGAAACATGTGTAAAAACATGTGTAAAACATGTGTAAAAACGTGTAAAAACATCTGTAGAAACATGTGTAAAAACATGTGTAAAAACATGTGTTAAAACATGTGTAGAAACATGTGTAAAAACATGTGTAGAAACATGTGTAAAACGTGTAGAAACATGTGTAGAAATGTGTAAAACATGTTTAAAACATGTGCAGAAACATGTGTAGAAACATGTGTAAAAATATGTGTAAAACATGTGTAGAAACGTGTAAAAACATGTGTAAAACATGTTTAAAACATGTGCAGAAACATGTGTAGAAACATGTGTAAAAATATGTGTAAAACATGTGTAGAAACATGTGTAAAAACATTTGTAAAACATGTGTAAAAACGTGTAAAAACATGTGTAGAAACATGTGTAAAAACATGTGTAAAAACATGTGTAAAACATGTGTAAAACATGTGTAAAAACATGTGTAGAAACGTGTAAAAACATGTGTAAAAACATGTGTAAAACATGTGTAGAAACATGTGTAATACATGTGCAGAAACATGTGTAAAACATGTGCAGAAACATGTGTAGAAACATGGGTAAAAACATGTGTAAAAACATGTGTAAAAACAAATGTAGAAACATGTGTAAAAACATGTGTAAAAACGTGTAGAAACATGTGTCAAAACATGTGTAAAACATGTTTAAAACATGTGTAAAACATGTTTAAAACATGTGTAAAAACATGTGTAAAAACGTGTAGAAACATGTGTAAAAACATGTGTAAAAACGTGTAGAAACATGTGTAAAAACATGTGTAAAACATGTGTAGAAACATGTGTAAAACATGTGTAAAACATGTGTAGAAACATGTGTAATACATGTGCAGAAACATGTGTAGAAACATGTGTAAAAACGTGTAAAAACATGTGTAGAAACATGTGTAGAAACATGTGTAAAACATGTGTAAAAACATGTGTAAAACATGTGCAGAAACATGTGTAAAACATGTGTAGAAACATGTGTAAAACATGTGTAAAACATGTGTAGAAACATGTGTAAAACATGTGCAGAAACATGTGTAGAAACATGTGTAAAACATGTGTAAAACATGTGTAAAAACATGTGTAAAAACATGTGTAAAACATGTGTAGAAACATGTGTAGAAACATGTGCAGAAACATGTGTAAAACATGTGTAGAAACATGTGTAGAAACATGTGCAGAAACATGTGTAAAACATGTGTAGAAACATGTGTAGAAACATGTGTAAAACATGTGTAAAAACATGTGTAAAAACATGTGTAAAAACGTGTAAAACATGTGTAAAAACATGTGTAAAAACAGGTGTAAAAACATGTGTAAAACATGTGTAGAAACATGTGTAAAACATGTGCAGAAACATGTGTAAAACATGTGTAGAAACATGTGTAAAACATGTGCAGAAACATGTGTAAAAACATGTGTAAAAACATGTGTAAAACATGTGGAAAAACGTGTAAAAACATGTGTAAAACATGTGTAAAAACATGTGTAAAACATGTGTAGAAACATGTGTAAAACATGTGTAAAACATGTGTAAAACATGTGTAAAAACATGTGTAAAAACATGTGTAAAACATGTGTAAAACATGTGTAAAAACATGTGTAAAACATGTGCAGAAACATGTGTAAAACATGTGTAGAAACATGTGTAAAACATGTGTAAAACATGTGTAAAACATGTGTAAAAACATGTGTAAAAACATGTGTAAAACATGTGTAAAACATGTGTAAAAACATGTGTAAAACATGTGCAGAAACATGTGTAAAACATGTGTAGAAACGTGTAAAACATGTGTAAAAACATGTGTAAAACATGTGTAAAACATGTGTAAAAACATGTGTAAAAACATGTGTAAAAACGTGTAAAACATGTGCAGAAACATGTGTAAAACATGTGTAAAACATGTGCAGAAACATGTGTAAAACGTGTAGAAATATGTGTAAAACATGTGTAGAAACATGTGTAAAACGTGTAAAAACATGTGTAAAAACATGTGTAAAACATGTGTAAAAACATGTGTAAAAACATGTCTAAAACATGTGTAGAAACATGTGTAAAAACATGTGTAAAAACATGTGTAAAAACATGTGTAAAAACATGTGTAAAAACATGTCTAAAACATGTGTAGAAACATGTGTAAAAACATGTGTAAAAACATGTGTAAAACATGTGTAAAAACATGTGTAAAAACATGTCTAAAACATGTGTAGAAACATGTGTAAAAACATGTGTAAAAACGTGTAAAACGTGTAAAAACATGTGTAAAAACATGTGTAAAACATGTGTAAAAACATGTGTAAAACATGTGTAAAACATGTGTAAAACATGTGTAAAAACATGTGTAAAACATGTGTAAAAACATGTGTAAAAACATGTGCAGAGATTGAAATAAATTTCAAAGCCTAAAAATCGTTTTATTGCACAGAACCTGAACTCCGCCTCTCCACAGATCTGACCTGGAACTTGGTCTGTAAGAGTCAGTGGGAGTCAGGGTTCCTCCTCATGTTCCTCCTCATGTTCCTCCTCATGTTCCTCCTCATGTTCCTCCTCAAAGTCTCGGGTTCTGCCTCGCGCTGCGCTCAGACCCGTGCGTAATGACGCACGTGCCGCAGCAGTGTGCGCGCTGCTGCCGCCGGTATAACACCGGACTCACCGGACTCACCGGACACACCGGACTCACCGGACACTCCGCGGACATGTCGGACGCGCACGGACAGAACGGCACGTCTCCGTGCGCCTGGCTCCGGGAGGACGCGCACTGCATCTTCTTGTCCATCGTGCCGCACGAGCGCGCGGTGCCCGCGCTGCTGTTCGTGTTCGCGCTGCTCACGCTCTGCTCGTACCTGATGAACGCGCTCACGCTCGTGGGTGTGGGGCGCTCGGAGGACCCCTCGTGGGAGCCGCGTCTCGCGCTCCTCAAGAACCTGATCCTGAGCGACCTCCTGCAGAGCAGCAACTGCGGCCCCGCGGTCATCCACGCGCTGCTGCGCCGCCGCGCCGTGCCGCTCGACCCCTGGTGCCTCGCGCAGTACTTCGTGGGTTCGCTCACGATCTTCTCCAGCCTCGTGACCATCACCTTCATGGCGCTCGAGCGCTACCTGTACGTGTGCCACGCAATCCACTACCTGGTCATCCTGACGCCCGCGCGCGTGAGGGTCGCGCTGCTGCTCATCTGGGTGTACGCGACCGCGGTGAGCGCGGCGAACCTGCTCCTGCTGAACGCGGGGCAGCGGCAGCGGCACCAGGCGGTGACGCGCGGGCTGCTGTGCGAACCGGACACGCTGGAGCAGCTCCTGGGGTTCCCGCGCGCGGCGGCGGTGTTCCGGAAGCTCACGGGGTCTTTGACGCTGCTGCTGTGTCTGCTGGCCTACGCGTTCTCCTACGTGCGCATGTACCGGGAGGCGCGCAACGCCGTCATCCCGTTCAACGCGGCAAACACCACCGCGCGGAAAACCGTGCTGTTCTACTGCGGGATGCTGTTCGTGCAGCTGCTGCCGGTGCTCCTCAAAGTCGTGTCCGACGCGCTGTGGGAGGTGGAGGGCACCGCGGCCATGGACGCCTCCGCCGCGGCTCTGATGCACGTGTCGCTGTTGGTGATGCTCGTGGTGCCTCCGTGCATCAACCCGCTCGTGTTCGGCCTGAGGAACGTGGAGATCCGCCACGCGCTGCTCGGACTGGTCCGGTGCCGGAGAGGGACGAACGCGCGCGTCATCCACGAGCGCGTGGGCCGCGCGCACCGGGCGCAGGCCGGATAGACCCGGGGACTATGGAGATAATTTTGTCTCATAAAGATTTGTATAAATAAAAAAGATATATATAAATATAAATACATTTATAAATATTCAAACACAAAATACAAATACAAAAACGCGACATACAAATAAATGATAGAATGTATATAAATACACAGGCATTTGTAAATATATTTTCGAGATTTATAAATATATTTTCGAGATTTGTAAATATATTTTCGAGATTTATAAATATATTTTCGAGATTTGAAGACTTTCTATATGGAGTCTGCATTTGTGGATCCATTTTTTGCTTTCGTGTCGATGACGTAATTGTGAGACAGTTCTACCGCAAACCACGATTCGCAAATAAATGTCACCGGATTTGAATACAAATAGCCTTCACTGGACATCCAGCAGATGGCAGTGTTGAGCAGCTTGTGTACCTGGTCAGGTGGTGAGGGCTGGTGCTCAGAGGCGTTGTGCGTAGTCAGTCAGTTCGGCACTGTTAGCGGTGGCCTGAGTTTTGCCCAAAATGATATCCAGGTCCTTTCCACTCGACTTTCCACTTGAGCGAGGGCCCACTGTAGTCTCATTTACTAAAGAGCAACTACGATAAAAGGAGAAATGGAGAAATCATTCACGCATCTATGGCTACGTTCACACTGCAGGGCTTAATGCTCAATTCCGATTTTTTTGTGAAATCCGATTTTTTTGCGAGGCCGTTCACATTTCCAGTTAAATGCGAATTGTATGTGATCTCCAGTGTGAACGCTAAACTCCCCAAAAGTGTCCCGCATGCGCCTTGGAGGACACGATGACGTCACACGCAGCGAACACGCTCAATGTTTACGGAAGTAGCTTAAGTTGCTTTCGTACCGGAGCCAAAACATGTACAGCTTATTTGTTTTAAGGAGGAGAAGGAGAAGGACGAGGTTTTTGGCCACAGCGTTTTGTGGGGCAGCGGCAGCAACGTGTGCAGAAAGGAACATGTGGGTGCGGAGTCACAGGCAGGAGGGGTGGGATTGCTACGTGCTTCGCCGCTTCACTGATACGAGTTTATATACTATTTTCGCATGACGAGAAGAACGTTTGTGCACATTTGTGAACGCCTACTTGTACCACTCTCACTGGAGGAAACACACTCAGGTCGGATGAATGCGACCTGGCCGTTCAGACTGAAGTCGCATGTCAAAAGATCGGATATGTATCGGATTTAGGAGCACATATCCAAGTGGCCTGGATCGCATTTGAAAAAATCGGATCTGTGTCGTTCACACTGTCATTAGAAGATCAGATACAGGTCGCATAGAGGCAAAAAAATCGGATTTGGGTCGTTTCAGGCTGCAGTGTGAACGTAGCCTAAAGAGCAACTACCGACAAGCTGCTCAACACTGCCATCTGCTGGATGTCCAGTGAAGGCTATTTGTATTCAAATCCGGTGACATTTATTTGCCAATCGTGTGTTTGCGGTGGAACTGTCTCACAATTACGTCATCGACACGAAAGCAAAAAATGGATCCACAAACGCAGACTCCATATAGAAAGTCAACTACATTTGTTTTCAAATCTCGAAAATATATTTATAAATCTTGAAAATATATTTATAAATCTCGAAAATATATTTACAAATCTCGAAAATATATTTACAAATGCCTGTGTATTTATATACATTCTATCAATTATTTGTATGTCGCGTTTTTGTATTTTGTGTTTGAATATTTATAAATGTATTTATATTTATATATATCTTTTTTTATTTATACAAATCTTTATGAGACAAAATTATCTCCATAGGGGACGGACCCGGGGACGGACCCGGGGACGGGTTGGGTTTTACCTGTGACAGTAAAATGTTCACCGTTTAAACTTTGACCCTGTTTTTGTTCCTCTGTCCTGGACCTCTGAGGTCTTCTGTCCTGGACCTCTGAGGTCCTCTGTCCTGGACCTCTGAGGTCTTCTGTCCTGGACCTCTGAGGTCCTCTGTCCTGGACCTCTGAGGTCTTCTGTCCTGGACCTCTGAGGTCTTCTGTCCTGGACCTCTGAGGTCTTCTGTCCTGGACCTCTGAGGTCTTCTGTCCTGGACCTCTGAGGTATTCTGTCCTGGACCTCTGAGGTATTCTGTCCTGGACCTCTGAGGTCTTCTGTCCTGGACCTCTGAGGTCTTCTGTCCTGGACCTCTGAGGTATTCTGTCCTGGACCTCTGAGGTCCTCTGTCCTGGACCTCTGAGGTCTTCTGTCCTGGACCTCTGAGGTCTTCTGTCCTGGACCTCTGAGGTCCTCTGTCCTGGACCTCTGAGGTCTTCCGTCCTGGACCTCTGAGGTCTTCCGTCCTGGACCTCTGAGGTCTTCCGTCCTGGACCTCTGAGGTCTTCCGTCCTGGACCTCTGAGGTCCTCTGTCCTGGACCTCTGAGGTCTTCTGTCCTGGACCTCTGAGGTCTTCTGTCCTGGACCTCTGAGGTCCTCTGTCCTGGACCTCTGAGGTCTTCTGTCCTGGACCTCTGAGGTCTTCTGTCCTGGACCTCTGAGGTCTTCCGTCCTGGACCTCTGGTCCGTCCTGGACCCAAACTCAGGAGAAAAAGAATCTTGCCTCATGTGTGACTCATGTGACCTGGAAATGTGTTTTTTTCAACGTGTTTTGTCCTAAAGTTTGTGTTCGTGTTTCTGCCTCGTGTTTGTCACAAATCCACGTGTGAAATAAAAAAATACAAATAAATCAAACCAAAGACGTTCATCTGTCTTGAACCCGCCCACAGGAAGTGACAACAGAACCACGCCCACAAGAAGCACGGTGCCTGAGTGACTAGCACTCACGCCTCACAGCAAGAAGGTTCCGGGTTTGATCCCTGGGCCTTTCTGTGTGGAGTTTGCATGTTCTGCCTGTGTCTGCACTGTAAACCCGAACTAGTTGAGTTTACTAGAAAATCTTAAGGAAACCCGTTGCCTCATATGGCTTTAGTTTTTACAAAGCATGAAACTAAACTGTTTAAGTTGTGTTGATGAATATGTCCCAAGTCATCTACAAGTTTGCATTAGTAGTCTTTACTCAAAATCATTAGTTATCATCAATTATCTGTTTCAGTTAAATGCACATAGATAAATTATTTACATAGCGTAAGAAACATTATTTAGCAGTACTTGAAATTATTTGTCAATAAAAGTAATGTATTTTAACTCAATGAACGTTATTTTCTGTATACTGTATATTGATTATATTGATTCAAGAACATTGTATGGGGGTGGGGAATTAAACAAAACATTTCAATTGCTCAAGTTTTCTTTATTGTAGAAAGTGAAATGTTAACTTGTCACAAGTTCGATAAAAAAAAAAGTATAATACAACAAATGAACTTATACAAAATAAAAACATTTTTTTTAAAAAGACCAAAACACAAATGGCAGTAAAAATCCAGTCAATACAAATGAAGAGTTTGTTATAACTGCTGTTTTTCATTTGAATTTGTTAAGGAAAAATTACTTAAAGGCAAAGTAACGTTATTTTACAATCTGAGCCTTCTTTCGGTAATAAAACAAGTAGTTTTACTCACCCATAGCATTTTTCTGTCAATTGGAGCAGTATCGCAGAACTTATGTTGAGCCGTTCTGTTCTACTAATGATCCCGTATCCTTAACATGGTGCTGTATCATATGCTCGGGGCATTACTTTGCGGTGTCCAAATAACACAAACTTTAGCACTTTTCAAATCATAGAAGCCCGATGTCTTAATGAAAAATTTCGTTTGAAGCAAAAGTGGCCTGTAATCCGAGATTTAGCCATAGTTTCGAGTAGATGAGGACGACAGTGCGCATGTGCGGACTGTGCTCTCAGCTCCCGGGACCCAAACATGAAACGCAAAGCTGAAAACTATGGATAAATCTGGGATTACAGGCCACTTTTGCTTCAAACGAAATTTTTCATTAAGACATCGGGCTTCTATGATTTGAAAAGTGCTAAAGTTTGTGTTATTTGGACACCGCAAAGTAATGCCCCGAATACAAATGCTAACGGATACGCTACAACATAACTTTCTTCAAACAGCTCCAAATGACACGAACGTGATATGGGTGAGTCAAACGACTTGTTTTATTACCGAAAGAAGGCTCAGATTGTAAAATAACGTTACTTTGCCTTTAACATTTAACCAATTTCCATTTACCCTGGTGCTCTCTTTTAATAAATCTGAAAAAAAAAGTTTTATGAAAATATTTAAATGGCGTTTATTGCATTTTGGAACCAAACTCTTCAAATAATAACACTTCCTCACTGCAGAGAGGGGAGAACACAGCCCTGTGACACTTTCTATATATTTTTAACACATTTTTATACTGCTTAAGAGAACTGTTTTGCAAGATGGAGGGCATACACTTTATAAATCAAAACGTTACATAAACTAGAAACATTGAATTTACATATAAAAAACATAGTCTTCTGACCTTTGCCACTCCATCTACCCCCTTCAGATTGATTATGCACGTGTCTTTGTCTCTCTGTGTGTGTGTGTGTGTGTGTGTGTCCGTCCATCCCATACTTATTATGCATTGCTGCTTACAGCTACATTGCAAGCTCGTTTTTCAGTGATTGTAACTTTGGTGCCAGTGTACCATGGCCTAAATCAAACAGGACCTGTTGAATGAAGTGAAATGTGTGCCTCATGGACCTTGGGTAGGTAAGATGGAGGGCATACGTCAGTCCAAATAGTGCACACACAGCATCTGGCAGGTTTTTGATATTGCTAATGACAACTTCTCCCTCAATGATAATTTTCAGGAAGGCTGGCTCTAGATGAATAGATGACGTCACTTCACCTTCCCTCTCAATGAGGAGGATCCCCAATGCCATATGGTGGAAGGAGTCCTCATCATCTGATTCCTTAAGAAACAAGAATAACACAAGAAGCACATTTCACATATCTGGGATTCTGACAAAGTACCCTCTCACTTTTACTTGACTTGGCCATCTTTAACTTCCTTCATCCTTTCCTCTCTTCCTTTTATCTTTCCTTCCTGTCTTATATCCCTTCCCTTTCCATACACTTCCACCCTCTTTTCCTATATACTACCTACATCCTGTACTACCTTTTACTCCCCTCATTCCTTCCATCTCTTCTCTTTCATTCACTCCCTTCATCCTTCCCATCTTTTCCCCCCTGTCTTCTTTTCCTCTTTTTTCCATCTGTCCTTCCTTCTTCTTCTTCCCATCTGTCTTTCCATCCTCCTTTTGTCTCTTCCCTTCCTCCCTGTTTTCTTTTCCTCTTTTTTCCCTCCCCCATTTTTACTGGTCTGGCCCATTTAATATTAAGGTGTATATGACCATTAAATTAAATTAAATCTGACACCCCATCTTTATCTTATTTTTGAAAAAGCGGGTAAGAGGGTACTTACAAATGCTGGTTTGTAGAAATCACCAGGGTTATCTCCAAGAATGAGAGGAACCCCTCTGCACACCAGTGTCCTAACTGCAGTTTGCTCTGTAGTCTTTACAAGAGTAAATGATCAGTGTTATTGTTATAAGTATTGCATGGGCAGTTTTTACAGTAGTACACAGGAATTACAGGCATGACATGGTATTGCATAAGCAGTGAACAATAATGTATATGCATGATGGGTATAGACCAACCTTAGTGTGTTGTAAAAGCTCTGCCAGCCGTCATCCAACTTTCCCCCGTTTTGATCGAAATATCTCCATAAGGCGAGGGCTGTGCCGATCAATGCTTTCATAAAATTCCTGCTTGAGACTCTTGCCCACAATCCTGCTGAATTCCATGTTCACCTGAAACACATAGTGGAATGCCATTACATGTTAGAAATGAAGGATGGGAAAGAAGAACTAATAAATAAGATCAGGTTGAATAAAACGCTCTGCATTATCTTTCTCTTGAACATACCTGATCTTCTGTAAAAAGAGCAGGCCACCGTTCCACCATGTTGCTTATGGCAGGTTCAGACTCCACCACCTCCTTTCTTCTTAATGCAAACGTCAGGTCCATCCTCTGTTTCACAAGTTGTCCATTTGGTGTTCTTTTCTGCATCTCATCAACCAAGTCCTTGCGGGCTGACTCAAGGGCTGCCTGGTCAAATCCTTCTGGAAAGTTTGGCAAATAATTGAGCTCTCCTTTCTTGATAATCTTGTTGGCTGGTGCTCCTTCTGCTCCATGCCCTCCCCGTTTACCTGCATTTATCACCACATCCAGGCATCCTGATCTTCTTCGCTTCGTTCGGTAATTAGCCATTTTAAATTTAAGGCTACTTTGCCATCCACTACAGCGACTAGTTGAACCCTGTTCCTGGAGACAGAGGTGCTTGCTGATCAATGCTTTGGCAACACTTTCATATTGGGAATTATTTGGGTAAGCTGTGTAGCTGTACATAGTCTCTGCTAGCTTTTCAAGAATTTCGTGTTTGAGTTCCTTTGAAACGTTCAGCAGGGTTCCATCTCTCAAATACAGCAGATCTGCTTGTCGTAGTCGGTATTGTACATCAACAGAAAAATTTGGAATGTCGATTATTTCTGGCCAGGGTTTCTGGAGGTCCTGAGATGATGATGATGTTGACAGTATTTCAGTATCGGCTGTGCTGGGAGTGTCACTGAGGATCTCATCAGATGCTACAGATACCAAATCAAGGACAGGGATGACCTTGAGTGTTGGTTTTTCTGGGAGGTCTTCAACAGCTGTCAGATTGCACAGTTCATAACTGAATTCAGGATCTTTGTATTGTAGACTGAAATTGTAATGCAGTCCCATTGCCTCCTTAAGCTGAATTATCAAAGCATCCAGTGTAGCAGGCCTTGTATCCAGGACAACCTTTCTTCTATCCGCCTCTGTGAGAATGACTATCAGGGTCATCTGCTGTAGATCCATCTTAAAAATAGATAATAGAATAAAACACAATTAGCTCAAAAGAAATATGTATTAGGTTAAGAACAAACAGGCAAGGCACAGCTAGAGTGTCACTATGTAGTTCACATCACATCACACAGTTTAATGGATAAATGAACATCACAAACCGGAATTGATCATACTAATTGCAATGACCTGTTTTTCAACACAGAATATTCCGAGTGTCACTATTACATTGTCTCCAAATCTGTATGCGGAAAGAGGGAAAACATCATTCAACTCTTTAATCTGCACTAGAGCTGCAACTATCGAGTATTTTTGGAATCGAGTACTCTGTCGATTATTTTTTCGAGTAATCGAGTACTCTTATGAATCATACTTTTTTTCCAGCAATTTTTTAGCAGTTCATTTTTAATACAAAATAAGATTAACAATAAAATAAATATTTGTCCTGCTTAACTTAAAACTGTATAAATTAATATAAAACAATACAAGGCAGAACATGCCTGAACAGTACAAATGATGCATGTTCTATCTAATTATCTCTCTCTCTCTTCTCTCTCTCTCTGCGTAAGAGCTGCGCGTGCTCGCGGCGCGTGTCCGCGGCTCCAGGCGAGCACGTGGCCTCGCGCCGCCCGCACACCGGTACAAGTTTAATACGAAACACTTTTGTTTCTGAATATGTGACGATTCCGTTTTTCAAGGGATGGTTGGCGACCCTAAACACAACTATACATATACAACGGATTTGCACAGATGGCTATAAAAAATGACCCCGCGGATGAAAAAAGGCGGAGATCCGGAACTCCTGATTTTATAAATGTTTAAATAGTTTTTATGTTAATGGAAACCGTGATGCAGTCTATCCGAACAGCACAGTAGTCTGACAATGCCGCGATCATGCATGCAAGAAACGGGTATAGCTCTACAGTAGCCGCCATACTTTAGCCTATAGTGTTTCAAGAGGTTTCCCCTTTTATCACATATAAAGTCACAGTATTTACACTTCCACAACATGTTTATCCAAAATACTCACATGAGATGATGTTCGATTATGTGCTCCAATTCTCTTTGACCAGATGAAATGTCTTGCCGCTCAGATTTCTACAACACGGTGTCCACAGGGCCCAGGCACGCCTCTGAGTGAGTGAAGTTCAAAAATAGGCCCCTCCCCTCCCCTTGTTGGCGCAATGTTTGTAAAAATGAAATCATTTAAGTAACCTCTATTAAACATGATCATTACACTGTATGTTTTCAGTTTTTCAATTCAATCAACTAATTAGGTTTAGCAATGGCTGTGTTTTTTACAAAACATATTAGAATAAGTAATGAACACTAAAAAGTTTTAGTATAATCAAAATCCGGGTTTACAGTGTGGGTGGGTTTCCTCCAGTTTCCCCATAAACACAAAAATAACAAATAAAAACACCTGACCACGCCCACAGGAAGTGACAACACCTGACCACGCCCACAGGAAGTGACAACACCTGACCACGCCCACAGGAAGTGACAACACCTGACCACGCCCACAGGAAGTGACAACACCTGACCACGCCCACAGAAAGTGACAACACCTGACCACGCCCACAGGAAGTGACAACACCTGACCACGCCCACAGGAAGTGACAACACCTGACCACGCCCACAGGTAAACACACTTTGCTGTTATCGTTTTCAAACCCGAGAAGTTAAACAAAAAAATCAAGATGATAATTTTAATATTCTTTTTTTGAAATTTTTTTCCAAATGCACAAGTGGTTCAGGAACAAACTCCACGATGTCGTGATTTCCAAACAGGACGTCAAATTTTAAACTGAAAAAGAAAAAAAAGAATTGATAATAAACCCTGGTAAAGCTCCGCCTCTTTATTGATCTGCTCGTTTTGTTTGGGTGAAACGAGCCGTCGGACCGGTCGCACAAACCGGTTTGGTGATTCCAGGAAACCTCAAGGAACCGGAATGTGATTCAACAAGATGCCCTCCCGCCCTCCTCCCTGTGCCCTCCTCCTGCCCTCCTCCTGTCCTCCCTGTGCCCTCCTCCCTGTGCCCTCCTCCTGCCCTCCTCCTGCCCTCCTCCCTGTGTCCTCCTCCTGTCCTCCCTGTGCCCTCCTCCCTGTGCCCTCCTCCCTGTGCCCTCCTCCTGCCCTCCTCCTGCCCTCCTCCCTGTGTCCTCCTCCTGTCCTCCTCCTGTCCTCCCTGTGCCCTCCTCCCTGTGTCCTCCTCCTGTCCTCCTCCTGTCCTCCCTGTGCCCTCCTCCCTGTGCCCTCCTCCTGCATTCCTCCCTGTGCCCTCCTCCCTGTGCCCTCCTCCTGCCCTCCTCCTGCCCTCCTCCCTGTGTCCTTCTCCTGTCCTCCCTGTGCCCTCCTCCCTGTGCCCTCCTCCCTGTGTCCTCCTCCTGTCCTCCCTGTGCCCTCCTCCCTGTGCCCTCCTCCTGCCCTCCTCCTGTCCTCCCTGTGCCCTCCTCCCTGTGCCCTCCTCCTGTCCTCTTCCTGTGCCCTCCTCCCTGTGTCCTCCTCCTGCCCTCCTCCCTGTGCCCTCCTCCCTGTGCCCTCCTCCTGCCCTCCTCCTGCCCTCCTCCCTGTGTCCTCCTCCTGTCCTCCCTGTGCCCTCCTCCCTGTGCCCTCCTCCTGCCCTCCTCCCTGTGCCCTCCTCCCTGTGCCCTCCTCCTGTCCTCTTCCTGTCCTCCTCCCTGTGTCCTCCTCCTGCCCTCCTCCCTGTGCCCTCCTCCCCGGGGCAGGTGCCTCCTCCCCGGGGCAGGTGCCTCCTCCCCGGGGGAGGTCACATGTCTGTGGTGAAGTTGACGTTGGAATGAGGAAGTGTCTGAACAGGTGAACCAGGAACTCAGAGAGACACGAGCAGAGTCTGAACGAGGAGCAGAGAGGAGCAGAGAGGAGCAGAGAGGAGCAGAGAGGAGCCGAGAGGAGCAGAGAGGAACAGACAGGAGCAGAGAGGAGCAGAGAGGAGCAGAGAGGAACAGACAGGAGCAGAGAGGAGCAGAGAGGAGCAAGTAGAGAGGAGCAGAGAGGAGCAGAGAGGAGCAGAGAGGAGCAGAGAGGAGCAAGTAGAGAGGAGCAGAGAGGAGCAGAGAGGAGCAGAGAGGAGCAGAGAGGAGCAGAGAGGAGCAGAGAGGAACAGACAGGAGCAGAGCTGACCGTCACCATGGAGACGCACAGGTGAGGATAACAGAATGTTTTATATCAGGGGGTAATTATTTTTCCCCAGGGGCCAAATGAGAAGCAGAAAATATTGTGGAGGTCAAAAGTTTGAAGTCGACTCTGGTTATTCATTTGATTTCTCTGTTGAAATCAGTAAATGTCGTTGTTCACAGAAGCTGTAAGTTCTGTGTTATTATTAAGTCATGAGAGAATGAGGTTTTACAAAAACTGAATTTATTCAGTAAAATAATTCAAAACAATGATAAACATGAAACATTTGGAACTCTTTTTCAGTCACATTAACCCAGTGGCGTTCCTAGAGTGATTTGCGCCCTGGGCGAAAGCCACTCTTGCCGCCTCCGCAGGCCGCGCTCCACACTGTTTTTTTTTTTTTCTTCGCACCACTGCCCCCCCCCCCCCCCCCCCCCCCCCCCGATGGCGCTAGGGGCAATTGCCCAGGTGGCCCCCATCAAAGAACGCCCCTGCATTAACCCCACAATGTTTTCTGAGTTTAACTTTAAAGCCCCAGTGTGTAAGATTCGTGGCGCATTGGTGGATAGTGGCTATGGCACTTCCTGTTTTAGCTACGGCAAACCTCGAGGGTCACCCGGGCGCGCCGTAGCAGACAGCTTGTGTACCTGCGCACGCACCCGGCGCGCACCTGGCGCTGCGAGCCCTCGCGGACAACAACGGTATAAATAAAACGCAGTCCTGTTCACTGTTTTTTTTTCTTTTCTCATGAAAACACACATTCCCGATCATGTACCATGACACTCTACACATCAAATGAAACCTTACAGTCTCCTCTTTTTGACTATGCAATTCATTTCCATGCACAACAATCACTCCCCAAGCACATGGGGCTTTTATACGGAAAAGCACAAAACGAGGTTAGCTTACCTTAGAATGCTTTGCACAGGTCAAACTCTGTATTTCACCATAAACTTGCTCTCAATTTGTCCGTACGGATCCAGCGAATAAAATCCAGTAAAACAATTTAGTCCAAAACACGTGTTAGATCCATTAGGACGTCTGATCCGGCAGCATGCTTGTGTTGTTTACCCAATGGGGGTAGATCCCCCTTTTATGTGACTATATCTAAGTCCAAAAGAATACTTTGATTTCATGATGGAAGTGAAAAGGCTTGGAAAACATACACACATTGAACGGGTATCTTCAATTTTGGTAATTAACGGGTAAAAATCTTACACACTGTCCCTTTAACTTTGTATTAAGACACCACAATGTCAAATAATAGAATACAAGAGAACTAAAACCGGACTGAACCAGGACTAAAACTGGCCAAAAATAAACACGCCAAATAATAGAACACAAGAAATGTCACAACATTTTTGTCCAACTGCCAAACTGTGTAGAAAAAAGTCAGAGTGATCATGTTTTAGTGTTTTTTTCTTGATCAGTGAGAGAAATGTCGCCTCTGTTGAGCTTTAACAAGTGCATCAGAGTCAGGTTCATGTTTGAGGTGAAGTCCCACAGATGATCATCAGGACAAATACATTATGTACAATTCTGAAAATAGATTTTATTTTCTTAATTCCAAACAACCTTTCATGGGCCGGTCAGAGTCGGCTCCCGGGCCGTATTTGGCCCCCGTGCCTTGAAATGCCCGGGTCTGCTCTAGATGGTTTGGAGAACCACAGGGAGGTTCAGGAGCCCAAATAAACCTGTTCTAAAAAGCCCCAGTGTGGAACTTTCTGCCAAAAATAAACACAAACTGAAAAACTCACACCACATGGTCATGTGAGCGGGCTCCTGACCAAGTTCCACAGTGCAGCTTTAACCCTGTTTCCCTCAGAGAAGACCTCCAGCCGGCCTTACCCGTCCCGAGCTCCGAGAACCTCCTGAAGTTCCACTGTGAGTTCCAGCTGGACTCTGGACCTCCGGCGTTCCACAGCGACGAACAACGTCCGGCTCAGACGGTGACGGTGACTCTGCCGGCGCAGTGCAGCGTCTACCAGCTCCGACTGCACATCTGCATGCAGGTACCTCCAAGACCCGGAGCTGGACCTGGACCCGGAGCTGGACCTGGACATGGACCTGGACCTGGACCCGGACATGGACCTGGACCTGGACCTGGTCCTGGACATGGACCTGGACCTGGACCTGGACCCGGACCTGGACCTGGACCTGGACCTGGACCTGGACCTAGACCTGGACCTGGACCTGGACCTGGACCTAGACCTGGACCTAGACCTGGACCTGGACCTGGACCTGGACCTGGACCTGGACCCGGACCCGGACCTGGACCTGGACCTGGACCTGGTCCTGGACATGGACCTGGACCTGGACCTGGACCTAGACCTGGACCTAGACCTGGACCTGGACCTGGACCTGGACCTGGACCTGGACCCGGACCTGGACCTGGACCTGGACCCGAACTTGGACCTGGACCCGGACATGGACCTGGACCTGGTCCTGGACATGGACTTGGACCCGGACTTGGACCTGGACTTGGACCTGGACTTTCACCTGGACCTGGACCTGGACTTGGACCCGGACCTGGACCTGGACCTGGTCCTGGACCTAGACCTGGACCTGGACCTGGACATGGACCTGGACCTGGACCTGGACCTGGACATGGACCTGGACCTGGACCTGGTCCTGGACCTGGACCTGGACCTAGACCTGGACCTAGACCTGGACCTGGACCTAGACCTGGACCTGGACCTGGACCTGGACCTGGACCTGGTCCTGGACATGGACCTGGACCTGGACCTGGTCCTGGACCTGGACCTGGACCTAGACCTGGACCTAGACCTGGACCTGGACCTAGACCTGGACCTGGACATGGACCTGGACATGGACCTGGACCTGGACCTGGACCTGGACCTGGACATGGACCTGGACCTGGACCTGGTCCTGGACCTGGACCTGGACCTAGACCTGGACCTAGACCTGGACCTGGACCTGGACCTGGACCTGGACCTGGACCTGGACCTGGACCTGGACCTGGTCCTGGACATGGACCTGGACCTGGACCTGGACCTGGACATGGACCTGGACCTGGACCTGGTCCTGGACCTGGACCTGGACCTAGACCTGGACCTAGACCTGGACCTGGACCTAGACCTGGACCTGGACCTGGACCTGGACCTGGACCTGGTCCTGGACATGGACCTGGACCCGGACCTGGACCTGGACTTTCACCTGGACCTGGACCTGGACTTGGACCCGGACCCGGACCTGGACCTGGACCTGGTCCTGGACCCGGACCTGGACCCGGACCTGGACCTGGTCCTGGACCTGGACCTGGACCTAGACCTGGACCTGAACCTGGTCCTGGACCTTCACCTGGACCTGGACCTTCACCTGGACCTGGACCTGGACCTTCACCTGGACCTGGACCTTCACCTGGACCTGGACCTGGACCTTCACCTGGACCTGGACCTTCACCTGGACTTGGACCTGGACTTTCACCTAGGTCGTCTTCACACCAGGAAAGTCCCATATTTACTTACTTTGGTCCGGACCACATTTTGTTTATGTTTTTATTTTGGTGCGGTTCTTTCACACTGCAGTTTTTCCACAACTGAACCAACATGTGTAAACAAACCCCCGTGTGCTGAGGTCAGACACTGGACACAAATGAGCCGTGTCCAAACAGAAGGAGAATCATGGTGTTTCTGTTTTCAGTGTCGTCATAGTGATGTGGTTTGCTCAGTTTTTACATCCATCCATCCATGTTCTTCCTCTTATCCGGGGCCGGGTCGCCGGGGCACCAGTCTAAGCAGGGATTCTCAGACTTCCTTCACCCCAGACACTTCCTCCAGCTCCTCCGGGGGGACCCCAAGGCGTTCCCGGGCCAGCTGGGAGACATAGTCCCTCCAGAGTGTCCTGGGTCTTCCCCGGGGCCTCCTCCCGGTGGGACGTGCCCGGGCATCCGGCATCCGGAACAGACGCCCGAGCCTCAGCTGCTCCTCTCAATGCGGAGAAGCAGCGGCTCTACTCCGAGCTCCTCCCGTGTGACTGAGCTCCTCACCCTATCTCTAAGGGTGCGCCCAGCCACTCTGTGGAGGAAACTCTTTTCAGACGCTTGTATTTTTGATGCCCAGTTTTACGACAGGGCTTTGTTTTGCGGCACGGTGGCTGAGTGGTTAGCACTCACGCTTCACAGCAAGAAGGTTCCGGGTTCGATCCCCGGGTCGCCTGGGCCTTTCTGTGTGGAGTTTGCATGTTCTCCCCGTGTCTGGGTGGGTTTTCTCCGGGCACTCCGGTTTCCCCCATCAACCCAAAACATGCACCATAGGTACCTCCAGCTTAGGTCCTGACCAAGAAGATCAAGAAGATCATGGAGATGGTCCCCGGGCGCAGAAGTGTGCTGCCCACTGCTCCTGAAAACAGAATGGGTTAAAATGCAGAGAAGAATGTCTCCAGTGTGAGATCAATAAAGTCACTTCTTCTTCTTCTTCTTCTTCTTCTTCTTCTTCTATCCGCGATCTCGTCCTTTCGGTCATTACCCAGAGCTCATGACCATAGGTGAGGGGAGGAACGTAGATCGACGGTAAATTGAGAGCTTCGCCTTTTGGCTCAGCTCCCTCTTCACCACAACGGTCCGGTACAAAGACCGCATCACTGCCGACGCTGCACCGATCCACCTGTCAATCTCACACTCCATCCTCCCCTCACTCGAGAACAAGACCCCGAGATACTTGAACTCCTCCACCTGAGGAGGACTCTCCACCTGGAGAGGGCAAGACACCTTTTTCCGGTGGAGAACCATGGCCTCGGATTTGGAGGAGCTGATCCTCATCCCAGCCGCTTCACACTCGGCTGCAAACCGCCCCAGTGCACATTGGAGGTCCCGGTTCAATGAAGCCATCAGGACAACATCATCTGCAAACAGCAGAGATGAGATCCTGTGGTTCCCAAACCGGATCCCCTCCGGCCCCTGACTGCACCTAGAAATTCTGTCCATAAATATAATGAACAGAACCGGTGACAAAGGGCAGCCCTGGCGGAGTCCAACATGCACCGGAAACGGGTCCGACTTACTACCGGCAAAGTGAACACAGCTCCTGCTCCGGTCATACAGGGACCGAACAGCCCTTAGCAAAGGGCCCCGAACCCCGTACTCCCAGAGCACTCTCCACAGGACCCCACGAGGGACACGGTCGATCTTCTCCAGATCCACAAAGCACATGTGGACTGGTCGGGCAAACTCCCATGCACCCTCGAGCACCCGATGGAGAGTATAGAGCTGGTCCAGTGTTCCCCGGCCGGGACCAAAACCACACTGCTCCTCCTGAATCCGAGGTTCAACTATCGGTCGAATTCTCCTCTCCAGCACCCTGGAATAGACCTTACCGGGAAGGCTGAGGAGTGTGATTCCCCGATAGTTGGAACACACCCTCCGGTCCCCCTTCTTAAACAGAGGGACCACCACCCCGGTCTGCCAGTCCAGAGGTACTGTCCCCGACCGCCACGCCATGTTGCAGAGACATGTCAGCCAAGACAGCCCTACAACATCCAGAGACTTAAGATACTCAGGACGGATCTCATCCACCCCCGGGGCCTTGCCACCGAGGAGCTTTCCAACCACCTCAGTGACTTCAGCCAGGGTGATGAGTGAATCCGCCCCCGAGTCCCCAACCTCTGCTTCCTCCTCGGAAGACGTGACGGCGGGATTGAGGAGATCCTCAAAGTATTCCTTCCACCGTCCGATAACATCCCCAGTCGAGGTCAACAGCTCCCCACCCCCACTGTAAACAGTGTTGGTGAAGCACTGCTTCCCCCTCCTGAGGCGCCGGACGGTTTGCCAGAATTTCTTTGAGGCCGTCCGATAGTCCTCCTCCATGGCCTCTCTGAACTCCTCCCAAACCCGAGTTTTTGCCTCTGCGACCGCCCAGGCTGCAGCACGCTTGGCCCGCCGGTACCCGTCGGCTGCCTCAGGAGTCCCATGAGCCAACAAGGCCCGATAGGACTCCTTCTTCAGCCTGACGGCATCCCTTACTTCCGGTGTCCACCACCGGGTTCGGGGATTGCCGCCGCGACAGGCACCACAGACCTTACAACCACAGCTACGGGCGGCCGCATCGACAATAGAGGCTTAGAACAGAGCCCATTCGGACTCTATGTCCCCAGCCTCCCCTGGAATCTGGGAGAAGCTCTCCCGGAGGTGTGAGTTGAAGGTACCCCTGACAGAGGGCTCTGCCAGACGTTCCCAACAGACCTTCACGATACGCTTGGGCCTGCCAGGTCTTTCTGGCTTCCTCCCCCGCCAGCGGACCCAACTCACAACCAGGTGGTGATCAGTTGACAGCTCTGCCCCTCTCTTCACCCGAGTGTCCAAGACACGCGGCCGGAGGTCAGATGACACGACAACAAAGTCAATCATCGACCTCCGTCCTAGGGTGTCCTGGTGCCACATGCACTGATGGACACCCTTGTGCTCGAACATGGTGTTCGTTATGGACAAACTGCGAATAGCACAGAAGTCCAATAACAGAACACCACTCGGGTTCAGATCAGGGAGGCCGTTCCTCCCAATCACCCCTCTCCAGGTGTCACTGTCGTTGCCCACGTGGGCGTTGAAGTCCCCCAGGAGAACAACGGAGTCCCCGGTCGGTGCACTGTCCAGTACCCCTCCCAGGCACTCCAAGAAGGCTGGGTACTCTGCACTGCTGTTCGGCCCGTAGGCCGACACAACAGTGAGAGACCTGTCCCCGACCCGAAGGCGCAGGGACGCGACCCTCTCGTTCACCGGGGTGAACTCCAACACTTGGCGGCTGAGCTGTGGGGCAATGAGCAGGCCCACACCAGCCCGCCGCCGTTTCCCGCGGGCAACGCCAGAGAAATGGAGAGTCCAGCCCCCCTTAAGGAGTTGGTTCCAGAGCCCAAGCTGTGCGTGGAGGTGAGGCCGACTATATCTAGTCGATAGCGCTCAACCTCCTGCACGAGCTCAGGCTCCTTCCCCCCCAGTGAGGTGACATTCCATGTCCCCAGAGCTCGTCTCCATGTCCGGAGATCTGGTCGCTGAGGCCCCTGCCTTCGACTGTCGCCCAGATCTCTCTGCACCGGCCCCTTATGGATCCTCCTGCGGGTGGTGGGTCCACGGGAGGACGGCCCCACGTCGCTCCTTCGGGCTGAGCCCGGCCGGGCCCCGTGGGGAAAGGCCCGGCCACCAGGCGCTCGTTGGCGAGCTCCCACCCCAGGTCTGGCTCCAGGGTGGGGCCCCGGTAACGCCAATCCGGGCGACGTAATTGGCCTTGATCTATTACTCATCATATTGGCTTCTGAACCACTCTTAGTCTGACCCGTCCCCCAGGACCTGTTTGCCTTGGGTGACCCTACCAGGGGCATAAAGCCCCCGACAACATAGCTCCCGGGGTCATTCGGGCACTCAAACCCCTCCACCACGTTAAGGTGGCGGCTCAAGGAGAGGTTTTTACAGTTTGCACAAATGTTTGAGCAGCATCGTGAGGTTTACACTATTTTACAATCAATTTACAAACGACGAAGACACAGGACAAGACGACTACGGAGGACAGAACTCATGTGAGCATCAAGTTCTGACTCTTGATCTTCACACAAAACATAAGTAAGACTCATAAGTTTAGTTTAGTTTAGTTTAGTTTCATCAGCCTCGGTTTCCCATAATGCTCCACATACGACGGGAGCTCGTTAAGTACAAAAAGCCAACTTGTGTGGGATCGAGTCCGGTCTGCATTCTCACCTCAAACGAACCGCACCAGAGTTCAAATGGAACCGGACTGAGACCGAGCTTTTTAGGTGGTCTCGGTTCTGTTTGCTCCGGATCGAGATTTTTGGTTTTTATTCACACCAGAACAAAAGGTCCGAATCAAAGGAACAAATGAACCAAACAAGGTGTGAAAACGACCCGAGACTTTCACCTGGACCTGGACCTGGACCTGGACCTGGTTTAACGGGATCAAGGAGAATTCATCTTTTGTTCCATAAACGTTGAAACGGTCAGAAAAACGCCGGCGCCACATCACGAACACAATTATTTATATTTGTATTGGCGTAAAGTTCAGCAGTTTCCATGGCGACACTATGCACACGTTCACGAACACACCAAGAACACACCAAAAACACACCAAAAACACACCAAAAACACACCAAAAACACACCAAAAACACACCAAAAACACACCAAGAACACACCAAAAACACACCAAGAACACACCAAAAACACACCAAGAACACACCAAGAACACACCAAAAACACACCAAAAACACACCAAAAACACACCAAAAACACACCAAAAACACACCAAGAATACGCCAAAAACACGCCAAGAACACGCCAAAAACACACCAAGAACACGCCAAGAACACGCCAAGAACACGCCAAAAACACACCAAAAACACACCAAAAACACACCAAGAACACACCAAAAACACACCAAGAACACACCAAAAACACACCAAGAACACACCAAAAACACGCCAAGAACACGCCAAAAACACACCAAGAACACGCCAAAAACACACCAAGAACACACCAAGAACACACCAAGAACACACCAAGAACACGCCAAAAACACACCAAGAACACACCAAGAACACACCAAAAACACGCCAAGAACACGCCAAAAACACACCAAGAACACACCAAGAACACACCAAGAACACACCAAAAACACACCAAGAACACACCAAGAACACGCCAAAAACACGCCAAGAACACGCCAAGAACACACCAAAAACACACCAAAACACACCAAAAACACGCCAAAAACACACCAAAAACACACCAAAAACACACCAAAAACACGCCAAAAACACGCCAAGAACACGCCAAAAACACGCCAAAAACACGCCAAAAACACACCAAGAACACTCCAAAAACACACCAAAAGCACACCAAAAACACACCAAGAACACACCAAAAACACACCAAAAACACACCAAAAACACACCAAGAACACACCAAGAACACACCAAGAACACACCAAAAACACACCAAAAACACACCAAAAACACACCAAGAACACGCCAAAAACACGCCAAGAACACACCAAAAACACACCAAGAACACACCAAAAACACACCAAGAACACACACCAAAAACACACCAAAAACACGCCAAAAACACGCCAAGAACACGCCAAAAACACGCCAAAAACACGCCAAAAACACACCAAGAACACGCCAAAAACACACCAAAAGCACAGCAAAAACACACCAAGAACACGCCAAAAACACACCAAAAACCCACCAAGAACACACCAAGAACACACCAAAAACACACCTAAAACACACCAAGAACACGCCAAAAGCACGACAAGAACCCTCCAAAAACACACCAAGAACACACCAAGAACACACCAAGAACACACCAAAAACACACCAAAAACACACCAAAAACACACCAAAAACACGCCAAGAACACGCCAAAAACACGCCAAGAACACACCAAAAACACACCAAAAACACAACAAGAACACACCAAAAACACGCCAAGAACACACCAAAAACACACCAAAAACACACCAAAAACACACCAAAAACACACCAAAAACACACCAAGAACACGCCAAAAACACGCCAAGAACACGCCAAAAACACACCAAGAACACACCAAAAACACACCAAAAACACACCAAGAACACGCCAAAAACACACCAAGAACACGCCAAAAACACACCAAGAACACACCAAAAACACACCAAGAACACACCAAAAACACACCAAGAACACGCCAAAAACACACCAAGAACACGCCAAAAACACACCAAGAACACACCAAAAACACACCAAAAACACACCAAAAACACACCAAGAACACGCCAAAAACACGCCAAAAACACGCCAAGAACACGCCAAAAACACGCCAAAAACACGCCAAAAACACACCAAGAACACTCCAAAAACACACCAAGAACACACCAAGAACACACCAAAAACACGCCAAGAACACGCCAAGAACACACCAAAAACACACCAAAAACACACCAAAAACACGCCAAAAACACACCAAAAACACACCAAAAACACACCAAAAACACGCCAAGAACACGCCAAAAACACGCCAAAAACACGCCAAAAACACACCAAGAACACTCCAAAAACACACCAAAAACACACCAAAAACACACCAAGAACACACCAAAAACACACCAAGAACACACCAAGAACACACCAAAAACACACCAAGAACACGCCAAAAACACACCAAGAACACACCAAAAACACACCAAAAACACACCAAGAACACGCCAAAAACACGCCAAGAACACACCAAAAACACACCAAAAACACACCAAGAACACACCAAAAACACACCAAGAACACACCAAGAACACACCAAGAACACACCAAAAACACACCAAAAACACACCAAAAACACGCCAAGAACACGCCAAAAACACGCCAAGAACACACCAAAAACACACCAAAAACACACCAAGAACACACCAAAAACACGCCAAGAACACACCAAAAACACACCAAAAACACACCAAAAACACACCAAGAACACGCCAAAAACACACCAAGAACACGCCAAAAACACACCAAGAACACACCAAAAACACACCAAAAACACACCAAAAACACACCAAAAACACACCAAGAACACGCCAAAAACACGCCAAAAACACACCAAGAACACACCAAAAACACACCAAGAACACGCCAAAAACACACCAAGAACACACCAAAAACACACCAAGAACACACCTGAAGATCGTCTCCAAAACTCCCAAAGTGATTTTAAGAAACATTTGACTTTTCCCGTGATCAGAGGAACGATAAAACGAGAGAACACAACTCACCTGATGTTCTCCTCCTCCTCCTCCTGCTCCTCCTCCTGCTCCTCCTCCTCCTCCTGCTCCTCCTCCTGTTCTCCTCCTCCTGCTCCTGTTCTCCTCCTCCTGCTCCTCCTCCTGTTCTCCTCCTGTTCTCCTCCTCCTTCTCCTCCTCCTCCTGTTCCTCCTCCTGCTCCTCCTCCTCCTCCTCCTTCTTCTTCTCCTCCTGTTCTCCTCCTCCTCCTTCTCCTCCTGCTCCTTCTCCTCCTGTTCTCCTCCTCCTCCTGCCCCTCCTCCTTTCCTCCTCCTGCTGCTGCTCCTCCTCTTCTCCTCCTGCTCCCCCTCCTGTTCGCCTCCTCCTGCTCTCCTCCTTCTCCTTCTCCTCCTCTCCTCCCGCTCCTCCTCCTGTTCGCCTCCTCCTGCTCTCCTCCTTCTGCTTCTCCTCCTCCTCCTGTTCTCCTCCTCCTTCTCCTCCTCTCCTCCTCCTGTTCTCCTCCTCTCCTCCTGCTCCTCCTGTTCCTCCTGTTCCTCCTCCTCCTGTTCTCCTCCTCCTTCTCTTCCTCCTCCTGTTCTCCTCCTCCTCTTTCTCCTTCTGCTCCTTCTCCTCCTCCTCCTGTTCTCCTCCTCCTGTTCTCCTCCTCCTCCTGCTCCTTCTCCTCCTGTTCTCCTCCTTCTCCTCCTCCTGTTCTCCTTCTCCTGTTCTCCTCCTCCTCCTCCTGCCCCTCCTCCTCTCCTCTTTCTGCTGCTGCTCCTCCTCCTCTTCTCCTCCTGCTCCTCCTCCTGTTTGCCTCCTCCTGCTCTCCTCCTTCTCCTCCTCCTCCTTCTTTTCCTCTCCTCCTGCTCCTCCTCCAGGCGCAGGAGCGTAGTCTCCACCCTGAGGCGCTCTCTGTTCTTGATCCGGAGAAGAGTTCGCTGCTGTACCTGAGGGGCGGAGCCTGGTACGAGGCGTACGACGACTGTCAGATTCTACGGACCCTGAACCTCCCCTGGACCCAGGAGAGGAGCGGCCCCCGGACCGCCAGGGTCCTGGTCCGACAGGTGAGAGCCGCTTTAGTCCTGGTTTAGTCCTGGTTTAATCCTGATCTAGTCCTGGTTAAGTCCTGGTTTAGTCCTGGTTTAGTCCTGGTTAAGTCCTGGTTAAGTCCTGGTTTAGTCCTGATCTAGTCCTGGTTAAGTCCTGGTTTAGTCCTGGTTTAGTCCTGGTTTAGTTCTGGCTTAGCCCTGGTTTAGTCCTGTCTTAGTCCTGGTTTAGTCCTGTCTTAGTCCTGGTTTAGTCCTGGTTCAGTCCTGGTCTAGTCCTGGTTTAGTCCTGGTTTAGTCCTGGTTTAGTCCTGATCTAGTCCTGGTTAAGTCCTGGTTTAGTCCTGGTTTAGTCCTGATCTAGTCCTGGTTAAGTCCTGGTTTAGTCCTGGTTTAGTCCTGGTTTAGTTCTGGCTTAGCCCTGGTTTAGTCCTGTCTTAGTCCTGGTCTAGTCCTGTCTTAGTCCTGGTTTAGTCCTGGTTCAGTCCTGGTCTAGTCCTGGTTTAGTCCTGGTTTAGTCCTGGTTTAGTCCTGGTTAAGTCCTGGTTTAGTCCTGGTTTAGTCCTGGTTTAGTTCTGCTTAGCCCTGGTTTAGTCCTGTCTTAGTCCTGATTTAGTCCTGGTTCAGTCCTGGTTTAGTCCTGTCTTAGTCCTGGTTTAGTCCTGGTTCAGTCCTGGTTTAGTCTTGGTTTAGTCCTTGTTTAGTCCTGGTCTAGTCTTGGTTTAGTCCTGGTTCAGTCCTGGTTTAGTCCTGGTTCAGTCCTGGTTTAGTCCTGGTGTAGTCCTGGTTTAGTCCTGGTTTAGTCCTTGTTTAGTCCTGGTCTAGTCTTGGTTAAGTCCTGGTTTAGTCCTGGTTTAGTTCTGGTTTAGTCCTGGTTTAGTCCTGGTTTAGTCCAGGAAATGATCCAAATGATTCTAGTAAAGGTGTGTGGAGTTTAAAAACACAGTGGAGCACTTCCTGTACCACCACATGATGACATCACCAGGTGGTTTGAGAGAAGAACTTGTGAGGAGACGACATCGGGGTTATAATTCTGGTATTTTGCTCGTTAATGTAAAACTCTAACGAGCGACGCGGACAATGACCTGGTCCAGCAGCGTCTCCACGGCAACATCACCACGGCAACATCACCACGCCGACCAGAGACTGAAGCACAGGTCTGACGCGCCTGACAGAGACGAGGTCCTCCAGCTCTGACGCCGTCCGCCCACACCATGTCCTCACGGCGTTTTAGATCCAGATGGAGATTCAAGAGAAGGTGTTCTTCCTCATGTTCTCACGATGTTCCTCATCACAAGAACCCTCCATGTTTGAGTCATCCAGTGATCTCTCCCAGGCCCTATTCAAACCCTCCTCCAGTACGAGGCTCCGCCCCAGACTCCACAGGATGAGTCTGTACGAGGCTCCGCCCCCAGACTCCACATGACAATTCCCCATAAATCTACAAAAACATGAGACAAAACTGAACACCTGGACAAACCTGATGCAGGAGGTTCATCAGGAGGTTCATGAGGAGGTTCATGAGGAGGTTCATCAGGAGGTTCGTGAGGAGGTTCATGAGGAGGTTCATCAAGAGGTTCATGAGGAGGTCCATCAGGAGTTTCATGAGGAGGTCCATCAGGAGTTTCATCAGGAGGTTCATCAGGAGGTTCATCAGGAGGTTCATCAGGAGGTTCATGAGGAGGTCCATCAGGAGGTTCCTGAGGAGGTTCATCAGGAGTTTCATGAGGAGGTTCATGAGGAGGTTCATGAGGAGGTTCATCAGGAGGTTCATCAGGAGGTTCATGAGGAGGTTCATGAGGAGGTCCATCAGGAGGTTCATCAGGAGGTCCATCAGGAGGTTCATGAGGAGGTTCATGAGGAGGTCCATCAGGAGGTTCGTGAGGAGGTTCATGAGGAGGTTCATCAAGAGGTTCATGAGGAGGTCCATCAGGAGTTTCATGAGGAGGTTCATCAGGAGTTTCATGAGGAGGTTCATCAGGAGGTTCATCAGGAGGTTCATCAGGAGGTTCATGAGGAGGTCCATCAGGAGGTTCGTGAGGAGGTTCATGAGGAGGTTCATCAAGAGGTTCATGAGGAGGTCCATCAGGAGTTTCATGAGGAGGTTCATCAGGAGTTTCATGAGGAGGTTCATCAGGAGGTTCATGAGGAGGTTCATGAGGAGGTTCATGAGGAGGTCCATCAGGAGGTTCATGAGGAGGTTCATCAGGAGGTTCATCAGGAGGTTCATGAGGAGGTCCATCAGGAGGTTCCTGAGGAGGTTCATCAGGAGGTTCATAAGGAGGTGCATCAGGAGGTTCATCAGGAGTTTCATCAGGAGGTTCATCAGGAGGTTCATCAAGAAGTCCATCAGGAGGTCCATCAGGAGGTCCATCAGGAGGTTCGTAAGGAGGTGCATCAGGAGGTTCGTAAGGAGGTGCATCAGGAGGTTCGTAAGGAGGTGCATCAGGAGGTTCATCAGGAGTTTCATGAGGAGGTTCATCAGGAGGTCCATCAGGAGGTTCATCAGGAGGTCCATCAGGAGGTTCATCAGGAGGTTCATCAGGAGGTCCATCAGGAGGTCCATCAGGAGGTCCATCAGGAGGTTCATCAGGAGGTCCATCAGGAGGTTCATCAGGAGGTTCATCAGGAGGTCCATCAGGAGGTTCATCAGGAGGTTCATCAGGAGGTTCATGAGGAGGTTCATCAGGAGGTTCATCAGGAGGTTCATCAGGAGGTTCATCAGGAGGTCCATCAGGAGGTCCATCAGGAGGTTCATCAGGAGGTTCATCAGGAGGTTCATGAGGAGGTTCATCAGGAGGTTCATCAGGAGGTTCATCAGGAGGTCCATCAGGAGGTCCATCAGGAGGTCCATCAGGAGGTTCATCAGGAGGTCCATCAGGAGGTTCATCAGGAGGTTCATCAGGAGGTCCATCAGGAGGTCCATCAGGAGGTTCATCAGGAGGTTCATCAGGAGGTTCATCAGGAGGTCCATCAGGAGGTTCATCAGTGCAGAGCTCTGAGTTAGAGGGAGGAGAGACTCAGAGACAAAAACTTCTTTTTTGGGGGGGATCACATTTTTAAAATAATAAAAGAAACACAGATCTGAATATGTGACGTGTTACAGTTAATACCCCACAGAGGTAAATACCCCCTCTGTAATACCCCACAGAGGTAAATACCCCCTCTGTAATACCCCACAGAGGTAAATACCCCCTCTGTAATACCCCACAGAGGTAAATGCCCCCTCTGTAATACCCCACAGAGGTAAATGCCCCCTCTGTAATACCCCACAGAGGTAAATACCCCCTCTGTAATACCCCACAGAGGTAAATACCCCCTCTGTAATACCCCACAGAGGTAAATGCCCCCTCTGTAATACCCCACAGAGGTAAATAGCCCCTCTGTAATACCCCACAGAGGTAAATACCCCCTCTGTAATACCCCACAGAGGTAAATAGCCCCTCTGTAATACCCCACAGAGGTAAATACCCCCTCTGTAATACCCCACAGAGGTAAATAGCCCCTCTGTAATACCCCACAGAGCTAAATACCCCCTCTGTAATACCCCAGAGAAGTAAATACCCCCTCTGTAATACCCCAAAGAAGTAAATACCCCCTCTGTAATACCCCTGGAGGTAATTGCCCCTCTGTAATGCCCCTGGAGGTAAATACCCCTGGAGGTAAATACCCCGCAGAGGTACATACCCCGCAGAGGTACATACCCCGCAGAGGTAAATACCCTGCAGAGATAAATACCCCTGAGAGGTAAATACCCCCTCTGTAATACCCCAGAGGTAAATACCCCCTCTGTAATACCCCAGAGCTAAATACCCCCTCTGTAATACCCCAGAGAAGTAAATACCCCCTCTGTAATACCCCACAGAGGTAAATACCCCTGGAGGTAAATAAGCCTGGAGGTTAATACCCCTGGAGGTAAATACCCCTCTATAATGCCCCTGGAGGTAAATACCCCTGGAGGTAAATACCCCTCTAATGCCCCTGGAGGTAAATACCCCTGGAGGTAAATGCTCCTCTGTAATGCCCCTGGAGGTTAATACCCCTGGAGGTAAATACCCCTCTATAATGCCCCTGGAGGTAAATACCCCTCTAATGCCCCTGTAGGTAAATACCCCTGGAAGTAAATTCCCCTCTGTAATGCCCCTGGAGGTAAATACCCCGCAGAGGTAAATATCCCACAGAGGTACATACCCCGCAGAGGTAAATACCTCTCTGTAATGCCCCTGGAGGTAAATAGCCCTGGAGGTAAATACCCCTCTGTAATGCCCCTGGAGGTAAATGCCCCCGGAGGTAAATGCGGGCGCGTGTGACCAGGTGGTGGCGCTGGAGCAGGGGCAGGAGCAGCAGAAGATCCTCTCGTACCTGATCGGACACGACCTGGAGAAAGAAACTCGCGACAGATTGGACGAGCTGACGTTCACGCGGCGGAAGCTGGCGTTACCGCGACAACAGGAGGTGGCGAGCCGCGACCCGGCGGCGTACGCCACGGAGCCCTGGGTCACGGACACGCCCCTGCCCGCCGACCTCCAGGAGCACGCCAAGAAGAGACTCATGGTCACGCTGCACTACAAGGACAAGATCAGCTTCAGCCTCAAAGTGGAGTACGGGCACACGGCGGCGGGACTGCTCCAGGTGAGACCCCGCCCACGTACACCTAATCCCACCCACTCACTCACACCTGACCCCACCCCTAACCCCGCCCACACACACTGACCCCGCCCCCTAACCCCACACACACGGGCACACAGCGGCGGGACTGCCCCAGGTGAGACGCACCTGACCCCGCTCACTCACACCTGACCCCACCCCTAACCCCGCCCACACACACACTGACTCCGCCCCCTAACCCCGCCCACACAGGTGGGCTACAGGTGAGACGTACCTGACCCTGACTACACCCACAGCCCAAGTATTTCAATGCACTGATTTAGTCCTGGTTTAGACCTAGTTCAGTCCTGGTTTAGTCCTGGTTTAGTCCTGGTTTAGTCCTGGTTTAGTCCTGGTTTAGACCTGGTTCAGTCCTGGTTTAGTCCTGGTTTAGACCTGGTTCAGTCCTGGTTCTGTCCTGGTTCCATCCTGGTTCAGTCCTGGTTCAGTTCTGGTTTAGTCCTGGTTTAGTCTTGGTTTAGACCTGGTTCAGTCCTGGTTCAGTCCTGGTTCCATCCTGGTTCAGTCCTGGTTCAGTTCTGGTTTAGTCCTGGTTCAGTCCTGGTTTAGTCCTGGTTTAGTCCTGGTTCAGTCCTGGTTCAGTCTCTGGTCTCTGGTCTCTTGCAGATGGTCCGTAGGGTTCTGGAGGAGCAGGGTGTGGACTTTGACCGTTCAGATCCTCTGGTTCTGAAGGTCTCTGGTCGTGAGGAGTTCTTCAGTGGAGACCACAGGCTCAGCAGCTTCCTGTGGGTGCGTCACTGCATGAAGACCCACACGGACCTGCACCTGTCAGTCCTGCCGTGGTCCTGTCTCCCATGCGACGCCCTGGACTCCCAGGACTGGCCTCCCGTGGACGGCTTCAGCGGTCAGTTCAGTTCCCACGAGGACCTGCGTCTGGACAAGAAGGACGTGGACGACATCTTCATGATCTCTCTGTGGGACTGTAACAGGAAGCTGCGGGTGAAACTCCTCGGGTTCGACATGGGCGCGCTGCCGGAGAAGTGCCCGTCGCTCGTGTACGTGGAGGCGGCGCTTCTGTACGGCAGCACGGTGCGGGCGTCTGTTAGCTCCACCCCAAAAGCCATGGCGGAGGAGGTGCTGTGGAACGAGTGGCTGGAGTTTGACGTTCTCCTGAGCGACCTGCCCCGAGGCGCGAAGCTCGGTCTGACCATCAACGCCACTGCCAACGACAGCACGCCAACCAGACAGGAAGCGAAGAACGCGTCTGTGAGAGAATCCAAACCCGCGGGCAAAGACCGGAGCACACTGCCCCCTGGAGGCCGAGCCGAGCAGAAACTGTACGGAAAAATGCTCTACTTCGTCAACCTGCTGCTCATCGACCACAGGTACGAAAACCACATACAAAAAAAAAACACATACTAATCTGTCCTAAATCTAGTATCGAAAATCTGATACTAATCTGTCCTAAATCTAGTATCGAAAATCTGATACTAATCTGTCCTAAATCTAGTATCGAAAAAGTATCGAAAATCTGATACTAATCTGTCCTAAATCTAGTATCGAAAATCTGATACTAATCTGTCCTAAATCTAGTATCGAAAATCTGATACTAATCTGTCCTAAATCTAGTATCGAAAATCTGATACTAATCTGTCCTAAATCTAGTATCGAAAATCTGATACTAATCTGTCCTAAATCTAGTATCAAAAAAGTATCGAAAATCTGATACTAATCTGTCCTAAAACTAGTATCGAAAAAGTATAGAAAATCTGATATTAATCGGTCCTAAAACTTGTATCGAGAAAGAATCGAAAACCAGATAGTAATTTGTCCTAAAACTAGGATCGAAAAATGATAAAAGGAGAAGTTTAATTTGTCAACTGGACAAAGTTTGTTTGGTTGAAAACGTTTCGCCGCTCATCCGAGAGGCTTCGTCAGTTCTGGTTCTAGTGCTGGTTAGACCCTGCTTATATCTAGCTGCAGGGAGGAGCTAAATACACTGAAATCGTTCTGAAACTATCTCCAATAATCTGTCTCTTTGTTTTTCAAATTTCTCTGGCGACTAGTTTCGCCTCCCTATTCAAGCCTAACGACCCTCTCCACCCCTCTGCCCTGGATCGTCTGCCCTAATGTTTCTTTGTCTGTTTTTGACTTGGTTTAAGAATCGAATTATAAATGGGAGACAAATTATGTCTGACTCCCCCATTTCTGTTTAATGACGGATTCTCTTTTTTGACAAAAATAGCCTCTTTAACTCCTCCTCTCAAACCAGTTCTTTTCCCTGGCTAAGATCTGAACCTCACTGTCCTCAAAAGAATGGCCCGTGGCTTCTAGGTGAAGATGTACGGCAGATGACGGTCCACTCTGGCACGCCCGTCTGTGTTGGTACATCCTCTTGTGAAGTGGCTGTTTTGTTTCTCCAGTGTAGCGCTCACTGCAGTCTTCACTACACTGAATGGAGTAGACCACATTGCTTTGTTTGTGGCTCGGTGTTTTGTCCTTTGGGTGGACGAGTTTTTGTCTTAAAGTGTTTGTGGGTTTGAAATAGATTGGAATTTCATATTGTCTGAAAATCCTCTGTAGTTTTTCCGAAACGCCGGCCAGGTACGGAATCGCTTCCCTTTTCCTCCTGGGTTCGGATTCTCTGTTGTCTTGTTTATTGTCCTTGTCTCTCTCGGTTTTGTTGACAGCCCATTTAGGATATCCACAAACAGAGAGGGCTTCCTGCACATGTTGTTCTTCTTTCTCCTTACCCTCTGTGCTTGTGGGAACCACTTGGGCCCTGTGTTGTAATGTCCGAATAACACCCAGTTTGTGCTGCAGTGGGTGGTGTGAATCAAAAAGCAGGTATTGGTCTGTGTGTGTGGGCTTCCTGAAGACTTCTACTTGGAGTCCCCGGTCTCCTCCTATCGTTACTGCACAATCTAAGAACGCCAAGTGAAGTGAAGTGTAGTGAAGACTGCAGTGAGCGCTACATTGGAGAAACAAAACAGCCACTTCACAAGAGGATGTACCAATACAGACGGGCGTGCCAGAGTGGACCGTCATCTGCCGTTCATCTTCACCTAGAAGCCACGGGCCATTCATTTGAGGACAGTGAGGTTCAGATCTTAGCCAGGGAAAAGAACTGGTTTGAGAGGGGGGTTAAAGAGGCTATTTTTGTCCAAAAAAGAGAATCCTTCTCTAAACAGAAATGGGGGAGTTAGACATAACTTGTCTCCCATTTATAATTCGATTCTCAAACCAAGTCAAAAACAGACAAAGAAACATTAGGGCAGACAGGTCAGGGCAGAGGGGTGGAGAAGGTCGTTAGGCTTGAATAGGGAGGCGAAACTAGTCGCCAGAGTAAGTAAAGAGATCAGTGGGGATAGTTTCAGAGCTATTTCAGTGTAGTGAGCTCCTCCCTGCAGCTAGATATAAACAGGGTCTAACCAGCACTAGAACCAGAACTGACGAAGCCTCTCGGATGAGCGGCGAAACATTTTCAACCAAACAAACTTTGTCCAGTTGACAAATTGAACTTCTCCTTTTATCATGGATTCTACCTGGACGACTGAGGGACTTTTCACGCATAGTATCAAAAAAGTATCGAAAACCAGATACCAATCGGTCCTAAAACTAGTATCGAAAAAGTATCGAAAATCAGATACCAATCGGTCCTAAAACTAGTATCGAAAAAGTAAACCAATGGTCCACATTAGAACATTAGAACATTAGAACACTGGAACATTAGAACATTAGAGCATTAGAACACTGGAACATTAGAACAGTACACGTGCTCATCCTCAGACAGAAGAAAGCTTTATTACGGGACATGAAGGTTTAAAGGGTCACAAAAGTCCTGCCTCGGGCCTCAAGTGTCTCTGTGTTTTTCGACTTTTCTTCTCAAATTGAAACTGGCCTGATGAAAAACTATAATAAAAACTATAATAAATCCATAATCTCATAATAATCAATAAACAACGATTAAACTACATGTCCCATGATCCTCTGCTCTGGTCTGTTCCACCTGGTGATGTCATCATGTGGTGATACAGGAAGTGCTCCACTGTGTTTTTAAACTCCACACATCTTCACTAGAATCATTTGGATCATTTCAGTCCTGGAGTCGCCGATCTGGACTGAACTAAAGGGAAAAGTTCACTGTTCACCTGATGACATCACGAGGTGGAACAGAGCGTTTGGAGCTTTGGAGATGTTACAGACGAGTAATAAAGAGTTTCTCAAACATGAGAATGAAACAAACACGACTCCAGGTGTTTGAGGAACATCAGAACATCAGAACATCAGAACATTAAACAGTGGAACATCAAAAGAGTAGAACAGTAGAAAAGTGCCACATTAGAACAGTAGAACAGTGGAACAGTAGAACATTAGAACATTGGAACATTAGAACATTAGAACAGTAGAATATTAGAACAGTAGAACATTAGAACAGTAGAACAGTAGAACATTAGAACATTGGACCATTAGAACAGTAGAACAGTGGAACATTAGAACATTGGAACATTAGAACAGTAGAACAGTAGAATATTAGAACAGTAGAACATTAGAACAGTAGAACAGTAGAACATTGGACCATTAGAACAGTAGAACAGTAGAACATTAGAACATTGGAACATTAGAACACTGGAACATTAGAACAGTAGAACATTAGAACATTAGAACAGTAGAACATTAGAACATTAGAACAGTAGAACATTAGAACATTGGATCATTAGAACAGTAGAACAGTGGAACAGTAGAACATTAGAATATTAGAACAGAACAGTAGAACATTGGACCATTAGAACATTGGACCATTAGAACAGTAGAACAGTGGAACAGTAGAACATTAGAATATTAGAACAGTAGAACATTAGAACACTGGAACATTAGAACAGTAGAACATTAGAACACTGGAACATTAGAACAGTAGAACATTAGAACAGTAGAACATTAGAACATTAGAACATTAGAACATTTGACCATTAGAACAGTAGAACATTAGAATATTAGAACAGTAGAACAGTAGAACATTGGAACATTAGAACATTAGAACATTAGAACAGTAGAACATTAGAACACTGGAACATTAGAACAGTAGAACACTGGAACATTAGAACAGTAGAACATTAGAACAGTAGAACATTAGAACAGTAGAACATTGGAACATTGGACCATTAGAACAGTAGAACAGTGGAACAGTTGAACAGTAGAACATTGGAACATTAGAACACTGGACCATTAGAAGAGTAGAACAGTGGAACAGTAGAATATTAGAACAGTAGAACATTAGAACATTGGGACACTGGAACATTAGAACAGTAGAACATTAGAACAGCAGAACAGTAGAACATTAGAACAGTAGAACATTAGAACAGTAGAACATTAGAACAGCAGAACATTAGAACATTAGAACACTGGAACATTAGAACAGTAGAACAGTAGAACACTGGAACATTAGAACAGTAGAACACTGGAACGTTAGAACATTAGAACAGTAGAACATTAGAACATTAGAATACTGGACCATTAGAACAGTAGAACACTGGAACAGTAGAACATTAGAACATTAGAACACTGGAACATTAGAACATTAGAACACTGGAACATTAGAACATTAGAACATTAGAATACTGGAACATTAGAACAGTAGAACATTAGAACACTGGAACATTAGAACAGTAGAACAGTGGAACAGTAGAACATTATAATATTAGAACATTCGAACACTGGAACATTAGAACAGTAGAACATTAGAACAGTAGAACAGTAGAACAGTAGAACATTGGACCATTAGAACAGTAGAACATTAGAACATTAGAACAGTAGAACATTAGAACATTGGAACATTAGAACACTGGAACATTAGAACAGTAGAACAGTAGAACATTAGAATATTAGAATATTAGAACATTAGAACACTGGAACAGTAGAACAGTAGAACATTAGAACAGTAGAACATTAGAACATTAGAACATTGGACCATTAGAACAGTAGAACAGTAGAACAGTAGAACATTAGAACACTGGAACATTAGAACAGTAGAACACTGGAACATTAGAACAGTAGAACATTAGAACAGTAGAACATTAGAACAGTAGAACATTGGAACATTGGACCATTAGAACAGTAGAACAGTGGAACAGTTGAACAGTAGAACATTGGAACATTAGAACACTGGACCATTAGAAGAGTAGAACAGTGGAACAGTAGAATATTAGAACATTAGAACATTGGGACACTGGAACATTAGAACATTAGAACATTAGAACAGCAGAACATTAGAACAGTAGAACAGTAGAACAGCAGAACATTAGAACATTGGAACATTAGAACAGTAGAACAGTAGAACACTGGAACATTAGAACATTAGAACAGTAGAACACTGGAACATTAGAACAGTAGAACATTAGAACATTAAAATACTGGACCATTAGAACAGTAGAACACTGGAACAGTAGAACATTAGAACATTAGAACATTAGAACATTAGAACACTGGAACATTTGAACATTAGAATACTGGAACATTAGAACAGTAGAACAGTAGAACATTAGAACATTAGAACACTGGAACATTAGAACAGTAGAACAGTGGAACAGTAGAACATTATAATATTAGAACATTCGAACACTGGAACATTAGAACAGTAGAACATTAGAACATTAGAACAGTAGAACAGTAGAACATTGGACCATTAGAACAGTAGAACAGTAGAACATTAGAACATTGGAACATTAGAACACTGGAACATTAGAACAGTAGAACAGTAGAACATTAGAATATTAGAATATTAGAACATTAGAACATTAGAACACTGGAACATTAGAACATTAAAACATTAGAACATTAGAACATTAGACCATTAGAACAGTAGAACATTAGAACAGTAGAACAGTAGAACATTAGAATATTAGAACAGAACAGTAGAACATTGGAACATTAGAACATTGGACCATTAGAACAGTAGAACAGTGGAACAGTAGAACATTAGAATACTAGAACAGTAGAACAGTAGAATATTGGAACATTAAAACATTAGAACACTGGAACATTAGAACACTGGAACATTAGAACAGTAGAATATTAGAACATTAGAACATTGGACCATTAGAACAGTAGAACAGTAGAACATTAGGACAGTAGAACATTAGAACATTTGACCATTTGACCATTAGAACATTAGAACAGTAGAACAGTAGAACATTGGAACATTAGAACATTGGACCATTAGAACAGTAGAACAGTGGAACAGTAGAACATTAGAATATTAGAACAGTAGAACAGTAGAATATTGGAACATTAGAACATTAGAACACTGGAACATTAGAACAGTAGAACATTAGAACATTAGAACATTAGAACATTAGAACATTGGAACATTGGAACATTGGAACATTAGAACAGTAGAACATTAGAACATTAGAACAGTAGAACATTAGAACAGTAGAACACTGGAACATTAGAACAGTAGAACACTGGAACAGTAGAACATTAGAACATTAGAACATTAAAACAGTAGAACAGTAGAACAGTAGAACACTGGAACATTAGAACATTAGAACAGTAGAACAGTGGAACATTAGAACATTAAAACAGTAGAACATTAGAACATTAGAACAGTACAACATTGGAACATTAGAACATTAGAACAGTAGAACATTGGAACATTAGAACAGTAGAACATTGGAACATTGGAACATTGGAACATTAGGACATTAGAACATTGGAACATCGGAACATTGGAACATTGGAACATTGGAACAGTAGAACATTAGAACAGTGTAACATTAGAACAGTAGAACATTAGAACATTAGAACAGTAGAACATTAGAACAGTAGAACATTGGAACATTGGAACATTAGGACATTAGAACATTGGAACATCGGAACATCGGAACATTGGAACAGTAGAACATTAGAACATTGGAACATTAGAACAGTAGAACATTAGAACAGTAGAACAGTAGAACACTGGAACAGTATAACAGTAGAACACTGGAACATTAGAACATTGGAACATTAGAACAGTAGAACAGTAGAACATTAGAACAGTGGAACATTAGAACATTTGAACAGAACATTAGAACATTAGAACAGTGGAACATTAGAACAGTAGCACAGTAGAACACTGGAACATTAGAACAGTAGAACACTGGAACATTAGAACAGTGGAACAGTAGAACATTAGAACAGTAGAACATTAGAACAGTGGAACAGTAGAACATTAGAACAGTAGAACATTAGAACAGTGGAACAGTAGAACATTAGAACAGTAGAACACTGGAACATTAGAACAGTAGAACATTAGAACAGTAGAACATTAGAACAGTAGAACATTAGAACAGTGGAACAGTAGAACATTAGAACAGTAGAACACTGGAACATTAGAACAGTAGAACATTAGAACATTAGAACAGTGGAACATTAGAACAGTGGAACATTAGAACATTTGAACAGAACATTAGAACATTAGAACAGTGGAACATTAGAACAGTAGAACACTGGAACATTAGAACAGTGGAACAGTAGAACATTAGAACAGTAGAACATTAGAACAGTGGAACAGTAGAACATTAGAGCAGTAGAACACTGGAACATTAGAACATTAGAACAGTAGAACATTAGAACAGTAGAACATTAGAACAGTGGAACATTAGAACATTTGAACAGAAAATTAGAACATTGGAACATTAGAACAGTAGAACACTGGAACATTAGAACATTAGAACAGTGGAACATTAGAACAGTAGAACACTGGAACATTAGAACAGTGGAACAGTAGAACAGTAGAACATTAGAACAGTAGAACATTAGAACAGTAGAACATTAGAACAGTAGAACATGGCTTACAGCTCAGAGTTTGTGTGATCCAGGAGCTTTCAGCCTTTGTTCTGGTACAGAAGGTTCTGATCCAAACCTGGTTCCGCAGGTCGGTTCTGAGTCAGGGTTCTCACACGCTGCACATGTGGAGCTGTCCGACCCAAAACCAGGACGAGGGCGTGACGTTCGGCGCCGATAAGCTCTCCTCCGCCACAAACCCGGACCTGAGCGGTTCTGTGGCCATCAGCTTCTGCCTGGACCGCTACAGCTTCCCCGTGGTGCTGCCCAACTCGTCTAGAGCTCAGAACCCGGTCAGAACCACACACTGTAAACCCACCAGAACCTGGTCAGAACCACACACTGTCAGGGGGCGGGGCTGTGAGCTCCAGGGGCGGGGCCTGTTAAAAATGAGTACACTGTAAAAACACACACTGTTCCCACTGAGCCCGACTTTCTTTTTTCTTTCTGGATTTGGATTATTTTTACTCAGGAACAGCTCAGAAGTTTTGTGGGACCTCCTGCCCCAAACCTGAACTCACTTTGTTTTACAGTGCGCCGCCACATCCCCTCCGTCACCTGAGTCTCCGCCCTCTGAGTCTCCGCCCTCTGAGACTCCGCCCTCTGAGACTCCGCCCTCTGAGACTCCGCCCTCTGACCTGCCAGTTCCTGACGCTTCCCCTGACCCTGCCGCCCTAGGCCCCGGCGTGCCCCGCAGACACTCCGCGGGGCGCCCGGGTCTGGGTCACTTCCGGCAGGACAGTGTGCGTTACGCGTCGCACCTGCCGGAGTTCCTGCGGGGGGTGAACTGGATGGACCGGCGTGCCGTGGAGGACGTACACTGGCTCCTGGACCACTGGGGGGCACCGCAGGACCTGGAGCTCACGGTGGCGCTGGAGCTGCTCGGACTCGACTTCATCGACCACAGAGTGAGAAAACTCGCCGTGGAACGACTCGACTGTTTGAGCAACGCTCAGGTCCTCAAGTACCTGCTCCAACTCGTACAGGTACCAGACCAGGACCAGACCAGGACCAGACCAGGTCTAAACCAGGTCTAAACCAGGACTAAACCAGGTCTAAACCAGGTCTAAACCAGGACCAGACCAGGTCTAAACCAGATCTAAACCAGGACTAAACCAGGACTAAACCAGGACTAAACCAGGACTAAACCAGGTCTAAACCAGGACCAGACCAGGTCTAAACCAGATCTAAACCAGGACTAAACCAGGACCAGACCAGGACCAGACCAGGTCTAAACCAGATCTAAACCAGGACTAAACCAGGTCTAAACCAGGACCAGACCTAAACCAGGTCTAAACCAGGACTAAACCAGGTCTAAACCAGGACTAAACCAAGACTAAACCAGGACTAAACCAGGACTAAACCAGGTCTAAACCAGGACCAGACCAGGACTAAACCAGGACTAAACCAAGACTAAACCAGGTCTAAACCAGGACCAGACCAGGACTAAACCAAGATTAAACCAGGACCAGACCAGGACTAAACCAAGACTAAACCAGGTCTAAGCCAGGACTAAACCAGGTCTAAGCCAGGACTAAACCAGGTCTAAACCAGGACCAGACCAGGACTAAACCAGGTCTAAACCAGGACCAGACCAGGACTAAACCAAGATTAAACCAGGACCAGACCAGGACTAAACCAAGACTAAACCAGGTCTAAACTAGGACTAAACCAGAACTAAACCAGAACTATACCAGGATCAGATGACGAAGGACTAAACCAGGACTAAATCAGGACTAAATCAGGTCCAGTTCAGATCTTGTGTTTTTTCCAGACGCTGAAAGTGGAGCCGTATCATGACAGTTTCTTGGCTCGGTTCTTGATCCGACGAGCTCTGCGGGTCAGTCCAGTCCACACGATATTTTTAACCACCACAAACAAAATAACCAAAATACACCTTTAACCAAACTCACCAAACAGAACCAAACAGAACCAAACAGAACCGCACTCACCAAACAGAACCAAACAGAACCAAACAGAACCGCACTCACCAAACAGAACCAAACAGAACCGCACTCACCAAACAGAACCAGACAGAACCAAACAGAACCGCACTCACCAAACAGAACCAGACAGAACCAAACAGAACCGCACTCACCAAACAGAACCAGACAGAACCAAACAGAACCACACTCACCAGGTTAAAAAGTCTGAGATGTTTGTGTAAATGTTCCGTATTACACTGTTCTCTGATCTCAGACCTGATTTACCTGCAATGTTCCAAAGTATGGCATTAAACTTTTCCATCTCCATAGAAACAAACAGGAGACACCACTAGGCCAAGTGACAGGTGAGATCTGTGAGAGTCACAATGTGTTTAAATGTGTTTTTGAGCACAATAAATGCATCTTATATGAGTTTAATGCCGTATTGTGGAACATTTCAGGCAAAGCAACAGTGTCTCCACGGAAACAGAGTTACACTGTGCACCTTTAACACATAAACCTGCAGATATAGCACGAGTTCTTCTCTCAGACTGAAAGCACTCTGTTCCACCTGGTGATGTCATCATGTGGTGATACAGGAAGTGCTCCACTGTGTTTTTAAACTCCACACACCTTCACTAGAATCATTTGGATCATTTCAGTCCTGGAGTCGCCGATCTCGACTGAACTAAAGGGAAAAGTTCACTGTTCACTTGATGACATCACGAGGTGGAACAGAGCGTTTGGAGCTTTGGAGATGGAGACTAATAATATTACGTTAAAGTTACGTGTTACAGTTATTGCCCCACAGAGATAAATACCCCCTCTGTAATACCCCACAGAGGTAAATACCCCCTCTGTAATACCCCGCAGAGATAAATACCCCCTCTGCAATACCCCAGAGAGGTAAATACCCCTCTGTAATACCTTGCAGAGGTAAATACCCCTCTGTAATACCCCGCAGAGGTAAATACCCCCTCTGTAATACCCCACAGAGGTAAATACCCTCTCTGTAATACCCCACAGAGGTAAATACCCCCTCTGTAATACCCCACAGAGGTAAATACCCCTCTGTAATACCCCGCAGAGGTAAATATCCCCTCTGTAATACCCTGCAGAGGTAAATACCCCTCTGTAATACCCCGCAGAGGTAAATATCCCCTCTGTAATACCCTGCAGAGGTAAATACCCCCTCTGTAATACCCCACAGAGGTAAATACCCCCTCTGTAATACCCCACAGAGATAAATACCCCCTCTGTAATACCCCAGAGAGGTAAATACCCCCTCTGTAATACCCCACAGAGGTAAATACCCCTCTGTAATACCCCAGAGAGGTAAATACCCCTCTGTAATACCCCGCAGAGGTAAATACCCCCTCTGTAATACCCCACAGAGGTAAATACCCCTCTGTAATACCCCACAGAGGTAAATACCCCCTCTGTAATACCCCACAGAGGTAAATACCCCTCTGTAATACCTTGCAGAGGTAAATACCCCCTCTGTAATACCCCACAGAGGTAAATACCCCCTCTGTAATACCCCACAGAGATAAATACCCCCTCTGTAATACCCCAGAGAGGTAAATACCCCTTCTGTAATACCCCACAGAGGTAAATACCCCCTCTGTAATACCCCAGAGAGGTAAATACCCCCTCTGTAATACTCCACAGAGGTAAATACCCCCTCCTTTTGTTTTTGTGCAGAGTAAACGCATCGGGCACTTCCTGTTCTGGTACGTCCGCAGTGAGGTTCTGGGGTGTCCGTTCTTCAGGCAGAGGATGGCCCTGGTTCTGGAGGCGTACCTGCTGGGCTGTGGGCGGGGTATGCTCCAGAGCCTCCTCCAACAGGTACAGCGGGTTTAGACCTGGTTTAGTCCTGGTTTAGACCTGGCTCTGACCCGGTTCTTTGCTCTTGGTGTAATTTCAGGTTCAGGCTGTGGAGGCGCTGCAGAACGTGGCCATCGACATAAAGCAGCTGTTCCAGAGGAGAGACATCGACCCCCAAGGTACAAAACTCACTTTAGATTCACGTCAGGCCAGGAAGGGGAGGTTCTGCATGGAGCTCTGTGGTGGAACGGCAAAAGGAGAAATTCAGTTTGTCGACTGGACAAAGGCTTATTTGGTGGAATCCGTTTCTCAGCTCATCTAAGCTGCTTCTTCAGTTCTGGTCAGACACTGGTGGACCTATATCTGCCTGAAGGGGGCGCTCACTACAATGAAATTTCATAGTTCATAGTTTGCTTTATTGTCGAAAAACCATATGTAGAAGACACATAGAAAATCAAAATTTCATTTCCCCCTGACCAATCAGGACAGAGATAGAGACGTCCAGGGGAGGGGCCTCCGACTCGGAGATACAGAGATGAAAAGTGCAGCACAATCAATAACAATATTCACAAACATATTACGACAACAACAACTGAACAGGTAAAACACACAGCGTTTTTTTTGTTGGTGACAGAAGGGCGGGTGGGAAGATAAGATAAGATAAGCCTTTATTGTCTCTTCAGGAGAGAAATTTAGCTTGGACATGAGAGAGTGTGATTTATAATAAACACTAAAAACAGCACAGCAGACAGACACATAAGAAACATGTATAACACATGAACAAAGGAAACATGCAGCATATAAAAAGACTGCCATTGTTAGTAAGGGGAGCAGTCCAGAAAAATCGATGAAATTGATTGAAAACTGAAGCAGAGGCAGACACTACTAAATAGACAGGACAGAGTGTTTTACATAAAACATATCAGTGTGAGCCGAATGTGGAGTGTTTTGTTTTGTAGAGTGCTGTGATAAGGCCGCAGCTGTGACCTTGGACGTGTTTGTGCAGAAGGTTCAGTCAAAACAAAGCAAAGTCCAGATGATTCACATTTTTCAGGGGAATTGATTACACCAGAAAGGGGACATTTAACATAATCAATACATTTTTAGAACCCAGGCAAACAGACAATTTGCCAGAACCCTGGTTTCTGCCAGGCCCCCTAACTTCATGCCACCAAGCAGGGCTGTGCGACTCGCAGTCCTCCCCCTGCACGTGTGATGATGAATACGGACTGAGCAGCTGTTCCACACAGTTCCACATCCATTTATCCAAGATGTTATCCAGTGACAGATGGATTCCACAGATTGGATGTTTCAGTTCAATCTGTGTTTCCCTTCTGATCTCGTCCTCCCTGGTTTGCAGCAGAACCACTGTGGTGTAAAGTGACCGCCGGCGGATCGGGGCTCCTTTTCCACTCAGCTCCAATTAGTGATGGATCAGAAAAACATCCCCCAGGCCAATCCAGATGTCCTGTCATCAAAATTCCAATAGTAAATCGTTCTGCGTCCTTCAGTAACAGTGGTGCCAGATGCACGCGTCCCTTGTGTATCAGGCAACACGTTCCCTCAGGACTGTCGGGCTCTCCGGACCGGCGCTCTTCCATTAAAAAATATGCCAACAGCGCTGTGGGACCAGCTTTATCCAATTCATGATTTAGGATTTTGAAAATCTGTTCCAACAGGAGAATAATTACGAGATGAGAGAAGTAAAACATCACACAGAACAAGGTTTAGGGAGGAAGAAGAAAACACTTCTGCTTTCCATGCCAGCTAGAAAAAAATAAATAAATGAAATGACTCTGAGACTACCACACCTACTTGTTTACAGTTTGTGTTAGTTTGGTGGGCCTGTTAGATCTGCAGTGGGAGTGGAGTCATGTGCTTGACTTTGTTCACAAATTCGGCTGTGTTTTTATTTTTTATTTAACCTTTATTTAACCAGGAAAAGTCCCATTGAGATTCAAAGATCTCTTTTTCAAGGGAGTCCTGGCCAAGAGGCCCACACAGCACAACTCACAAGACAACAATGAAATATAAAATCAACACAGATAAAATGTTAGCGACACAGTTTGAAACATTGGCATGTCATCGATTGCATTTCCAGGTCCTTCAAAAGAGCATTGAAAATGCCATAGGCACGAGTGTTTGAAGTTTTAAAACTCTGCAAAGAATTCCAGTCTGCTGGAGCACGTCTCCATCTATAACTCTATCCTCAAACCTAAATCAAAACAAACCTGGACCCACCGTTCTGCGGGTGGTGGGTGGGGCCCCGGTGACGCCAATCTGGGCTACATAACTGGCCTTGCTCGAATGTTCGTCATAGGGGGTCTGACCTCCAGGACCTGTTTGGGTGACCCTAAAGGGGTATGAAGCGCCCGGGATCATTCGGGCACTGAAACCCTCCACCACGAAACTGCATAAGTGAAAATCATTTTCTGAAGTTTAGTTATGAAAAACACAAAGTCCTGGTTTAGTCCTGCTTTAGACCTGGTTTAGTCCTGCTTTAGACCTGGTTTAGTCCTGCTTTAGACCTGGTTTAGTCCTGCTTTAGACCTGGTTTAGTCCTGCTTTAGACCTGTCAGGACTGAACCTTCCTCTGAGCGAACTGCTACTCTGGTGTTTTTTCTCTGGTGTTATTTTGAGCTGTTCACAGACCTTTTTCACATCTTCACCTTATCTTCGTTGTTTCTGTGTAAACTTTGGTCCTTGAGTCGAGTTTTCTCACCTTTTTGAGAATCCACATTTCAAGATTCAAGTTTTTTTTTCATTCTAATGTCCTGAGTAAACAACAGCAACAGGACAGATGAGTTCCTGAAGGTTCCTCTTTTATCGTCCACAGCTCCTCTCCGTCTCCGTGAGTTCCTTCAGAACAGTGATCTTCCTCCTGAGTTTGTTTTACCCTTCGACCCCCGAGTCAAAGTGGGAAACGTGATTGTAAGAACTAAACCAGGACTAAACCAGGACTAAACCAGGACTAAACCAAGACTAAACCAGGACTAAACCAGGACTAAACCAGGACTAAACCAGGACTAAATCAGGACTAAACCAGGACTAAACCAGGACTAAATCAGGACTAAACCAGGACTAAATCAGGACTAAATCAGGACTAAACCAGGACTAAACCAGGACTAAATCAGGACTAAACCAGGACTAAATCAGGACTAAACCAGGACTAAACCAGGACTAAACCAAGACTAAACCAGGACTAAACCAAGACTAAACCAGGACTAAACCAGGACTAAACCAGGACTAAACCAGGACTAAACCAGGACTAAACCAGGACTAAACCAGGACTAAATCAGGACTAAACCAGGACTAAACCAGGACTAAATCAGGACTAAACCAGGACTAAATCAGGACTAAATCAGGACTAAACCAGGACTAAACCAGGACTAAATCAGGACTAAACCAGGACTAAATCAGGACTAAACCAGGACTAAATCAGGACTAAATCAGGACTAAACCAGGACTAAACCAGGACTAAATCAGGACTAAACCAGGACTAAACCAGGACTAAACCAAGACTAAATCAGGACTAAATCAGGACTAAACCAGGACTAAATCAGGACTAAACCAGGACTAAACCAGGACTAAACCAGGACTAAATCAGGACTAAACCAGGACTAAACCAGGACTAAATCAGGAATAAATCAGAACTGAACCAGGACTAAACCAGGACTAAACCAGGACTAAACGGGGTCTTTTTTAGCTGGAGAAGTGTAAGGTGATGGCGTCCAAAAAGAAGCCTCTGTGGTTGGAGTTTGAGCCGATGCCGTCGCCCACGACCTCCGACACCGTGGGCATCATCTTCAAACACGGAGACGACCTGCGCCAGGACATGCTCGTCATCCAGGTGAGCCAGATGCCCTTCCATCATCCAGGTGATGCCCTCTCAGATGCCCTCTCAGATGTGGTGGTGTGTCAGATGCCCTCTCAGATGCCCTCTCAGATGCCCTTTCAGATGCCCTCTCAGATGTGGTGTGTGTGTCAGATGCCCTCTCAGATGCCCTCTCAGATGCCCTCTCAGATGCCCTCTCAGATGTGGTGTGTGTCAGATGCCCTCTCAGATGCCCTCTCAGATGCCCTCTCAGATGCCCTCTCAGATGTGGTGGTGTGTCAGATGCCCTCTCAGATGCCCTCTCAGATGTGGTGGTGTGTCAGATGCCCTCTCAGATGTGGTGGTGTGTCAGATGCCCTCTCAGATGCCCTCTCAGATGCCCTCTCAGATGTGGTGGTGTGTCAGATGCCCTCTCAGATGCCCTCTCAGATGCCCTCTGTCTTTGTCTCCGCAGACGTTCGTTCTGATGGACTCCATTTGGCAGGACAAGTCTCTGGACCTGAACCTGATCCCGTACGGCTGCATTGCCACCGGGCACAACATCGGTAAACACACAGGAAGTGTTCATGGGCATGACTGGGCTCCACGGACTCTGGCTCCAGTTCAGTTTGTGTGGAAAAACCCTGGCCTCTCTCTGGAACTTTTCTGCTGGAGGCGCCGTCAGACGCTTGTCTCCATGGAGATGTTGTTGTTTTGTCTGGAATGTTCCACAGTGCAGCATTAAACCTTTCTATCTCCATGGAGACCAAACCAGCCCATGTGCCAGGTCAGATCTGTGGAGAGGCGACCCCGCTCACAGTCAGAATGTGATTGAATAATGTAAAGTAGAGCTGTTTAAAGTCACACTGTGGAACATTCCAGGCAGAGCAGTGACGAATCCATAGAAACAAGAAGGTGATGGTCCCCCAACCGAAAAGTTACACAGTGCAGCTTTAAAAATGTTGGCTTGAACCTGCTCTAAATGATCCAGAAGTTTTTAGTTTAACATGTTGTCCAGGACTGAATCTGGACTAAACCAAGACTAAACCAGGACTAAACCAGTACTAAAACCAGGACTAAACCAGGACTAAACCAGGACTAAACCAGGGCTAAACCAGGACTAAACCAGGACTAAACCAGGGCTAAACCAGGACTATACCAGGACTAAACCAGGGCTAAACCAGGACTATACCAGGACTAAACCAGTACTAAAACCAGGACTAAACCAGGACTAAACCAGGGCTAAACCAGGACTAAACCAGGACTAAACCAGGGCTAAACCAGGACTATACCAGGACTAAACCAGGGCTAAACCAGGACTATACCAGGACTAAACCAGTACTAAAACCAGGACTAAACCAGGACTAAACCAGGACTAAACCAGGACTAAACCAGGACTAAACCAGGGCTAAACCAGGACTATACCAGGACTAAACCAGTACTAAAACCAGGACTAAACCAGGACTAAACCAGGACTAAACCAGGACTAAACCAGGGCTAAACCAGGACTAAACCAGGACTAAACCAGGACTAAACCAGGGCTAAACCAGGACTAAACCAGTACTAAAACCAGGACTAAACCAGGACTAAACCAGGGCTAAACCAGGTCTAAACCAGGACTAAACCAGGACTAAACCAGGACTAAACCAGGACTAAACCAGGGCTAAACCAGGACTAAACCAGGACTAAACCAGGGCTAAACCAGGACTATACCAGGACTAAACCAGTACTAAAACCAGGACTAAACCAGGACTAAACCAGGACTAAACCAGGACTAAACCAGGACTAAACCAGGACTAAACCAGGACTAAACCAGGGCTAAACCAGGACTAAACCAGTACTAAAACCAGGACTAAACCAGGACTAAACCAGGGCTAAACCAGGTCTAAACCAGGACTAAACCAGGTCTAAACCAGGACTAAACCAGGACTAAACCAGTACTAAAACCAGGACTAAACCAGGACTAAACCAGGACTAAACCAGGGCTAAACCAGGACTATACCAGGACTAAACCAGTACTAAAACCAGGACTAAACCAGGACTAAACCAGGACTAAACCAGGGCTAAACCAGGACTAAACCAGGACTAAACCAGGACTAAACCAGTACTAAAACCAGGACTAAACCAGGACTAAACCAGGTCTAAACCAGGTCTAAACCAGGACTAAACCAGGTCTAAACCAGGACTAAACCAGGACTAAACCAGGTCTAAACCAAGTCTAAACCAAGACCAACCCAGGACTAAACCAGGTCTAAACCAGGACTAAACCAGGACTAAACCAGGACTAAAACCAGAACTAAACCAGGACTAAACCAGTACTAAAACCAGGACTAAACCAGGACTAAACCAGGGCTAAACCAGGTCTAAACCAGGACTAAACCAGGTCTAAACCAGGACTAAACCAGGACTAAACCAGGTCTAAACCAGGTCTAAACCAAGACCAACCCAGGACTAAACCAGGTCTAAACCAGGACTAAACCAGGACTAAAACCAGAACTAAACCAGGGCTAAACCAAGACTAAACCAGGACTAAACCAGGACTAAACCAGGGCTAAACCAGGACTATACCAGGACTAAACCAGGACTAAACCAGGGCTAAACCAGGACTAAACCAGGACTAAACCAGGACTAAACCAGGACTAAACCAGGGCTAAACCAGGACTATACCAGGACTAAACCAGGACTAAACCAGGACTAAAACCAGGACTAAACCAGGACTAAACCAGGACTAAACCAGGACTAAACCAGGGCTAAAATCAGGACTAAACCAGGACTAAACCAGGGCTAAACCAGGACTAAACCAGGACTAAAACCAGTACTAAACCAGGACTAAACCAGGACTAAAACCAAGACTAAACCAGGACTAAAACCAGTACTAAACCAGGACTAAAATCAGGACTAAACCAGGACTAAACCAGGGCTAAAACCAGGGCTAAACCAGGACTAAACCAGGACTAAACCAGGACTAAACCAGGGCTAAACCAGGACTATACCAGGACTAAACCAGGACTAAACCAGGGCTAAACCAGGACTAAACCAGTACTAAAACCAGGACTAAACCAGGACTAAACCAGGACTAAACCAGGGCTAAACCAGGACTATACCAGGACTAAACCAGGACTAAACCAGGGCTAAACCAGGACTATACCAGGACTAAACCAGTACTAAAACCAGGACTAAACCAGGACTAAACCAAGACTAAACCAGTACTAAAACCAGGACTAAACCAGGACTAAACCAGGGCTAAACCAGGTCTAAACCAGGACTAAACCAGGTCTAAACCAGGACTAAACCAGGACTAAACCAGGTCTAAACCAGGTCTAAACCAAGACCAACCCAGGACTAAACCAGGTCTAAACCAGGACTAAACCAGGACTAAACCAGGACTAAAACCAGAACTAAACCAGGGCTAAACCAGGACTAAACCAGGACTAAACCAGGACTAAAACCAGGACTAAACCAGGACTAAAACCAGGACTAAACCAGGACTAAACCAGGACTAAAACCAGGACTAAACCAGGACTAAACCAGGACTAAAACCAGAACTAAACCAGGGCTAAACCAGGGCTAAACCAGGACTAAACCAGGACTAAAACCAGGACTAAACCAGGACTAAACCAGGACTAAACCAGGGCTAAACCAGGACTATACCAGGACTAAACCAGGACTAAACCAGGACTAAACCAGGGCTAAACCAGGACTAAACCAGGACTAAAACCAGTACTAAACCAGGACTAAACCAGGACTAAAACCAAGACTAAACCAAGACTAAACCAGGACTAAAACCAGTACTAAACCAGGACTAAAATCAGGACTAAACCAGGACTAAACCAGTACTAAAACCAGGGCTAAACCAGGACTAAACCAGGACTAAACCAGGACTAAACCAGGGCTAAACCAGGACTATACCAGGACTAAACCAGGACTAAACCAGGGCTAAACCAGGACTATAGCAGGACTAAACCAGGACTAAACCAGGACTAAAACCAGGACTAAACCAGGACTAAACCAGGACTAAACCAGGACTAAACCAGGACTAAACCAGGGCTAAACCAGGACTATACCAGGACTAAACCAGGGCTAAAATCAGGACTAAACCAGGGCTAAACCAGGACTAAACCAGGACTAAAACCAGTACTAAACCAGGACTAAACCAGGACTAAAACCAAGACTAAACCAAGACTAAACCAGGACTAAAACCAGTACTAAACCAGGACTAAAATCAGGACTAAACCAGGACTAAACCAGTACTAAAACCAGGGCTAAACCAGGACTAAACCAGGACTAAACCAGGACTAAACCAGGGCTAAACCAGGACTATACCAGGACTAAACCAGGACTAAACCAGGGCTAAACCAGGACTATACCAGGACTAAACCAGGACTAAACCAGGACTAAACCAGGACTAAACCAGGGCTAAACCAGGCCTATACCAGGACTAAAACAGGACTAAACCAGGACTAAAATCAGGACTAAACCAGGACTAAACCAGGACTAAAACCAAGTCTAAACCAGGACTAAAACCAGTACTAAACCAGGACTAAAATCAGGACTAAACCAGGACTAAACCAGTACTAAAACCAGGACTAAACCAGGACTAAACCAGGACTAAACCAGGACTAAACCAGGACTAAACCAGGACTAAACTAAGCCTCGCAGGTCTTGGTTTTTTTATTTCATCATTTTTTGCCTAAATCAGACCAATCAGGCGCCTTCTGTCCCCGAGGGCCCGCCCACTATCGTTAGCGACAGGTTTGATTGACAGCGTTGCTAGGCTGTGTATTTTCGCTCAGGGATGATCGAAACGGTGCGAAACGCCGTGACCATGGCGGCGATCCAGAAGAGCCGTGGGGGGAGCGCCGGCGCCTTCAAGAACGAAGCGCTCTTCGACTGGCTCAAGTCCAAGTGCCCCCTGCAGGAGATCGTGAGTACTACACCCAGGAGGCAGAGACGGGTGGAGGGGCGGAGACAGGAAGAGACAGGAGGAGACAGGAGGAGGGGCGGAGACAGGAGGAGACAGGAGGAGACAGGAGGAGGGACGGAGACAGGAGGAGACAGGAGGAGGGGCAGAGACAGGAGGAGGGACGGAGACAGGAGGAGACAGGAGGAGGGGCAGAGACAGGAGGAGACAGGAGGAGGGGCGGAGACAGGAGGAGACAGGAGGAGGGGCGGAGACAGGAGGAGACAGGAGGAGGGGCGGAGACAGGAAGAGACAGGAGGAGGGGCGGAGACAGTAAGAGACAGGAGGAGGGGCAGAGACAGGAGGAGGGGCGGAGACAGGAGGAGGGGCGGAGACAGGAGGAGACAGGAGGAGGGGCGGAGACAGGAGGAGACAGGAGGAGACAGGAGGAGGGGCGGAGACAGGAGGAGACAGGAGGAGGGGTGGATACAGGAAGAGGGGCGGAGACAGTAAGAGACAGGAGGAGGGGCGGAGACAGGTGGAGGAGCGGAGACAGGAGGAGACAGGAGGAGACAGGAGGAGGGGCGGATACAGGAGGAGGGGCGGAGACAGGAAGAGACAGGAGGAGGGGCGGAGACAGGAGGAGGGGCGGAGACAGGTGGAGGGGCGGAGACAGGAAGAGACAGGAGGAGGGGCGGAGACAGGAAGAGACAGGAGGAGGGGCGGAGACAGGAAGAGACAGGAGGAGGGGCGGATACAGGAAGAGACAGGAGGAGGGGCGGAGACAGGAGGAGACAGGAGGAGGGGCGGAGACAGGAGGAGGGGCGGAGACAGGTGGAGGGGCGGAGACAGGAGGAGACAGGAGGAGGGGCGGAGACAGGTGGACGAGCGGAGACAGGAGGAGACAGGAGGAGGGGCGGAGACAGGAGGAGGGGCGGAGACAGGAAGAGACAAGAGGAGGGGCGGAGACAGGAGGAGAAAGGAGGAGGGGCGGAGACAGGAGGAGGGCGGAGACAGGAGGAGGGGCGGAGACAGGTGGAGGGGCGGAGACAGGGAGACAGGAGGGAGACAGGAGGAGGGGCGGAGACAGGAGGAGACAGGAGGAGGGGCGGAGACAGGAGGAGACAGGAGGAGGGGCGGATACAGGAAGGAGACAGGGAGGAGGGGCGGAGACAGGAAGAGACAGGTGGAGGGGCGGAGACAGGAGGAGACAGGAGGAGGGGCGGAGACAGGTGGAGGAGACAGGAGCGGAGACAGGAAGGAGACAGGAGGAGGGGCGGAGACAGGAGGAGACAGGAGGAGGGGAGGAGACAGGAGCAGACAGGAGCAGACAGGAGGAGGGGCGGAGACAGGAGGAGACAGGAGGAGGGGAGGAGACAGGTGGAGGGGCGGAGACAGGTGGAGGGGCAGAGTAAGGAGGAGACAGGAGAAGGGGCGGAGAAAGGAGGAGGGGTGGAGACAGGTGAAGGGGCGGAGAAAGGAGGAGACAGGAGGAGACAGGTGGAGGGGTGAAGACAGGAGGAGGGGCGGAGACAGGAGGAGACAGGTGGAGGGGCAGAGTAAGGAGGTGACAGGAGGAGGGGCAGAGAAAGGAGGAGGGTTGGAGACAGGCGGAGACAGGTGGAGGGGCGGAGACAGGTGGAGGGACGGAGACAGGTGGAGGGGAGGAGACAGGAGGAGGGGCGCAGACAGGAGGAGGGGTGGAGACAGGTGAAGGGGCGGAGACAGGAGGAGACAGGAGGAGGGGCGGAGACAGGTGGAGGGGCAGAGACAGGCGGAGACAGGAGGAGGGGCGGAGACAGGAGGAGACAGGAGGAGGGGTGGAGACAGGTGGAGACAGGTGGAGAGGTGGAGATAGGTGGACGGGGGAGATAGGTGGAGAGGTGGAGACAGGTGGAGGGGTAGAGACAGGTGGAGAGAGGTGGAGACAGGTGGAGGGGTAGAGACAGGTGGAGAGAGGTGGAGACAGGTGGAGACAGGTGGAGACAGGTTGAGGAGTGGAGACAGGTGGAGAGAGGTGGAGAGGTGGAGACAGATGGAGGGGTAGAGACAGGTGGAGGGGTGGAGACAGGTGGAGACAGGTGGAGAGGTGGAGATAGGTGGAGGGGTGGAGACAGGTGGAGACAGGTGGAGATAGGTGGAGGGGTGGAGACAGATGGAGGGGTAGAGACAGGTGGAGGGGTGGAGAGGTGGAGATAGGTGGAGGGGTGGAGACAGGTGGAGAGGTGGAGATAGGTGGAGGGGTGGAGACAGGTGGTGGAGGAGGAGGGGACAGGAGGATGGAGGTGGGGAGAAGAGGAGAGGCTCTATATAAACTAATGTTCTCTGACGTTCTGCTGTTCTTTTTGAGGTTCTCTGATCTTTCCCATGTTCTCTGAGGTTCTCTAACCTGACAGCACCTTCAGACTCTGATGTTCTCGGATGTTCTCTGCTGGTCTGTGTCCTTCAGCACTTTCAGATTGTAATGTTCTTGGATGTTCTCTGATTGGTTCTCTGATGTTCTTGGATGTTCTCTGATTTGTTCTCTGATGTTCTCGGATGTTCTCTGATTGGTTCTCTGATGTTCTCGGATGTTCTCGGATGTTCTCTGATTTGTTCTTGGATGTTCTCGGATGTTCTCGGATGTTCTCGGATGTTCTCTGATTTGTTCTTGGATGTTCTCGGATGTTCTCGGATGTTCTCTGATTTGTTCTCGGATGTTCTCTGATTTGTTCTTGGATGTTCTCGGATGTTCTCGGATGTTCTCTGATTTGTTCTCGGATGTTCTAGGATGTTCTCTGATTTGTTCTTGGATGTTCTCAGATGTTCTAGGATGTTCTCTGATTTGTTCTCAGATGTTCTCGGATGTTCTCTGATTTGTTCTCGGATGTTCTAGGATGTTCTCTGATTTGTTCTCTGATGTTCTCTGATGTTTTCTGATGTTCTCTGGTGTTCTCTGATGTTCTCGGATGTTCTTGGATGTTCTCTGATGTTCTCGGATGTTCTAGGATGTTCTCTGGTGTTCTCTGATGTTCTCGGATGTTCTTGGATGTTCTCTGATGTTCTCGGATGTTCTCGGATGTTCTTGGATGTTCTCTGATTTGTTCTCGGATGTTCTCGGATGTTCTTGGATGTTCTCTGATGTTCTCGGATGTTCTCGGATGTTCTTGGATGTTCTCTGATTTGTTCTCGGATGTTCTCGGATGTTCTTGGATGTTCTCTGATTTGTTCTCGGATGTTCTCGGATGTTCTTGGATGTTCTCGGATGTTCTAGGATGTTCTCTGATTTGTTCTCTGATGTTCTCGGATGTTCTTGGATGTTCTCTGATTTGTTCTCGGATGTTCTCGGATGTTCTTGGATGTTCTCTGATTTGTTCTCGGATGTTCTCGGATGTTCTTGGATGTTCTCGGATGTTCTCTGATGTTCTTGGATGTTCTCGGATGTTCTTGAATGTTCTCCTCTGTGTCCTTCAGCACTTTCAGACGGTGGAGACCTTTGTGAAGTCATGTGCTGGATACTGCGTGGCCACGTATGTTCTGGGCATCGGAGACCGTCACAACGACAACATCATGATCACGGACAAAGGTTTGGCACTTCCTGTATACCACATGATGACATCACAAGGTGGAAC
>JAVJIX010000036.1:122500-132500 GCA_036785185.1 Paratrypauchen microcephalus
TAGAATGAGGAAGTGCTTTCCCCATTATGCAAGGAGACGGTTAGTTCAGAGCACATTCCTGTCAGTGCTTGACTATGGGGACACACTGTATATGCACTCCAGTTTATTCCTGCTTATAAAGCTGGATGTGTTGTACCACTCAGCCCTGGTTCATCAGCGAGGACTCACCACTGCACTCTGTATGAAACTGTACAATGGCCCTCCCTCTCCCTCAGAAGAAACATTCATGCACTGATTTTTATTGCTTAAGTATGGGCAGAAATATGTGCCACCAGAAACTGAATTTGAATCACAAAATTTGAAATTGTATTTTAAAATTTGAAATTGTATTTTAAAATTTGAAATTGTATTTTAAAATTTGAAATTGTATTTTAAAATTTGAAATTGTATTTTTAAATTTGAAATTGTATTTTTAAATTTGAAATTGTATTTTTTAATTTGAATCATTGCATTGAAAAATTGAATCTGAATAGTACCATTTGAAATTGAATTTATTAGTTTGTAACAGGAATCTAATAAAAGCTCTCTCAAAATCTTTCTCGAAATTCAAATTCAGTTCTCAAAATTCAAATTCAAGTTAAAGCAGCAGACAGAGGAGTCCTGTATATCTGAGCTCGATTGCTCTTCCTTCATCCTTAAAGTACCAGGATGTTTGTCACAGTAAACTTGAATTTGAATTTTGTAAACTGAATTTGAATTTTGAGAACTGAATTTGAATTTCGAGAACGATTTCGAGAGAGCTTTTATTAGATTCCTGTTTATTTTTATTTATTTTTATTTAACCTTTATTTATCCAGGTAAACCAATTGAGAACCAGTTCTCATTTACAATGGCGACCTGGCCAAGAGGCAGCACAATTAAAAGACACATTCATCAAAACATACAGTGCAACATGAACAATAAAGACAATAATAAAAGACGACAACTAAAAGCAGGTACAATGATCTTAAAACAGTAATAAAAGATTACAACTAAAAACATGTGCAATAATCATGGACAGTAGCATGTAGAAAGTTCTTAAAAGTGCTGATTGGAATAAAAGAGCTGAGTTTCAGTGAGCGCTGCAAACTATTCCAGTCGCTCGCAGCGGCGAACTGGAAGGACAGGCGACCGAAGGAAGTGCGGGTTTTAGGGACGACCAGATGAATCAAACTGCTGGAGCGTAATGTACGGGTTTAATTGTGAATTTGGAGAAGAGAACGAAGATATTGTGGAGTTTTGCCAATGAGAGTTTTGTAAATAAAGAGGAGCCAATGGATCTGTGTGCGGGAGTGAAGTGAGAGTGTAAAGTGTGCAGTGGTGAGTGTGAAAGGGAGCTCCACTAACAAAACGGATGGCGGTGTGGTAGATGATGTCCAGTTTGTGCAGAAGGGATTTGGAGGCAGATCTGTAGATGATGTCACCATAATCTAAAATAGGGAGTACTGTCATTTTGACCAGGAGGTGTTTGGCAGAGTGAGTGAGGGAAGATTTATTGCGATACAGGAAGCCTATGCCAGATTTGACTTTAGTGAGTACGGTGTTAATATGGATATCAAATGAGAGTGAGTTGTCTAACCAGATGCCGAGGTATTTATATGAATTAACAAATTCAATAACAGAGCCATCAAGAGAGGTGATGGTTAACGGACAGTTAGTGTGTGGGAGAGATCTATTGAAGAGCATGCATTTTGTCTTTTTTGTGTTTAGTTGTAAGTGAAGACTGGAGAAGGCATACTGAATATTGTTGAAGCTTGTTTGAAGTGAAGATCCGGCAGGACTGGATGTGTAGAGAATGGTGTCGTCAGCGTACAAGTGGATGCTCGCACTTCCTGCCGCATGAGGGATATTATGAATATAAATACAGAATAGTGTTGGGCCCAATATAGAGCCTTGAGCTACACCTTTGGAAAGGGGTAGAGGGGATGACAGAAGACCCTCTACCCTCACAGACTGAGAGCGACCGGAGCAGTAACTATTGAACCATGACAGGCAGCTATCAGGCAGCTATCAGACAGCCCTATGTCTTTAAGCCTTTGCAGCAGTATGTGGTGGTCTACAGAGTCAAAGGCCTTAGCCAAATCAACAAAAACAGCAACACAATATTCTTTGTTGTCAGTGGCACAGATGATGTCATTCAGGACCTTCAGTGTAGCTGAGATACAGCTGTGTCCTGCTCTGAAGCCAGACTGCACTGGACTCAGGATGTTGTGAGTGTCCAGGTGGTACAGGAGCTGTTTGTTGACCAGTCTCTCCAGTATTTTAGACAGGCAAGGAAGAACTGATATAGGCCTATAGCAGTTCAAATCAGCGCTGTCACCTCCTTTAAAAAGAGGAGTGACCGCTGCACATTTCCAGTCCTGTGGGAAAACACCAGTTTGTAAAGAGAGATTGAGTAGGCAGGAGATGGGAGCGGCAATGATGTGAGCTGCAGTTTTGAAGAAAAATGGGTCTAATGAATCAAGTCCAGCTGGTTTGTGAGTGTCCAGTACACACAGCTCTGCAAGAACATCCTCCTCCTGTACTGGCTGGAATGAGAAGGACGGGTGTTCCAGGGCAGCAGGGGGAGATGCAGATTGGTTAGGTGGGTGGGTGGAGGGAGGTGTATTGTCACTATGGGCACAACCAGCTTTAGCAAAGTGTGTGTTGAAGTAATTGACCATAGTATTCTTATCTGTGACAACAATACCATTTGTTTTGATAGCAGTAGGAAGGTGTGAGAGAGATTTTTTGTTTTCCAGAGTCTTGATAGTGTTCCAAAATTGTTTTGGATCTGGGCCATTCATGGTGAGTTGCTGTTTGAAATAGTTTGATCTTGCTTGTCTGATAGACTGTGTACATTTGTTTCTCAGAGCTCTGTAGGACTGCCAATCAGAGACTTTATTAGACACTTTTGCCGCACGCCAAAGGTGATGTTTGTGGCGAATTAGCTCAGATAGAGCAGGACTAAACCAGGGGCTGACACGATTTTTAACTCTGATTTTTTTAACAGGCGCGTGTCTGTCAACAACTTCACTAAAGAGGGTCTTGAAGTATAGCCAGGCGTCTTCCATGTTGGGGATGATGGCCATTCTGTGCCAGGGAACAAGTGCCAGGTCAGCTAGAAAAGCCTGTTCACTGAAGCTCTTTAACAGGCGCTTGGACAGAATGAGTGGAGGACATCTTGGAGTGAACCCCTTACGTACACAGGCTATACTACAGTGGTCACTCAGACCTTGACAGAACACACCTGAAGTATACTTCTCTACCCTGTTAGTGAGTATAAGGTCTATTAAAGTGCCTGATTGCATAGTCTTGGTGTTGTATCTGGTAGGGGCTTGCACAATTTGAGACAGGTTGAGTGCATCCAATTGTAACTGCACCATGGATGGGGGATCAGACATGTCCCAATTTAAGTCCCCTAACAGAATGAACTCAGAGGAGGTGTAGGGGGCGATCAGTTCACTCAAAGCAGACAGGGCACATGCAGGAGCTGAGGGTGGCCTATAGCAACCTGCAACAGTGATGGAGAAGCTCTTAGAGAGATTGATTTTTAGTACAATCAATTCAAACTGTTTAGGAATGGACTTTGAGTTAATAACTGAACACTGCAGATTGTCCTTGCAATACACCGCCACACCTCCACCTTTGGAGCTTCTGTCCTGGCGGAATATAATATACCCGGGAATGGCGACAGCAGAGTCAGAAATGGACTTTTTGAGCCAAGACTCTGAGAGGACGAGGATATCAGGATTTGCAGTGTGAACAAGAGCTATCAGATCTGTGAGTTTAGGGAGAACACTTCTTATGTTTAAATGCATCAAGCTAAGAGCTTTTGATTTACAGAAGGAGTCAAAAGTTAACTGATCATGGCTGTTGGATGTGTGTGCAGGGTTTGCAGTGAGTGGACCAAACTCAGGGCCTGGATTGGGCTGAATATTACCAGACAACATTAAAAGCAGAATTATGAGAGACTTCTGCTTGAACACCCTGATAAAGTGCTTATTTTCACTGACTGTGGCCAGTTTTGAGTGTGAGGAAGGGTAAGGGGCCAAACAAAAGTTGTCCTGTAGAGCCATTATGCTAACTGTGGGCACCAGAGAAAAGAAGTCAGTGGAGGGTAGATGTAATGTAGGAGGTGTTGTCTCCGCTGAAGTAAAGCCAGAGGAGCAGGTTCCTCCACGTGATGATGGTGCACTGTGGGTTTGGTGGCATTTTAAAAAACCATTAGTGCTGCACACGCAGATCAGACACCATGTGGCAAAAAGCAGAGCGAATCTCAACTTCGCAGAACGCAGGCAGTCCATGGGACACGCCGCAGGGCAACGGATCCAGCTCCGCGGCAGATCAGAATCCAGTCCGCCTTTGCTTTCCAGCCTGTCAGGTGGGTGATGCCGACACGATACGTCAGCTGAAAACAGGAACCTGTCTCTAGCGCTGGTCATGTTGGATATTTGATTAAAATCCATGGATATAAACTGCCGAGACGACAATCCGACCAGCTCCCGTGCGGCCACAGGAGACACGAGGAGTGGAAATGCGCCTTTAGTCCAGCTAGCCGCGGTCTGCAGACTGCGACTGTTACAAACTAATAAATTCAATTTCAAATGGTACTATTCAGATTCAATTTTTCAATGCAGTGATTCAAATTAAAAAATACAATTTCAAATTTAAAAATACTATTTCAAATTATGTGATTCAAATTCAGTTTCTGGTGGCCCATACTAAAGCCCTAATGGGTAAACTACCTCTGTACATTTTTTATTTGCTTTCTTTTCATAACAGTGGTCACCGCACAAGGTCATCAGAAAAAATACTTTTACATGCTCCACAAACAAGAACAGAACTTGGTAAAAATGCACCGAGGCTTTGGAATGAACTTCAAGCCACTTTAAATCTCACAATTCTTCCATCCATAAATTCTTTTAAAGACCTGTTAAGGGAAACAGTAACTGAGCACTGCAATTGTTTTAATGATATGTTTTGTTGTGACGTCTGCTTTTTAGTTGTCTGTGTACATAGACAACAGAACTGATGTGTTTTGTCTGTTTAGAGGTGATGTAGCTGTGGATTGTTCTGTCATTTGTGTTTGTTGTTTTTATTGAAATGGAACTTTTGGCCGCCTTCTTGGCCAGAAGAGTTATTGGAACTCAATGGGACCACTTCCTGGTTAAAGAAAGGTTAAATAAAAATGTTAAAAATCACACCGATGACGTCACACTGGGAGAATTCTGTCCAAACGTATTTTTGTACGTTTTACACAGAAACACATTTAAACACGACTTTAAACACGATCAGAACCTCTGTGTGCGGTTTGTGGTTGCTACGGTAACGGTTATGGAAAGTGCGATGTCACGATTTCCAACCAAAAATTTTAAACTTAAAAAAAAAAGATGACTAAACTGGTATAAATATTTGATCTTTAATTAAACTATAAAAAGATTACGGCCCTGGTGTAGAGTAAAGGAACAGCGCCCTCTGGTGGCAACAACAGAAAACACAGTTTGAGATTTGATTTGTTTTTTCTGTTTTCAGTCAAAGTTCAGGACGTATTTTACTTTATTGATCCACAAGGGAAATGATAATACTAGAATAGAATAATAATCATTTTAATATAATCATAAAAAATCCATCGATCCAACACCGGGGTCTAGTATCAGCGCCGATACTGAAAACTTTGTTGGATCGGATATAGACTTCCAAATATGGGTTCAGTCAATATTCTGGATGTACAAAGTGAATCAAAAGAACAGCTCGTCACACATTTGGATCAGTTTGGTTTATTTTTGTTTAAAGTAAATAAATGAATCTATCGTATCAAACTCGGTATCAGAACTGAAAAGGCTGGATCAATACATCCCTAATACCAACACAGAAAAAATATAAATGGTATTGAAAAGATGAATGTGTAGATGAGCTGGACCCCCCGACGACCCCCCGACGACCCCTCTTTATCACAGCAAAGATCCAAGACGCCAAGGCAGAAGCAATCGATCCTGAGTGAGCGAGGAGGACAGTGGCTGTTTCCTAATGGTTCTCGTCTGTGGGCGGGGTTTACACTTAACCAATCAAAGAGACGAGGTTTGGATGAGGTGAATTCTGACCAATCAGATCGCTTCACTGCACCATTTCCTGTTTGTTACTGAGTTCGATCAGATCACACAGGATCGATTGCTTCTGCCTTGGCGTCTTGGATCTTTGCTGCAAATTTTACACTCCAAATTTTACACTCCAAATTTTACACTTTGAATTTTACACTAAGAATTTTACACTTTGAATTTTACACTAAGAATTTTTCTCTGAATTTTACACTTTGAATTTTACACTTTGAATTTTTCTCTGAATTTCATACTCCAAATTTTACACTCTGAATTTTACACTTTGAATTTTACACTAAGAATTTTACACTTTGAATTTTACACTTTGAATTTTTCTCTGAATTTCACAGTCCGAATTTTAGACTCTGAATTTTACACTTTGCATTTTAACTGTTGAATTTGAGTTTGAAAATATCTGAATATTTAAAAAATGTACGTTTAAAGTTTCAGCAATTAAAATTCTGAATAAAAATGATTCGAACATGTATTTTCAGAGTTAAAAAATGAAAAGTGAGTTGAAAAATTCAACGGCATTTAAAATTCAAAATCTGATCAAACTAATGATCTTCCATAAGATTTTGGTCTGTAAATCAAATCAAATCTTATTCCAAATCTGGAACACGGCTCAGATCAGCGGACAAACCCTGAGCTTCTGTCGCTGCATTTAAAGCAGCTCTGTGGAATATTCCTGGTGTTTCCATGGAGACAGAACCTTAGACTCCGGGACATCGTTTTTACCCTGAAATCTCCAAAAGGTAAAAAATCACAAATGTTGAACCTGATTTACACACTGCAGTTTTTTTTTATGACACTAAAACTTCAATAAAAACCTGTCCTGAAGTGAAGTCCTTTATTTCAGTGCGTCAGTTTGTCTGAAATGTTCCGCAGTGCTGCTTTACGTTTGATTAGAAAACACAGAACACTCCTGTACAAACACCAAGAGACCAGCAGAGGGCAGCAGCACACTCCAGATCAGCAGCATGAGCCAGAGAGGGGGTATTTACCTTCAGGGGTATTACAGAGGAGGTATTTACCTCCAGGGGTAATACACAGGGGGTATTTACCTTCAGGGGTAATACAGAGGGGGTATTTACCTCTGCGGGGTATTACAGAGGGGGTATTTACCTCTGCGGGGTATTACAGAGGGGGTATTTACCTCTGTGGGGTATTACAGAGGGGGTATTTACCTCTGTGGGGTATTACAGAGGGGGTATTTATCTCTGTGGGGTATTACAGAGGGGGTATTTACCTCTGTGGGGTATTACAGAGGGGGTATTTACCTCTGTGGGGTATTACAGAGGGGGTATTTACCTCTGTGGGGTATTACAGAGGGGGTATTTACCTCTGTGGGGTATTACAGAGGGGGTATTTACCTCTGTGGGGTATTACAGAGGGGTATTTACCTCTGTGGGGTATTACAGAGGGGGTATTTACCTCTGCGGGGTATTACAGAGGGGGTATTTACCTCTGCAAGGTATTACAGAGGGGGTATTTACCTCTGTGGGGTATTACAGAGGGGGTATTTACCTCTGTGGGGTATTACAGAGGGGGTATTTACCTCTGTGGGGTATTACAGAGGGGGTATTTACCTCTGTGGGGTATTACAGAGGGGGTATTTACCTCTGTGGGGTATTACAGAGGGGGTATTTACCTCTGTGGGATATTACAGAGGGGGTATTTACCTCTGTGGGGTATTACAGAGGGGGTATTTACCTCTGTGGGGTATTACAGAGGGGGTATTTACCTCTGCGGGGTATTACAGAGGGGGTATTTACCTCTGCGGGGTATTACAGAGGGGGTATTTACCTGTGCAAGGTATTACAGAGGGGGTATTTACCTCTGTGGGGTATTACAGAGGGGGTATTTACCTCTGCGGGGTATTACAGAGGGGGTATTTACCTCTGTGGGGTATTACAGAGGGGGTATTTACCTCTGTGGGGTATTACAGAGGGGGTATTTACCTCTGTGGGGTATTACAGAGGGGGTATTTACCTCTGTGGGGTATTACAGAGGGGTATTTACCTCTGTGGGGTATTACAGAGGGGGTATTTACCTCTGTGGGGTATTACAGAGGGGGTATTTACCTCTGTGGGGTATTACAGAGGGGGTATTTACCTCTGTGGGGTATTACAGAGGGGGTATTTACCTCTGTGGGGTATTACAGAGGGGTATTTACCTCTGTGGGGTATTACAGAGGGGGTATTTACCTCTGTGGGGTATTACAGAGGGGTATTTACCTCTGTGGGGTATTACAGAGGGGGTATTTACCTCTGTGGGGTATTACAGAGGGGTATTTACCTCTGTGGGGTATTACAGAGGGGGTATTTACCTCTGTGGGGTATTACAGAGGGGGTATTTACCTCTGTGGGGTATTACAGAGGGGGTATTTACCTCTGTGGGGTATTACAGAGGGGGTATTTACCTCTGTGGGGTATTACAGAGGGGTATTTACCTCTGTGGGGTATTACAGAGGGGGTATTTACCTCTGTGGGGTATTACAGAGGGGTATTTACCTCTGTGGGGTATTACAGAGGGGGTATTTACCTCTGTGGGGTATTACAGAGGGGGTATTTACCTCTGTGGGGTATTACAGAGGGGGTATTTACCTCTGTGGGGTATTACAGAGGGGTATTTACCTCTGTGGGGTATTACAGAGGGGGTATTTACCTCTGTGGGGTATTACAGAGGGGGTATTTACCTCTGTGGGGTATTACAGAGGGGGTATTTACCTCTGTGGGGTATTACAGAGGGGGTATTTACCTCTGTGGGGTATTACAGAGGGGTATTTACCTCTGTGGGGTATTACAGAGGGGGTATTTACCTCTGTGGGGTATTACAGAGGGGTATTTACCTCTGTGGGGTATTACAGAGGGGGTATTTACCTCTGTGGGGTATTACAGAGGGGTATTTACCTCTGTGGGGTATTACAGAGGGGGTATTTACCTCTGTGGGGTATTACAGAGGGGGTATTTACCTCTGTGGGGTATTACAGAGGGGGTATTTACCTCTGTGGGGTATTACAGAGGGGGTATTTACCTCTGTGGGGTATTACAGAGGGGGTATTTACCTCTGTGGGGTATTACAGAGGGGGTATTTACCTCTGTGGGGTATTACAGAGGGGGTATTTACCTCTGTGGGGTATTACAGAGGGGGTATTTACCTCTGTGGGGTATTACAGAGGGGTATTTACCTCTGTGGGGTATTACAGAGGGGGTATTTACCTCTGTGGGGTATTACAGAGGGGGTATTTACCTCTGTGGGGTATTACAGAGGGGGTATTTACCTCTGTGGGGTATTACAGAGGGGGTATTTACCTCTGTGGGGTATTACAGAGGGGGTATTTACCTCTGTGGGGTATTACAGAGGGGGTATTTACCTCTGCAAGGTATTACAGAGGGGTATTTACCTCTGTGGGGTATTACAGAGAGGGTATTTACCTCTGTGGGGTATTACAGAGGGGGTATTTACCTCTGTGGGGTATTACAGAGGGGGTATTTACCTCTGTGGGGTATTACAGAGGGGTATTTACCTCTGTGGGGTATTACAGAGGGGGTATTTACCTCTGTGGGGTATTACAGAGGGGGTATTTACCTCTGTGGGGTATTACAGAGGGGGTATTTACCTCTGTGGGGTATTACAGAGGGGGTATTTACCTCTGTGGGGTATTACAGAGAGGGTATTTACCTCTGTGGGGTATTACAGAGGGGGTATTTACCTCTGTGGGGTATTACAGAGGGGGTATTTACCTCTGTGGGGTATTACAGAGGGGGTATTTACCTCTGTGGGGTATTACAGAGGGGGTATTTACCTCTGTGGGGTATTACAGAGGGGGTATTTACCTCTGTGGGGTATTACAGAGGGGTATTTACCTCTGTGGGGTATTACAGAGGGGGTATTTACCTCTGTGGGGTATTACAGAGGGGTATTTACCTCTGTGGGGTATT
>JAVJIX010000036.1:147500-245000 GCA_036785185.1 Paratrypauchen microcephalus
CCAGGGTTCAATCCTTGGACCTGTTTTATTTACGTTGTACCTTCTACCTCTTGGCCAACTCCTGCATAAATATGGTGTGTCGTATCACTTTTATGCAGACGACACACAGATTTAGCTGCCCTTGAAGAAAAGCAGCAGCAGCCCCCTGACACCCCTGAGTGCCTTAATGACGTCAAGGTTTGGTTGGATCAAAATTTCTTGAACCTCAATATGACCAAGACTGAGGTGATAATGTGCGGGCCCGGTGGCAGTGCCCGGTGGCAGTGCCAGCTCTTTGTCCGACTTGGGTCCTCTCAGCACACAAGATCAACAGCCACCAACCTCGGCGTCATTATGGACTCTGATTTTAAACTTGATAAACAAGTTAATGCGGTCGTGAAATCCAGTTTTTATCATCTTCGTCTTTTAGCCAAAATTGAATCTTTTTTATCCTTTTCAGATTTTGAGCGCGTCATGCATGCTTTTATTTCTTCTCGTCTGCACTTTATTCTGGAATGAATCAAAACGCACTTTATCGTCTGCAGTTAGTCCAGAATGCTGCTGCTGCTGCGCCTTTTAACAGGACGGAAGAAATATGAGCACATCTCCCCTGTTCTTGCGTCTTTGCACTGGCTTCCTGTTCGTTTTAGGATTGATTTTAAGATTTTATTGTTTGTTTTTAAAGCTTTGAATGGACTGGCCCCAAAATACATCTCTGACCTCATCCAAATCTACAGCCCGGTGCTCTGAGGTCAGAGGGCAGCTCCAGCTCGTGGGCCCTAAGACTAGACTTAAAACTCGGGGGCCCAGGGCTTTCTCTGTGGTTGGCCCCAAGTTATGGAACGCTCTGCCCCCTCATGTCCAAACAGCCCCCACACTGGAGAGTTTTAAGTCTCGTCTTAAGACCCACTTTTATTCTCTGGCTTTTAATACCGCGCGAGTTGTGTGCTCCTCTGTGTTTTTTATAATTGCTTTTGTTTTTAGTTATTTTATTATTATCACTTTATTTATTGCTATTTTAGTAATGTTTTTATTAAGTTTTATTGATTTTATGTGCAGCACTTTGGAAACTTTCTGTTTATAAAATGTGTTATAAAAATAAAGTTGGACTGGATTAATTTAGTCCTGGTTTATTCTTAGTTTAGTCCTGGTTTAGTCTTGGTTTAGTCCTGGTTTAGTCCTAGTTTAGTCCTGGTTTAGTCCTGGTTTATTCTTAGTTTAGTCCTAGTTTAGTCCTGGTTTAGTCCTGGTTTAGTCTTAGTTTAGTCCTGGTTTATTGTTAGTTTAGTCCTGGTTTAGTCCTGGTTTAGTCCTGGTTTAGTCCTGGTTTATTCTTAGTTTAGTCCTAGTTTAGTCCTGGTTTAGTCCTGGTTTAGTCTTAGTTTAGTCCTGGTTTATTGTTAGTTTAGTCCTGGTTTAGTCCTGGTTTAGTCCTGGTTTAGTCTTAGTTTAGTCCTGGTTTAGTCCTGGTTTATTCTTAGTTTAGTCCTAGTTTAGTCCTGGTTTAGTCTTAGTTTAGTCCTGGTTTATTGTTAGTTTAGTCCTGGTTTAGTCCTGGTTTATTCTTAGTTTAGTCCTGGTTTAGTCCTGGTTTAGTCCTAGTTTAGTCCTGGTTTAGTCCTGGTTTATTCTTAGTTTAGTCCTGGTTTAGTCCTGGTTTATTCTTAGTTTAGTCCTAGTTTAGTCCTGGTTTAGTCCTGGTTTAGTCTTAGTTTAGTCCTGGTTTATTGTTAGTTTAGTCCTGGTTTAGTCCTGGTTTAGTCCTGGTTTAGTCCTGGTTTATTCTTAGTTTAGTCCTGGTTTAGTCCTGGTTTAGTCCTGGTTTATTCTTAGTTTAGTCCTAGTTTAGTCCTGGTTTAGTCCTGGTTTAGTCTTAGTTTAGTCCTGGTTTATTCTTTGTTTAGTCCTGGTTTAGTCCTGGTTTATTCTTAGTTTAGTCCTGGTTTAGTCCTAGTTTAGTCCTAGTTTAGTCCTGGTTTATTCTTAGTTTAGTCCTAGTTTAGTCCTGGTTTAGTCCTGGTTTAGTCTTAGTTTAGTCCTGGTTTATTGTTAGTTTAGTCCTGGTTTAGTCCTGGTTTAGTCCTGGTTTAGTCTTAGTTTAGTCCTGGTTTAGTCCTGGTTTATTCTTAGTTTAGTCCTAGTTTAGTCCTGGTTTAGTCCTGGTTTAGTCTTAGTTTAGTCCTGGTTTATTGTTAGTTTAGTCCTGGTTTAGTCCTGGTTTATTCTTAGTTTAGTCCTGGTTTATTGTTAGTTTAGTCCTGGTTTAGTCCTGGTTTATTCTTAGTTTAGTCCTGGTTTAGTCCTGGTTTAGTCCTAGTTTATTCTTAGTTTAGTCCTGGTTTAGTCCTGGTTTAGTCCTGGTTTATTCTTAGTTTAGTCCTAGTTTAGTCCTGGTTTAGTCCTGGTTTAGTCTTAGTTTAGTCCTGTTTTATTGATAGTTTAGTCCTGGTTTAGTCCTGGTTTAGTCTTAGTTTAGTCCTCTTTTATTCTTAGTTTAGTCCTGGTTTAGTCCTGGTTTAGTCTTAGTTTAGTCCTAGTTTAGTCCTGGTTTAGTCTTAGTTTAGTCCTGGTTTAGTCCTGGTTTAGTCCTGGTTTAGTCCTAGTTTAGTCCTGGTTTAGTCCTGGTTTAGTCCTGGTTTAGTCTTAGTTTAGTCCTAGTTTAGTCCTGGTTTAGTCCTGGTTTATTCTTAGTTTAGTCCTAGTTTAGTCCTGGTTTAGTCCTGGTTTAGTCTTAGTTTAGTCCTGGTTTATTGTTAGCTTAGTCCTGGTTTAGTCCTGGTTTATTCTTAGTTTAGTCCTGGTTTAGTCCTGGTTTAGTCCTAGTTTATTCTTAGTTTAGTCCTGGTTTATTCTTAGTTTAGTCCTGGTTTAGTCCTGGTTTAGTCCTGGTTTAGTCTTAGTTTAGTCCTGGTTTATTGTTAGTTTAGTCCTGGTTTAGTCCTGGTTTAGTCCTGGTTTAGTCCTGGTTTATTCTTAGCTTAGTCCTGGTTTAGTCCTGGTTTAGTCCTGGTTTAGTCCTGGTTTAGTCCTGGTTTATTCTTAGTTTAGTCCTGGTTTATTGTTAGTTTAGTCCTGGTTTAGTCCTGGTTTAGTCTTAGTTTAGTCCTGGTTTATTGTTAGTTTAGTCCTGGTTTAGTCCTGGTTTATTCTTAGTTTAGTCCTGGTTTATTGTTAGTTTAGTCCTGGTTTAGTCCTGGTTTAGTCTTAGTTTAGTCCTGGTTTATTGTTAGTTTAGTCCTGGTTTAGTCCTGGTTTAGTCTTAGTTTAGTCCTGGTTTATTGTTAGTTTAGTCCTCTTTTAGTCCTGGTTTAGTCCTGGTTTATTCTTAGTTTAGTCCTGGTTTAGTCCTGGTTTATTCTTAGTTTAGTCCTAGTTTAGTCCTGGTTTAGTCCTGGTTTAGTCTTAGTTTAGTCCTGGTTTATTGTTAGTTTAGTCCTGGTTTAGTCCTGGTTTAGTCCTGGTTTATTCTTAGTTTAGTCCTGGTTTAGTCCTGGTTTATTCTTAGTTTAGTCCTAGTTTAGTCCTGGTTTAGACCTGGTTTAGTCTTAGTTTAGTCCTGGTTTATTCTTTGTTTAGTCCTGGTTTAGTCCTGGTTTATTCTTAGTTTAGTCCTGGTTTAGTCCTAGTTTAGTCCTAGTTTAGTCCTGGTTTAGTCCTGGTTTATTCTTAGTTTAGTCCTAGTTTAGTCCTGGTTTAGTCCTGGTTTAGTCTTAGTTTAGTCCTGGTTTATTGTTAGTTTAGTCCTGGTTTAGTCCTGGTTTAGTCCTGGTTTAGTCTTAGTTTAGTCCTGGTTTAGTCCTGGTTTATTCTTAGTTTAGTCCTAGTTTAGTCCTGGTTTAGTCCTGGTTTAGTCTTAGTTTAGTCCTGGTTTATTGTTAGTTTAGTCCTGGTTTAGTCCTGGTTTATTCTTAGTTTAGTCCTGGTTTATTGTTAGTTTAGTCCTGGTTTAGTCCTGGTTTATTCTTAGTTTAGTCCTGGTTTAGTCCTGGTTTAGTCCTGGTTTATTCTTAGTTTAGTCCTAGTTTAGTCCTGGTTTAGTCCTGGTTTAGTCTTAGTTTAGTCCTGGTTTATTGTTAGTTTAGTCCTCTTTTATTCTTAGTTTAGTCCTGGTTTAGTCCTGGTTTATTCTTAGTTTAGTCCTGGTTTAGTCCTAGTTTAGTCCTGGTTTAGTCTTAGTTTAGTCCTGGTTTATTGTTAGTTTAGTCCTGGTTTAGTCCTGGTTTAGTCTTAGTTTAGTCCTCTTTTATTCTTAGTTTAGTCCTGGTTTAGTCCTGGTTTATTCTTAGTTTAGTCCTGGTTTAGTCCTAGTTTAGTCCTGGTTTAGTCCTGGTTTATTCTTAGTTTAGTCCTGGTTTAGTCCTAGTTTAGTCCTGGTTTAGTCCTGGTTTAGTCTTAGTTTAGTCCTGGTTTATTGTTAGTTTAGTCCTCTTTTAGTCCTGGTTTAGTCCTGGTTTAGTCCTGGTTTAGTCCTGGTTTAGTCCTGGTTTAGTCCTGGTTTAGGTGGAACAGAAGAACTCGTGTTAAATCTGCAGGTTTGTGTGTGAAACTCCAGGTGACGAGGAAACGACACCAGAGCAGAGGATCTGAACTGATGTAAAACTTTCCACCAAACCAAGTCAGAAGAAAATTTAAATTTGACGATTACAGTTTTTCTTTCCAAAATGTTTACACACAGGAGCTGGAGGACTTTATCTCCAACACGACCATCAGACACAGAAGCTGGAGGACCAGGAGGACTCTGTCTGAACACTGTTTACATCATTAAGTTTATACCTAAGCTCTTTCATGTTTTTCTGATTCCTCCTCGGTTTGGTGGAGAAGACCTGTGGCTCTGGCTCATTTATTCAAATTGTGAAATTGTGATTAAATCTACGAAACTAAACTCTTTGTTTTACCGTAAGTAATGAACACTTAATTAAAACTTAGATCTTTTGTGCCCAAACTCAAACCAGGCCTCAGAGCCGCTGACTCAGACTCAGGATTTATGGTTAAAGTCTGATCTGGTCTTTTGTAACGCGGCTGTTCTGTCAGAATATAATTTATCTATGAATTAAAATCTTACAAAAATGTGAATTTATTTTCATCTGCGTCCAGGGTCAAAGTCATTTCTCTCATCAGGGCTGGAGCAGGTCAGGACTTCGATGGGAAACCACTGGAAAAACCAGGAGTCACAGGCGGAGCAAAGGATTTCAAATGTGATAAAGTCCAGGACTCAGTTTCAGGTTTTAAACGTGACGTTTCAGAGAAAAACGAGACAGAAAAAAGAACACAAGCTCCAGGAAAACAGTTTAATGTAGATTCCATTTCAGTCACAGCCTCAAACAGCAAACTGAACACAGACTCCACCACAGGTCCAAAACATGTCCAAAAACATGTAGAAAACATGTAGAAAACATGTAGAAAACACAGGAAAACATGAGAAGAGAGTGAGAGAAACACAGTAAAAACATGAGAGAAATACAGTAAAAATTGTCCAAGAACAAAGTTAGAACATGAAGCACTGACAGATTCACAAATTTGGTTCATTTAAATTTCCAGGACTGTTTTTACACCTGTATTAGACCCTGGTCTAGTCCTGGTCTAGTCTTGGTTTAGTCCTGGTCTAGTCCTGGTTTAGTCCTGGTTTAGTCCTGGTCTAGTCCTGGTTTAGTCCTGGTCTAGTCCTGCTTTAATCCTGGTTTAGTCCCAGTTTCGGCCTGGTTTAGTCCTGGTTTAGTCCTCAGAAAACCATAAAAGAAACTGGACTATAAAAGTCACGGCTCGTTGGATAAATCCAAATCAGGTTCTAACGTTTCTACGACAGAATTCACCTGAACACAACAGGAAATACACCTGAACACAACAGGAAGTACCGCACCGAACCAGAGGTCACAGGTCACAGCACCAACAGAACATGGCTATGCTAATGCTAACATGGCTATGCTAATGCTAAAGCTAGCGCAGGACGCCGCGGCGGTCAGACGCTGTTGCTCGGAAACCACGTCGTCCTGGAATGTCCCGCGTTAAATCATAGGCTTAATGCTGTGGGCGGAGCCAAAATGAGATCTCCACGAGGAAAAAGAGACGGAAACATGGAAATGTGACGTTAAGAGGGGGTATTTACCTTTGAGGGGTAATAAAGAGGAGGTATTTAGCTGGTCCCTACGCAATTGGTATATTTTGTTCACGGAGGAGCGCCGGTCCGGAGAGCCGGTCAGTCCTGATACACGAGGGTCGCGTTGTGCACCTGGCACCGCTGTTACTGGAGGACACGGAACTATTTACTATTGGAATTTTGATGGCAGGACATCTGGATTGGCCTGGAGGATATTTTCTGACCCATCACTAATTGGAGCTGAGCGGATAAAAGAGCCCCGATCCGCCGGACAGTCATTTTACGGGGAACTGCGAACTCTGGGGGGCAACATTAGAAGGCGAAAACACAGATGAACTGTTCCATCCAATCTGTGGAAACCCCCCTGGTGCTGGATAACATCGCGGATAAATGGGTGTGGAACTGTGGGGAACAGCGGCACAGTCTGTATTCATTATCATACGTGCGGGGGAAGATTGCGAGTCGTACAGCTCTGCAGGAAGTTGGGGGCCTGGCAGAAACCAGGGTTCTGGCAAATTGTTCGCCGGGGTTCTAAAAATGTATGGATTATGTTAAATTTCCCCTTTCTGGTGTAATCAATTCTCCTGAAAAATGTGATTCAACTGGACTGTTTTGACTCTGCATCTCAACACGTCCAAGGTTGACATCACGGTCAGCGAGCATTCACGGTCAGCGAGCGAGCATTCACGGTCAATCGGATTCCACTTTCCACATTTCGTGCGATTTAAACTCGTGGAGATCTTGTGTTTTGCAGCGTCGAGTGAAACAGATCTGGTTCTGAGGCGTCGGGTCCAAACAGAACCTTAAAGTGGAACACCAGGTCACAACCTCGAGTGACACTGAGGGGGGAGCAGGTCATCCCCGAGAGCGGCCCATTAAACACGCTTTATTTTTTACACAAACATTTATAGAATTACACCTCATATTTTAACTGTTTATTTAGAATTTTTTGGCTTTTTTTTTTTTTTTTTTAGAATTTTTCAGCTGTTTAGAATATTTTGGCTGTTTATTTAGAATTTTTTGTCTGTTTGAGCGAGTTTGAAAAAGGAGATTCTGGACGCCATATCTTCGCCCGTCCGCCCCGGGGCAGCTGTGGCCATTTAAAACCTCAGACTGTGAATCGTGTGATGTCGTTCGCGCTGGAGACGGGACGGGAGTTTTCTGTTCACTTTGACTTGTGCAAAATGAACCAAAAGCAGATTTGTATTTGTATTTTTCAGGGTCCCTCCGGGTCGTGGCGAGTCCTTGCCTCAGGTGGAGGAGTTCAAGTATGTCGGGGTCTTGTTCTCGAGTGAGGGGAGGATGGAGCGTGAGATTGACAGGCGGATCGGTGCGTCGGCAGTGATGCGGTCGCTGTACCGGACCGTTGTGGTGAAGAGGGAGCTGAGCCGAAAGGCGAAGCTCTCAATTTACCATTGATCTACGTTCCTCCCCTCACCTATGGTCATGAGCTCTGGGTAATGACCGAAAGGACGAGATCGCCGATACAAGCGGCTGAAATTAGTTTCCTCCGCAGAGTGGCTGGACGCTCCCTTAGAGATAGGGTGAGGAGCTCAGTCACACGGGACGAGCTCGGAGTAGAGCCGCTGCTCCTCCATGTGGAGAGGAGCAGGAGGCTCGGGCATCTGTTCCGGACGCCTCCTGGACGCCTCCCTCGGGAGGTGTTCCGGGCATGTCCCACCGGGAGGAGGCCCCGCGGAAGACCCAGGACACACTGGAGGGACTATGTCTCCCAGCTGGCCTGGGAACACCTTGGGGTCCCCCCGGAGGAGCTGGAGGAAGTGTCCGGGGTGAAGGAAGTCTGGGAGTCCCTGCTTAGACTGTTGCCCCGGCGACCCGGCCCCGGATAAGAGGAAGAAAATGGATGGATGGAGTGTGTCCCTGCAGGGCCTCCGTACTCACTGATCGACTGAAACGTGCTCGGTCAAACCGGCGACCTCCCACACTATGGCTTCAGGTGATATTTATTTATTGATCGTACATGGCTTTGATCAGGTGTTAAATATTGCCTTGCTCATTTACAGGTCAGGCGTTTTATTGCTAATAGAACGAGTTGTGCAGTTTCCCCTGGATTCTCACTAAAGCCACACTACGGAACATTTCTGATGGAGTGTCTGTCGTCTGGTCGTCTCCATGGAGACTGCGATTCTTTAGTATGATAAAAACACGGAGGTGATGTTCAGGCTCAGATCTGACGCTCTCTTCAAACCAAAAACAGAAAAACAAGAATTTCAGAGTCGAGACAAATGTGAGATCTGAGGCACCGCTGCACCTGACAGGGCCTGACAGGGCCTGACAGGGCCTGACAGGGTCTGACGGGGTCTGACAGGGTCTGACAGGGTCTGACGGGGTCCGACGGTGTCCCACAGGGCCTGACAGGGTCTGACGGTGTCCCACAGGGCCTGACAGGGTCTGACGGGGTCTGACAGGGCCTGACAGGGTCTGATGGTGTCCCACAGGGCCTGACGGGGTCTGACGGGGTCTGACGAGGTCCGACGGTGTCCCACAGGGCCTGACAGGGTCTGACGGTGTCCCACAGGGCCTGACGAGGTCCGACGGGGTCTGACGGGGTCTGACGGCGTCCGACGGTGTCCCACAGGGCCTGACGGGGTCTGACGGGGTCTGACGAGGTCCGACGGGGTCTGACGGGGTCCGACGGGGTCTGACGGGGTGTGACGGGGCCTGACGGGGTCTGACAGGGCGTGACGGGGCCTGACGGGGTCTGACGGGGTCTGACGGGGTCCGACGGGGTCTGACGGGGTGTGACGGGGCCTGACGGGGTCTGACGGGGCGTGACAGGGCCTGACGGGGTCTGACGGGGTCCGACGGGGTCCAACGGAGTCTGACAGGGTCTGACAGGGCCTGACAGGTCACAGACAGGGAAAGTTTGATGAAATAATCATCTGTTGTTGTCTGAGACCACAGGTGGGGATAGAAGTGTTCAGCTCCAAATGAAGCTCATTGAGGCCAGCGGATAATCTGGAGTCAGTTCCACTGGAGGAATTCCAACCGCAAGTATCATAGCAACCAAACAGCCAATCAGGAGCGAGGCTGTTGAAGGTAACGCCCAGAGTCCAGAGGCGGGACATGGGAGAATACCCCTCTTTAATGCCATACTGTGGCACATTCCATCAGCAGCAGCAGCAGGTGACGGAGCCTCAGAAAAGTCCCGTAGTGCAGCTTTACTGGTTAGGTTTTGTATGATTGGCTGATAGCAACTCTGAGGTCAGAAGGTCCTCCGTGTTCTGCAGGTAAGTATAAATCAGGACATGCACTGTTAGCATGCTAGTTAGTGTTACTTTGACAGTAAAGCTCTGGTCTGGTCTGTGAACGGCTCCTCCAAACTCACCGTGGTGAAGAATTACGACGTTCTGAACGCTGAAGGTACACGAGGACAGTAAAATCAGGTACAGAGACGAGATCTGGATTAGACCGGGTTTTCTTTTGGTTTAGTTTTGGTTTAGACCTGGTTTAGACCTGGTTTAAACCAGGTTTAGACCTGGTTTAATCCTGGTTTAGATCTGGTTTAGACCTGGTTTACTCCTGGTTTAGACCTGGTTTAGACCTGGTTTAATCCTGGTTTAGATCTGGTTTAGACCTGGTTTACTCCTGGTTTAGACCTGGTTTAGACCTGGTTTAGACCTGGTTTAGACCTGGTTTAATCCTGGTTTAGACCTAGTTTAGACCTGGTTTAGACCTGGGTTAGACCTAGTTTAGACCTGGTTTAGACCTGGGTTAGACCTAGTTTAGACCTGGTTTAGACCTGGTTTAATCCTGGTTTTGATCTGGTTCAGGTAAGAGAGGAATAAGTTTGGACCTCTGCAAACTGTTTCATATTATCTCGTTTTGTTTTTCACGTTTTAAAACCGAAAAAGACTTTAAATGTCTTCCTAATATCGGTGATTGTGATTGGTGTTCACACATTAAGGCCCCGCCCCCTCGCCTCCTGGTTCCTCCTGAATCTGTTTCGAGTTTTCGTTTCTTCTGAACAGTTGTAATACTGTATAAAATCGTGTGGTGGCGCTCTGCTCGTGACAGAGGCAGATATGGCCTATAGCTTCCTGTTTCCCAGAGGAGTTTGAGATTCTCTCCGAAGGTGAGCATCTCCACAGACCTGACTCGTTCCTCTGAGAGTTCTGTGGGTTTGTGGAGCTCAGGTTTAGTTCAGGCTTTGTCACAGACTCAGGAGCAGGTTTAAAATCACAAACGTCCAAAAGTTCTCAGGTCTCAAACAGGAGCAGCGTCCGGAAGGTCCGAGTCTGGAAAACAAGAAGGAAGAAGTTACCAGGACTTTAGTTCAGATTCACTGCAGAAACATCTGAAATAAATGTAAACAGCTTGAATTCTTTATGACTGATTGTGTTTTGAGTCGTTTCTGCCCATGTGCCGCCAAAGTGTGGCGCGCTCGGAGGGTTGAACTTGAAGGAGATCTGGTGTTCTGCAAGTTGTTCTCTCAGTAGGGGTGCCACTGAAGCGAATGATTCACGCAACTCACGTTCTCCGCCGACAAAGTTGGTCCCATTGTCCATCAGGAGCTCAAAGGGTTTGCCGCGCCGTGAAATAAATCTTCTCAGTGACATCAAGAAGGCGTCCGTGTCAAGACTTTCCAGCAGGTCCAGGTGTACCGAACAAGTTGTCATACATTTGTAAACGATTCCCCATCGTTTCTCGGTGCAACGGCCAATTTTCACCTGGAAAGGTCTGAAGCAATCGACCCCAGTAGAATAAAAAAGCGGCTTATGGAGTCGAAGTCGAGCAGGGGGGTAATCAGCCATCTTGGGTAAATCAGGTTTGGCTCTCCACCGTTGGCAATCGAGGCGCGAATGTTGGTGCTTACGTATGGTCTCTCTGCCATGTCTTGTTGTTGTTGTAAGACGCACCAATGAAACATTTAGGATGTGTTCAAACTCTCCCAGGCAAGCTGTGCCCAAACCCGGAGAGTCCTTAAGCTCCAGCTGGAGGTGGGGCAAAGCTCAGAAGATCTAAACACTTAAATCGATCAGAAAATGACTTAAAAGCAGTGAAATGATCTGTCCCCCAGAGCCAATCTCCACATCCGGAGAGCTGGTCGTCAAGGCCCCTGCCTTCGACTGCCTCCCAAATCTCCTCGCCCAAATCCGAGGTCCTGGTTCTCGACCAGATAAAGGTGGTGCCCTCTCCAGGTGGTGGGGAGTCCTCCTCAGGTGGAGGAGTTCAAGTATCTCGGGGTCTTTTCTCGTGTGAGGGGAGGATGGAGCGTGAGATTGACAGGTGGATCGGTGCGGCGTCGGCAGTGATGCGGTCGCTGTATCGGACCGTTGTGGTGAAGAGGGAGCTGAGCCGAAAGGCAAAGCTCTCGATTTACCGTCGATCTACGTTCCTCCCCTCACCTATGGTCATGAGCTCTGGGTAATGACCGAAAGGACGAGATCGTTCCGATTTACCTGTTCACGCCTCTTCGTGCAGACGCAGCACCTCCACGGCGTCGCTCGGCCCCTGGGACACGCCTCCGATCACAAACAACATGTCGTCCGTCTGGATCAGAGCTGTGGAGCAGCGAGCCGTCGGCATCGGCGACACGTACTCCCACCGACGCTTCACCGGGTTATAACTCTCCACCGACGACAGGGGCGAAGGCTCGTTACCTGGGAGACCAGAGACAGGTGAGAGGAGGAGGATGGAGGGATAGGGATGGAGTGATAAAGGATGGAGTGATGCAGGATGGAGGGATAGATGGATAGAGTGATAGAGGATGGAGTGATAGAGGATGGAGTGATGCAGGATGGAGGATGGAGGGATGGAGGGATGCAGGAGGAGTAAAGTTCTGACCTAGTCCTCCGATGGCGATCACTCGTCCTCCTAAAAACCCCGAGACAAAATCTGCTCTTTTTTCTCTCATCCGAGAAGAACGAGTGAACTTCAACCACGAACCTGAGACAGAGAGAGGGGGGGGGGGCAAAATCATTGGTGAAACTTTCCAGCGACACAAACGTTGTGAGTTCTATGTATATATGTGTATATATGTGTATATATATATATATATATATATATAGTTATATATATATAAAGTTTGTGACAGACGAGTAAAAGTTTTGGCTCCAATAAAGAGCAGAGGACGAAGGGCGACCAGCAGGGGGCAGCACTCCGCCGTCAGCGCTGTCGCCATGACAACAAACAAACCAAAACAAAGTGAAAATCTGGGACAGACGTGAATCCTGTTCACAAGACCTGTCCTCACCTGTCCTCACCTCTCCCTCACCTGTCCTCACCTCTCCCTCACCTGTCCTCACCTGTCCCCACCTGACCCTGACCTGTCCTCTCCTGTCCTCACCTGTCCTCACCTGTCTCTCACCTGTCCTCTCCTGTGCCCACCTGTCCTCTCCTGTCCCCACTTGTCCTCTCCTGTCCTCACCTGTCCTCACCTGTCCCTCACCTGTCTCTCACCTGTCCTCACCTGTCCTCTCCTGTCCTCACCTGTCCCCACCTGTCCTCTCCTGTCCTCACCTGTCCTCACCTGTCCTCTCCTGTCCCTCTCCTGTCCTCTCCTGTCCTCACCTGTCCCTCACCTGTCCTCTCCTGTCCTCACCTGTCCTCACCTGTCCCTCACCTGTCCTCACCTGTCCTCACCTGTCCTCACCTGTCCTCTCCTGTCCTCACCTGTCCTCACCTGTCCCTCACCTGTCCTCTCCTGTCCTCACCTGTCCTCACCTGTCCTCTCCTGTCCTCACCTGTCCTCACCTGTCCCTCACCTGTCCTCACCTGTCCCTCACCTGTCCTCACCTGTCCCTCACCTGTCCTCACCTGTCCCTCACCTGTCCTCACCTGTCCTCACCTGTCCTCACCTGTCCCTCACCTGTCCTCACCTGTCCCTCACCTGTCCTCTCCTGTCCTCTCCTGTCCCTCTCCTGTCCCTCACCTGTCCTCACCTGTCCCTCACCTGTCCCTCACCTGTGCTCACCTGTCCTCACCTGTCCTCACCTGTCCTTCACCTGTCCTCACCTGCCCCTCCCCTGTCCTCACCTGTCCTCACCTGTCCCTCACCTGACCCTCACCTGTCCTCTCCTGTCCTCACCTGTCCCTCACCTGTCCCCACATGTCCCTCACCGTCCTCTCCTGTCCTCTCCTGTCCTCACCTGTCCCTCACCTATCCCTCACCTGTCTCTCACCTGTCCTCACCTGTCCCTCACCTGTCCTCACCTGTCCCTCACCTGTCTCTCACCTGTCCCCACCTGTCCCTCACCTGTCCTCACCTGTCTCTCACCTGTCCTCACCTGTCCCTCACCTGTCCTCACCTGTCCCTCACCTGTCCTCACCTGTCCCTCACCTGTCTCTCACCTGTCCTCACCTGTCTCTCACCTGTCCCTCACCTGTCTCCGTCTCTCAGGGACAGGTGGAAAACAGGTTATTTTTGGCCCTGTCTTTTTTGTGCCGTTTGGATGTTTTATTTTTATTTTATTCAGAATTTATTCAGAAGAAGAAGAAATCCCACTGAGAACAGCAGGGGGCGCAGGGACTGGGAGAAGCACCTGCAGAAGAAGACAAACTGAAGCGAGAGACGTGTCTCAGTTCTAGTGCGCACAGTTCAGAGTGTGCACAGTTCTAGTGCGCACAGTTCAGAGTGTGCACAGTTCTAGTGCGCACAGTTCGGAGTGTGCACAGTTCTAGTGCGCACAGTTCGGAGTGTGCACAGTTCTAGTGCGCACAGTTCGGAGTGTGCACAGTTCTAGTGCGCACAGTTCGGAGTGTGCACAGTTCTAGTGCGCATAGTTCGGAGTGTGCACATTTCTAGTGCGCACAGTTCGGAGTGTGCACAGTTCTAGTGCGCACAGTTCAGAGTGTGCACATTTCTAGTGTGCACAGTTCAGAGTGTGCACAGTTCTAGTGCGCACCGTTCGGAGTGTGCACAGTTCTAGTGCGCACAGTTTGGAGTGCACACAGTTTGGAGTGTGCACAGTTCTAGTGCGCACAGTTCTAGTGTGCACAGTTCGGAGTGTGCACAGTTCGGAGTGTGGTTTTAAGGGTACATATGTGCACACTGAAACACGGCTTCAGGGTTTATATTCACGTCACGAGCCGTAAACAGTGGCTCTGCTCATGTTCCGTAATAATTCTTTATAACTTCCTGTTCTGGTCCAAACAAAGTGTTTTAAATAATGTATGCGGCTCATTAGCATCTCATTAGCATTAGCGCTATCTTTAGCTCACGGAGCGATCGGAGGAAGATTCTCGGGAGCAGAATTATTAATGAATTTACACCACCAAGAACTCAACCAGGACTAAACCAGGACTGAACCAGGACTCAACCAGGACTAAACCAGGACTAAACCAGGACTGAACCAGAACTCAACCAGGACTAAAGCAGGACTAAAGCAGGACTGAACCAGGACTGAACCAGAACTAAACCAGGATTAAACCAGGTCTACACCAGGTCTAAAGCAGGACTCAACCAGCACTATACCAGAACTAAACCAGGACTATACCAGGACTAAACCAGGACTAAAGCAGGATTAAACCAGGGCTACACCAGAACTAAACCAGGACTAAAGCAGGACTGAACCAGGACTGAACTAGGTCTAAACCAGGACTAAACCAGGTCTAAACCAGGACTGAACCAGAACTCAACCAGGACTAAAGCAGGACTAAAGCAGGATTAAAGCAGGACTGAACCAGGTCTGGATGTGGTTTTGTCTCTTGTCCTTGCTCCGTTGGAGTTCAGGGAGAACCTGAAGCGTCTGAGTCTCAGAACAATAACCCAGATTCTGTTTGATTTACTCACAAAATGTGGGTCAGAAAAATCACAAACATTCGTTTCCCAACAGAGTCTGAGCAAATCAGGCCACAGAAGAATGAAATATGGGACAATTAAAGCTGCACTGTGGAACTTTTCTGTAAGATGCTGTTCTCCATGGAGATGTTCCTGTTGTGTCTGGAAGGTTTCACAGTATGGCATTAAACCTTCCTGTATTCACACACTCCACGGCCTCACACCTTTGTTTTTGTAAATATTCTTCCACATTTTGTCAAACCGTATTTTGAGTTAAACCCGACATCGCCTGTTGTTGTGCCCCTGAGCAGGACGACAGAAAAGTACAAAACGCTGCAAAGAAAAACAGAGAGAGTTATAAAACCAAACCACCTCCTCGAAAAACAAACGACAGGATTTGTCCTGAATTCAGAAATTCACATTTGAAATTCACAATGACTAAAAAGCCAAAACCAGGACTGAACCAGGACTAAACCAGGACTGAACCAGGACTGAACCAGGATTAAACCAGGACTGAACCAGGACTGAACCAGGACTGAACCAGGACTGAACCAGGACTAAACCAGGACTGAACCAGGACTGAACCAGGACTGAACCAGGACTAAACCAGGACTGAACCAGGACTGAACCAGGACTAAACCAGGACTGAACCAGGACTGAACCAGGACTGAACCAGGACTGAACCAGGACTGAACCAGGACTGAACCAGGATTGAACCAGGACTGAACCAGGACTGAACCAGGACTGAACCAGGACTGAACCAGGACTAAACCAGGACTGAACCAGGACTGAACCAGGATTGAACCAGGACTGAACCAGGACTAAACCAGGACTGAACCAGGACTGAACCAGGACTGAACCAGGACTGAACCAGGATTAAACCAGGACTGAACCAGGACTGAACCAGGACTGAACCAGGACTGAACCAGTACTAAACCAGGACTCAACCAGGACTGAACCAGGTCTAAACCACGGGTCTCATGCTCGCAGCCCCGGGTGGGACGCCCCCCCCCATGACATGGTACTTCTTGATGTTTTATATGGCGCCTTAATGGCTCCCCAACACTGCAAACGAATCCCTCTTCAAAATCAAGCCTCAGTGCACGAGAGAGCCTCGTGAACACGGTCAGTCATAAATATGTCTCTGAAACACTTTATTCTGGGCGTTGTTGCTTGAATGCAAATGAGTGTGCGCTGTCACCCACTTCCACATTTATGAGTGGAGGAAGATATGAGACGATTTCCATTTAAAAAAACACACACATTTCCACAGAAAATAACATTAAATCACTGCTGTTTCAGAGGTTTGGAGGCTCGGATAAAGGAAATCCGAGCCTGGAAACACTCTCACGTGTCTCCAGGCATGTCGCATTGCGTAGCTCGTTTGCGGTCCGAACTCTCTGGGCGTGATTTCCAGAGACGGTGGGTGGAACTGCATTTGCATTTTTTCTTGAATGTGACGTCAGAAAGTTCCCTTGTTCAGAATTGCCCGTTTGGGCTGTCTTTTTTTCAAACGCAGAAAAGGATCGCAAATGCTCAGTTTAGACATTTCACAACTTTTAGCCATGGGGGGGGGGGGCTACGAAAGTTTGAGTGTTTAAACGAGAGAGAAATGTGAGAAAACGTTATTTGGAGGGATTACTGCACTGACAAATATCAGGCGTTAATATCGGCCCACTTTTACACATCAGGCCGATACCGATATGTTAAATTTTGCAATATCAGCCGATACCGATGTTAATGCCGATATATCGTGCACCCCTAGTCCAAACCGTTCTTCTCAGATCTTTCTCTTATACAGGGGGTCCTCGGGTTATGACGTTGATCTGTTCTTAAGACGCGTCGTAACCCGAATTTCGTCGTAAGTCGGATTTTGCCTTTGATCTTCCAACCAAAGCACCAATAACCTTTCCATCTCAATAATTAGACCACTACGCTGCTTGGTTATCACTGCCGCTTTCATAGGAGCAGATCAGAGCCCACATCAGGTACTTCCGCCCACATTGGGCACTCACACGAGGCTGTCTTCTTCTCCCTACAACCACAACAGAGCGTATTCTTCCGCCGTGCGCCGCGCGCGTTTGTTTACATCTCTTACCACGCTAAACCGCGTAAGACGGAATGACGCGTAATATATATACATATTTTTTTAATGGGGGCGCGTTCGTAACCACGAAACGTCGTAACCCGAGACCGTCGTAACCCGAGGACCCCCTGTATTAGTTTCTTCTCACTGGCTGTGAGTGGGGTCGCCTCTCCGCAGATCTGACCTATATCCAAGATGGCGCTGGAGAGGCCAGCCGCCTGTCGCAGAAGCTCCGTCCGTACCTTATCGTTAGCTGTAGTGTTTTTTTGCTCTTTATAAATCCGCGCCAGGAGATGTGCCGGGGACCGCCGCATCCAGCCACGGCTCGGATCACATACCTGCGCGAGGAGCTGCTCAACCTGCGGGGCCTTTCTCTACTCCACGCCGGGAAACCTGCCGTTCCAGCGGAGATACAGAGGAAGAGGAGAGGCTGCATGGGTGGACGCAAGAAACGGAGGCCGTATTTACCTATCCACCTGCGGTAATTATGGGAAATGTCCGCGCCATCTCCAATAAGACTGAAGACCTGACCGCGCTGACCCGGCAGCAGAGGGAATACCGAGACTGTAGCCTGATGTGTTTCACCGAGACGTTGCTGAATGAGCACATACCGGACAATGTCATTTCCCTGGATGGATTTACTCTAAAGCGCTCTGACCGGACGGCGCAGGGAGGAGGACTGGCGGTGTTTGTGAGCGAGCGCTGGTGTCATCCCGGGAACGTGCACGTCAAACATCAGCTGTGCTCCCGGGACATTGAACTGCTGGCTGTGAGTATGACGCCATTCTATCTGCCGGGAATTCTCACACGTGATTGTGTTTTGCGTGTACGTTCCTCCGTCGGCAGATGGAGCGGCAGCATGCGAGCAGCTCCACAGCGCCGTGACACAGATGCACACGCTCTTCCTGATCACCGGGGACATTAACCACACATCTCTCTCCGCTACTCTTCTCACTTTCACACAATATGTCACATGCCCCATGAGAGACAATAAGACTCTGGACTTGTTTTACGCCAATATCAAAGACGCTTAAACCTCCGCCCCCCTACCCCCGCTCGGACGCTCGGATCACTGTCTGGTTTACCTGCTCCCGGAATACACACCCAGGGTGCGGAAAGAACCTGTGCGGAAGCGGTCTGTGAAGCTTTGGACTCAGGAGGCCTGTGAGAGTCTGAGGGACTGTTTCCAGAACACTGACTGGGACATTTTCACTGACTCTTATGGAAACGACATCAACGGCCTGACCCATTGCATCACAGACTACATCAACTTCTACGTGGAGAACACTGTGCCAACCAGGAGGGTACGGTGCTTCTCCAACAATCACCCCTGGGTCACCCCCTTAAAGCCCTCCTGAACCAAAAGAAAAGGGCTTTCAACTCAGGGGACAGAGAGGAGCAGAAAAGGGTCCAGAGGGAGCTCCAGTGGAGGATCCGACACGCTAAGAAGGACTACGGGAGGAAGATGGAGGAGCAGCTGGCCCAAAACAATGCACGGGGCGTGTGGAGAGGACTGAGGAACATCTGGTTTTGGACAGAGTGGCAGAGGGACAGCTGATGGTGATCAGCGCTGGGTGGACGAATTGAACTGTTACTTCAACAGGTTTGACTGCTGCTGCTGGACTTCCTCAGTGAGAGACCACAGGCAGGGTTGGCAGAAAGACCTCAAGCTGCATTAGACTGAGCACAGGAGCCCCCCAGGGCTGTGTGCTCAGTCCGATGCTCTTCACTCTGCTGACCCACGACTGCTCACCAGCGTTCAGCACCAATCACATAGTGAAGTTTGCGGACGATACGACTGTGGTGGGTCTCATCTCTAATAACGATGAGACAAACTACAGGAGTGAGGTGAGCCTTCTGACCCAGTGGTGCAGCAATAACAATCTCCTTCTGAATGTTGAAAAGACCAAGGAGATTGTTATTGACTTCCGGAGAGGCCCCACCCAGCACCCCCCACTGTCCATCAACGGTGCTGCTGTAGAGAGGGTGAGAAGCACCAAATTCCTGGGGGTGCACATCAGTGAGGACCTCTCCTGGACAGTGAATACTACATCACTGGCAAAGAGGGCTCAGAAGCGCCTCTATTTCCTCCACAAACTGAGGAGAGCTGGAGCCCCCCCACCCATCATGACCACCTTCTACCGAGGCACCATTGAGAGCGTCCTGACCAGCTGCATCACTGTGTGGTACGGGAGCTGCACTGAACAGAACAGGAAAGCTCTGCAGCGCATAGTGAATGCAGCTGGGAGGATCGCTGGTGTCTCTCTCCCCTCCCTCCTAGACATTTTTAACACCCGGCTCACCCGCAGAGCGTCCAGCATTGTGGGTGACCCGAGCCACCCCGCACACAGCCTGTTCAGCCTCCTGCCCTCGGGGAGAAGGTACCGGAGTCTCCGGGCCCACTCCACCAGGCTTTCAAACAGCTTCATCCATCAGACTGTCAGGAGGCTGAACTCTCACCTGAACTCTCACCTTACCCATCTCCCACCCCCCACCCCCCATATTGGCATAACCTGTATTCCATAAAAAGACATATCACTCTAGACACTTTAAAAAACTGCTGCTGAGGACGACTGTTGCACTGCTGCACATTTACATTTACTACTGTTGTTTACTCCTGTTATTGCACTAGAATTACTACTGTTGCACATTTATTTTTATTTTATCTTAACTCCAATGCACTTTCTACTGCACATGACCAATTCACTGCTGTATCTTCCACTGCACATTTTTGATGCACACTGCACACTTTGGACATCTGTATATAGGTATTTATTTATTATGTTCCACTGCTTTAAGATTTTAGATCTTAGACTTTAGTTTTAACTTTAGATCTCTGTCTTAGACAGTTTTTGTTGTGTTTTGTCTTTATATTGTATTTTGTACACTGTCTTTTTGCACTACCTGGTCAGAGAGAAAAGGAATTTCGATTCACTGTATGTTGAACACATATGGCAGAATTGACAATAAAGCTGAACTTTGACTTTGATCTTTGACTTGACTCGCCCCCCACCCCCTCTGCCCACTCCCCCCTCCTCTTCACACCCCCCCAGGCCAGTAGCCACATCCCCCTCCCCCACGCTTCACTATTAATAATTTTGTTGAAAATCTATGAAAGTTTGAGTGTTTAAACGAGAGACAAATGTGAGAAAAGTTTAAATCCAGTCTGAGAAAAGCGTATAATGTGTGTGGCTGAGCGCGCATTATTTGAATTTTTGAGATTTTGCGTTTCGTAACTTGAATTTTCTTTCGTATCTAGAGACCAAAATTTACCGTGAAGGCGTTTCGTAACTTGGAATGTTCGTTTGTTGGGTCTTTCATAAGGGGAGGTACCACTGTACTCTCTTTTTACTTATTTTATTATTATTACTGTTTGTCTGCTGCACTTTCTGTTCAAACTTTCTTTTGCTCTAAACTGTCTGAGCTAATGTGACAAGTGCATTTCTCTTGTGTGAGATCAATAACGTCTGATCTTATCTTATTTTGGTCTGGTTTGGTCTCCATGGAGACAGAAAGGTTTAATGCCATACTGTGGAACATTCCAGACAAAGCAATAACTGGTAAATGGTCACATCTTTACATAGCACTTTTCCACCTTTAAGGCACCCAAAGCGCTTTACAACAAGGAACCACTCACCCATTCACACACCAGTGTACACACACACTGGTGGGTTAAGTGTCTTGCCCAAGGACACAATGGCAGCGTTCATCTGTGGGAGCTGGAATCGTACCAACCAACCTGTGGGTCAGTGGATCTGACCGCTCAACCACTGATGTTTCTTATGTCAAGAGCGGGATTTGAACCGCCAACCTTTGGATCAGTGGACAAACGCTCGGAGCTACTGGAGCTACTGGAGCTACTGGAGCTACTGGAGCTACTGGAGCTACTGGAGCTACTGGAGCTACTGCCGCCCGCAGTATCTCCATGGAGATAATAATAACAATGTGCAATATTATTTAGTGTCACTTTACCTGCTACTTATGTAACCACCACTGTCCATCACTGCACTGTTCACACTCATCTGAGTCACTTTATTCTACTCATATTATATATGATTATATATTATTCTACTCATATTATATATGATTATATATTATTGTAATGATATTATATATGATTATATATTATTCTACTCATATTATATATGATTATATATTATTCTACTCATATTATATATGATTATATATTATTCTACTCATATTATATATGATTATATATTATTCTACTCATATTATATATGATTATATATTATTCTACTCATATTATATATGATTATATATTATTCTACTCATATTATATATGATTATATATTATTCTACTCATATTATATATGATTATATATTATTCTACTCATATTATATATGATTATATATTATTCTAGTGATATTATATATGATTATATATTATTCTACTCATATTATATATGATTATATATTATTCTACTCATATTATATATGATTATATATTATTCTACTCATATTATATATGATTATATATTATTCTAGTGATATTATATATGATTATATATTATTCTACTCATATTATATATGATTATATATTATTCTAGTGATATTATATATGATTATATATTATTCTACTCATATTATATATGATTATATATTATTCTACTCATATTATATATGATTATATATTATTCTACTCATATTATATATGATTATATATTATTCTACTCATATTATATATGATTATATATTATTCTACTCATATTATATATGATTATATATTATTCTAGTGATATTATATATGATTATATATTATTCTACTCATATTATATATGATTATATATTATTCTACTCATATTATATATGATTATATATTATTCTACTCATATTATATATGATTATATATTATTCTAGTGATATTATATATGATTATATATTATTCTACTCATATTATATATGATTATATATTATTCTAGTGATATTATATATGATTATATATTATTCTACTCATATTATATATGATTATATATTATTCTACTCATATTATATATGATTATATATTATTCTACTCATATTATATATGATTATATATTATTCTACTCATATTATATATGATTATATATTATTCTACTCATATTATATATGATTATATATTATTCTAGTGATATTATATATGATTATATATTATTGTAGTGATATTATATATGATTATATATTATTCTAGTGATATTATATATGATTATATATTATTCTAGTGATATTATATATGATTATATATTATTCTACTCATATTATATATGATTATATATTATTCTAGTGATATTATATATGATTATATATTATTGTAGTGATATTATATATGATTATATATTATTCTACTCATATTATATATGATTATATATTATTCTACTCATATTATATATGATTATATATTATTCTACTCATATTATATATGATTATATATTATTGTAATGATATTATATATGACTGAACTGGAGTCACTTTAACTGTTTGTTCACTGCTCAGAATCAAACACATTTATTGTGCAGCGTTCCTGTGCCTTTTAGCCTTACACTGTTGTGTTTAGTTGATTATACAGACTTATTATTATTATTATCTTCATTTTGATGCATGCTCATATTTTCCTACTGTTTCTGAACCTTGCGTTGTGACACTGCAGTTTCCCCAGTGTTTCCCCACAAGCGTCCAGCAGACCCCAGACCCTCCAGCAGACCCCAGACCCTCCAGCAGACCCCAGACCCTCCAGCAGACCCCAGACCCTCCAGCAGACCCCAGACCCTCCAGCAGACCCCAGAGACCCCAGACCCTCCAGCAGACCCCAGACCCTCCAGCAGAAACGTTCCACAGGCCCCTCCCCCTCGGAGGCGTTTGACCCGGGGCAGGATGCACTCTCTCTCTCCCTATCTCCGTCATGTTAAAGACGTGGGCGAGTGAAGCGCTAAAAGGCCGACGGCGTGATCACAGCACGCCGCCCACACGGCCGCGACGAGGAGGAAAACAGGAGGGAAAAAAAGACGGAAAAACAGAAGGAAAAACAGAAGGATTCCAGGATTTTTCGGTTTTGGGTCTGAATAGAAAATTAAACAAAAAAATTAAAATGTGAAAATTGAAAAAACTCCTGAATGGCCGAGACTAAACCAGGATTTAACCAGAACTCAACCAGAACTCCTGGTTCAGTCCTGGTTCAGTCCTGGTTCAGTCCTGGTTTAGTCCTGGTTTAGTCCTGGTTTAGTCCTGGTTCAGTCCTGGTTCAGTCCTGGTTTAGACCTGGTTTAGTCCTGGTTTAGTCCTGGTTTAGTCCTGGTTTAAACCTGGTTTAGACCTGGTTTAGTCCTGGTTCAGTCCTGGGTCAGTCCTGGTTTAGTCCTGGTTTAGTCCTGGTTTAGTCCGGGTTTAGACCTGGTTTAGTCCTGGTTTAGTCCTGGTTCAGTCCTGGTTCAGTCCTGGTTCAGTCCTGGTTTAGACCTGGTTTAGTCCTGCTTCAGTCCTGGTTCAGTCCTGCTTCAGTCCTGGTTCAGTCCTGGTTCAGTCCTGGTTCAGTCCTGGTTCAGTCCTGGTTCAGTTCTGGTTTAGACCTGGTTTAGTCCGGGTTTAGACCTGGTTTAGTCCGGGTTTAGACCTGGTTTAGTCCTGGTTCAGTCCTGGTTCAGTCCTGGTTTAGACCTGGTTTAGTCCTGCTTCAGTCCTGGTTCAGTCCTGGTTCAGTCCTGGTTCAGTTCTGGTTTAGACCTGGTTTAGTCCTGGTTTAGACCTGGTTTAGTCCTGGTTTAGTCCTGGTTTAAACCTGGTTTAGACCTGGTTTAGTCCTGGTTTAGTCCTGGTTCAGTCCTGGTTCAGCCCTGGTTTAGACCTGGTTTAGTCCTGGTTTAGTCCTGGTTTAAACCTGGTTTAGACCTGGTTTAGTCCTGGTTTAGTCCTGGTTTAGTCCTGGGTCAGTCCTGGTTCAGTCCTGGTTTAGACCTGGTTTAGTCCTGGTTTAGTCCTGGTTTAAACCTGGTTTAGACCTGGTTTAGTCCTGGTTTAGTCCTGGTTCAGTCCTGGTTCAGCCCTGGTTTAGACCTGCTTTAGTCCTGGTTTAAACCTGGTTTAGACCTGGTTTAGTCCTGGTTTAGTCCTGGTTCAGTCCTGGTTCAGCCCTGGTTTAGACCTGGTTTAGTCCTGGTTTAGTCCTGGTTTAAACCTGGTTTAGACCTGGTTTAGTCCTGGTTTAGACCTGGTTTAGACCTGGTTTAGTCCTGGTTCAGTCCTGGGTCAGTCCTGGTTTAGTCCTGGTTTAGTCCTGGTTTAGTCCTGGTTTAGACCTGGTTTAGTCCTGGTTTAGTCCTGGTTCAGTCCTGGTTCAGTCCTGGTTTAGACCTGGTTTAGTCCTGCTTCAGTCCTGGTTCAGTCCTGCTTCAGTCCTGGTTCAGTCCTGGTTCAGTCCTGGTTCAGTTCTGGTTTAGACCTGGTTTAGTCCTGGTTTAGACCTGGTTTAGTCCTGGTTTAGTCCTGGTTTAAACCTGGTTTAGACCTGGTTTAGTCCTGGTTTAGTCCTGGTTTAAACCTGGTTCAGCCCTGGTTTAGACCTGGTTTAGTCCTGGTTTAGTCCTGGTTTAAACCTGGTTTAGACCTGGTTTAGTCCTGGTTTAGTCCTGGTTCAGTCCTGGGTCAGTCCTGGTTTAGTCCTGGTTTAGACCTGGTTTAGTCCTGCTTCAGTCCTGGTTCAGTCCTGCTTCAGTCCTGGTTCAGACCTGGTTTAGTCCTGGTTCAGTCCTGGTTCAGTCCTGGTTTAGACCTGGTTCAGTCCTGGTTCAGTCCTGGTTCAGTCCTGGTTTAGTCCTGGTTCAGTCCTGGTTCAGTCCTGGTTTAGTCCTGGTTTAATCCTGGTTTAGTCCTGGTTCAGTCCTGGTTCAGTCCTGGTTCAGTCCTGCTTCAGTCCTGGTTCAGTCCTGGTTCAGTCCTGGTTCAGTCCTGGTTTAGACCTGGTTTAGTCCTGGTTCAGTCCTGGTTCAGTTCTGGTTTAGACCTGGTTTAGTCCTGGTTTAGACCTGGTTTAGTCCTGGTTTAGTCCTGGTTTAAACCTGGTTTAGACCTGGTTTAGTCCTGGTTTAGTCCTGGTTCAGTCCTGGTTCAGTCCTGGTTTAGACCTGGTTTAGTCCTGGTTTAGTCCTGGTTTAAACCTGGTTTAGACCTGGTTTAGTCCTGGTTTAGTCCTGGTTCAGTCCTGGGTCAGTCCTGGTTTAGTCCTGGTTTAGTCCTGGTTTAGTCCTGGTTTAGACCTGGTTTAGTCCTGGTTCAGTCCTGGTTCAGTCCTGGTTCAGTCCTGGTTTAGTCCTGCTTCAGTCCTGGTTCAGTCCTGGTTTAGTCCTGCTTCAGTCCTGGTTCAGTCCTGGTTCAGTCCTGGTTCAGTCCTGGTTTAGACCTGGTTTAGACCTGGTTTAGTCCTGGTTTAGTCCTGGTTTAAACCTGGTTTAGACCTGGTTTAGTCCTGGTTTAGTCCTGGTTCAGTCCTGGGTCAGTCCTGGTTTAGTCCTGGTTTAGTCCTGGTTTAGTCCTGGTTTAGACCTGGTTCAGTCCTGGTTTAGTCCTGGTTTAGTCCTGGTTTAGTCCTGGTTTAGACCTGGGTCAGTCCTGGTTTAGTCCTGGTTTAGTCCTGGTTTAGTCCTGGTTTAAACCTGGTTCAGTCCTGGTTTAGTCCTGGTTTAGTCCTGGTTCAGTCCTGGTTTAGTCCTGGTTCAGTCCTGGTTTAGTCCTGGTTTAGTCCTGGTTTAGACCTGGTTCAGTCCTGGTTTAGTCCTGGTTCAGTCCTGGTTCAGTCCTGGTTTAGACCTGGTTTAGTCCTGGTTCAGTCCTGGTTCAGTCCTGGTTTAGTCCTGGTTTAGTCCTGGTTTAGACCTGGTTCAGTCCTGGTTCAGTCCTGGTTCAGTCCTGGTTTAGTCCTGGTTTAGTCCTGGTTTAGTCCTGGTTCAGTCCTGGTTTAGTCCTGGTTTAGTCCTGGTTTAGACCTGGTTCAGTCCTGGTTTAGTCCTGGTTCAGTCCTGGTTCAGTCCTGGTTTAGACCTGGTTTAGTCCTGGTTTAGACCTGGTTCAGTCCTGGTTTAGTCCTGGTTTAGTCCTGGTTCAGCAGAGGCTGCAGCCCTCGTGGGACACGGTTTACGCTTCCACCGCTCTCGTGCCACTGCAAAACAGTTCCCCGGCGCGACGTTCTGCCGCTGTGTTCCCGATGTTTTGTACGGTGTTCGGTATGAACCGTATACCGGCCAGGCCTGTCGAACAGATCACACTCATGTTCTGCTCTTTTCATCAGCTCATTTAAAACGTTCAGACGTTCAGACTGCTGTGATGGACTTCTGTTTATCTCACTGCAGCAGGTGGACTTCATTCAAACTCTGAACACTGAACATCTCCATCATCACTCCATCCTCCTCCACCTCTCCTCCACCTCCTCCTCCACCTCTCCTTCCCCTCTCCTCCACCTCCTCCACCTCTCCTCCACCTCCTCCACCTCTCCTCCACCTCTCCTCCACCTCTCCTCCACCTCTCCTCCACCTCTCCTCCACCTCTCCTCCACCTCTCCTCCACCTCTCCTCCACCACCTACACCTCTCCTCCACCTCTCATCTTCCTCCTCCTCCTCCTCCACCTCTCCTCCACCTCCTCCTCCACCTCCTCCTCCACCTCTCCTCCACCTCTCCTCCACCTCTCCTCCACCTCTCCTCCACCTCTCCTCCACCACCTACACCTCTCCTCCACCTCTCCTCCACCTCTCCTCCACCTCCTCCTCCACCTCTCCTCCACCTCTCCTCCACCTCTCCTCCACCTCTCCTCCACCTCTCCTCCACCTCCTCCTCTCTCTTCCTCCTCTCTACAAACCATCTTCTCGTTTGTTTAAGATTCTTTTTCAGGCAAATTATCTGAACATGAAAAAATGACTAAAAAGCCAAAACCAGGTCTAAACCAGGTCTAAACCAGGACTAAACCAGGTCTAAACCAGGTCTAAACCAGGACTAAACCAGGTTTAAACCAGGTCTAAACCAGGTCTAAACCAGGTCTAAACCAGGACTAAACCAGGTCTAAACCAGGTCTAAACCAGGTCTAAACCAGGTCTAAACCAGGTCTAAACCAGGACTAAACCAGGTCTAAACCAGGTCTAAACCAGGTCTAAACCAGGTCTAAACCAGGTCTAAACCAGGTCTAAACCAGGACTAAACCAGGACTAAACCAGGACTAAACCAGGTCTAAACCAGGTCTAAACCAGGTCTAAACCAGGACTAAACCAGGTCTAAACCAGGTCTAAACCAGGTCTAAACCAGGACTAAACCAGGTCTAGACCAGGTCTAAACCAGGTCTAAACCAGATCTAAACCAGGTCTAAACCAGGTCTAAACCAGGACTAAACCAGGACTAAACCAGGTCTAAACCAGGTCTAAACCAGGACTAAACCAGGTCTAAACCAGGTCTAAACCAGGACTAAACCAGCACTAAACCAGGTCTAAACCAGGACTAAACCAGGACTAAACCAGGTCTAAACCAGGTCTAAACCAGGTCTAAACCAGGACTAAACCAGGACTAAACCAGGTCTAAACCAGGTCTAAACCAGGTCTAAACCAGGACTAAACCAGGTCTAAACCAGGTCTAAACCAGGACTAAACCAGGACTAAACCAGGTCTAAACCAGGACTAAACCAGGTCGAAACCAGGTCGAAACCAGGTTTAAACCAGGACTAAACCAGGACTAAACCAGGTCTAAACCAGGACTAAACCAGGTCTAAACCAGGTCTAAACCAGGTCTAAACCAGGACTAAATCAGGTCTAAACCAGGTCTAAACCAGGTCTAAACCAGGACTGAACCAGGACTGAACCAGGTCTAAACCAGTACTGAACCAGGACTGAACCAGGTCTAAACCAGGTCTAAACCAGGTCTAAACCAGGTCTAAACCAGGACTAAACCAGGTCTAAACCAGGTCTAAACCAGGACTAAACCAGGACTGAACCAGGACTAAACCAGGACTAAACCAGGACTGAACCAGGACTGAACCAGGACTAAACCAGGACTAAACCAGGACTGAACCAGGACTAAACCAGGACTGAACCAGGACTGAACCAGGACTAAACCAGGACTGAACCAGGACTAAACCAGGACTAAACCAGGTCTAAACCAGGACTAAACCAGGACTGAACCAGGACTAAACCAGGACTAAACCAGGACTAAACCAGGACTGAACCAGGACTAAACCAGGACTAAACCAGGTCTAAACCAGGACTAAACCAGGACTAAACCAGGACTAAACCAGGACTAAACCAGGACTGAACCAGGACTAAACCAGGTCTAAACCAGGACTAAACCAGGACTAAACCAGGACTGAACCAGGACTAAACCAGGACTGAACCAGGACTGAACCAAGACTAAACCAGGACTGAACCAGGACTAAACCAGGACTAAACCAGGTCTAAACCAGGACTGAACCAGGACTGAACCAGGACTGAACCAGGACTAAACCAGGACTGAACCAGGACTGAACCAGGACTAAACCAGGACTAAACCAGGTCTAAACCAGGTCTAAACCAGGACTAAACCAGGTCTAAACCAGGACTAAACCAGGTCTAAACCAGGACTAAACCAGGACTAAACCAGGTCTAAACCAGGTCTAAACCAGGACTAAACCAGGACTAAACCAGGTCTATAACCCTGGAATTGGGACACTACAGTGTGTGAGCGGTGATCCACATGGAGGTTAGAAACAGAGGAACTTCTACTGAAAAGAGGAGCCGTGTCAGGGGTGTGGAAGAACTTCAGCTTTAAAAAACATTCTGTAAATGTCGTCGGGCTAAAGTTGTAGCGACTCAGACGTCGCTCAAAGACGCGTTCGCGAAGGGGACAAGAAAAGCAAACGATATTACCGACGCCGTTACTGTCCACTTCACCAAACACCTCTAGGGGCGCTGGAGACTTTAAGACGACGTTTGTCTCTTCATGTTCTAAGGCTGATCCTCTTCACAAACCTGCCTGATGTTCTAGAGGCATGCATGTTTCAGTCATCTAGAGATCTGTCCCAGGCCCTATTCAAACCCTCCTTACGGTTAGAGGTACAAGTCTGTACGAGGCTCCGCCCCCAAGCTCCACACAATTCCCCATAAATCTACAAAAACATGAACAGAACAACCACGTTTTACACAGAACAGAGAGAACCAGAGCAACAACCCCACACGGGGGTATCTGACACACGGGGGGGTATCTGACACACGGGGGTATCTGACACACGGGGGGGGTATCTGACACTCGGGGGGGTATCTGACACACGGGGGGGTATCTGACACACGGGGGGGTATCTGACACACGGGGGTATCTGACACACGGGGGGGTATCTGACACACGGGGGTATCTGACACACGGGGGGGTATCTGACACACGGGGGGGTATCTGACACACGGGGGTATCTGACACACGGGGGTATCTGACACACGGGGGTATCTGACACACGGGGGTATCTGACACATGGGGGTATCTGACACACAGGGGAGTATCTGACACACGGGGGGTATCTGACACACAGGGGAGTATCTGACACACGGGGGTATCTGACACACGGGGGTATCTGACACACGGGGGTATCTGACACATGGGGGTATCTGACACACGGGGGGGTATCTGACACACGGGGGTATCTGACACACGGGGGGTATCTGACACACAGGGGAGTATCTGACACACGGGGGTATCTGACACACGGGGGTATCTGACACACGGGGGTATCTGACACACGGGGGTATCTGACACACGGGGGTATCTGACACACAGGGGAGTATCTGACACACGGGGGTATCTGACACACGGGGGGGTATCTGACACACGGGGGTATCTGACACACGGGGGGTATCTGACACACGGGGGTATCTGACACACGGGGGTATCTGACACACGGGGGTATCTGACACACAGGGGAGTATCTGACACACGGGGGGTATCTGACACACGGGGGTATCTGACACACGGGGGTATCTGACACACGGGGGTATCTGACACATGGGGGTATCTGACACACAGGGGAGTATCTGACACACGGGGGTATCTGACACATGGGGGTATCTGACACACAGGGGAGTATCTGACACACGGGGGTATCTGACACACGGGGGTATCTGACACACGGGGGGTATCTGACACACGGGGGGTATCTGACACACGGGGGTATCTGACACACGGGGGTATCTGACACACGGGGGTATCTGACACACGGGGGGTATCTGACACACGGGGGTATCTGACACACGGGGGGGTATCTGACACACGGGGGTAGTATCTGACACACGGGGGTAGTATCTGACACACAGGGGGGGTATCTGACACACGGGGGGGTATCTGACACACGGGGGGGTATCTCACACACGGGGGGGTATCTGACACACGGGGGTATCTGACACACGGGGGGGTATCTGACACATGGGGGTATCTGACACACGGGGGTAGTCCTCTGGATTCTGCAGCTGTGGTCAGAGCTGGAACTGAACCAAAACCTCCCTCCTCCCTCTCTTTTCTCTCCATCTTCTTCTTCTTCTCTCGGAGGAAGAATTCTTTCACTTTGACAAGAACAGAATGATAAATCAGGAGGTTTAATAAAAGCTCCGTGTCGACAGGAGCCACGAGCTCTGCACCTGTCAGATGTTTAAAGCTCCTGATCTCCTGCCAGAGTCTGAGGAAGATCATCTGGAAACTCCTGAATATTTAATGTAGACTTTATCTGAGAAACATACAGGGACTAAACCAGGACTAAACCAGGACTAAACCAGGACTAAACCAGGACTAAACCAGGTCTAAACCAGGACTGAACCAAGTCTAAACCAGGACTAAACCAGGACTAAACCAGGACTAAACCAGGACTAAACCAGGACTAAACCATCAGGACTGAACCAGGACTAAACCAGGACTAAACCAGGACTAAACCATCAGGACTGAACCAGGACTAAACCAGGTCTAAACCAGGACTAAACCAGGACTAAACCAGGACTGAACCAGGACTAAACCAGGACTGAACCAGGTCTAAACCAGGACTAAACCAGGACTAAACCAGGTCTAAACCAGGACTAAACCAGGACTAAACCAGGACTGAACCAGGACTAAACCAGGACTGAACCAGGTCTAAACCAGGACTAAACCAGGACTAAACCAGGTCTAAACCAGGACTGAACCAGGTCTAAGCCAGGACTGAACCAGGACTAAACCAGGACTAAACCAGGTCTAAACCAGGACTAAACCAGGACTAAGCCAGGACTGAACCAGGACTAAACCAGGACTAAACCAGGTCTAAACCAGGACTGAACCAGGTCTAAACCAGGACTAAACCAGGACTAAACCAGGACTGAACCAGGTCTAAACCAGGACTAAACCAGGACTAAACCAGGTCTAAACCAGGACTGAACCAGGTCTAAACCAGGACTAAACCAGGACTAAACCAGGTCTAAACCAGGACTAAACCAGGACTGAACCAGGACTAAACCAGGACTAAACCAGGTCTAAACCAGGTCTAAACCAGGACTGAACCAGGTCTAAACCAGGACTAAACCAGGACTAAACCAGGACTGAACCAGGACTAAACCAGGACTAAACCAGGACTAAACCAGGACTGAACCAGGACTAAACCAGGACTAAACCAGGACTGAACCAGGTCTAAACCAGGACTGAACCAGGACTAAACCAGGTCTAAACCAGGACTGAACCAGGTCTAAACCAGGACTAAACCAGGACTAAACCAGGACTGAACCAGGACTAAACCAGGACTAAACCAGGACTGAACCAGGACTGAACCAGGACTAAACCAGGACTAAACCAGGACTAAACCAGGTCTAAACCAGGTCTAAACCAGGACTGAACCAGGTCTAAACCAGGACTAAACCAGGACTAAACCAGGTCTAAACCAGGACTGAACCAGGTCTAAACCAGGACTAAACCAGGACTAAACCAGGACTAAACCAGGACTGAACCAGGACTGAACCAGGACTGAACCAGGTCTAAACCAGGTCTAAACCAGGACTGAACCAGGTCTAAACCAGGACTAAACCAGGACTAAACCAGGACTGAACCAGGTCTAAACCAGGACTAAACCAGGACTAAACCAGGTCTAAACCAGGACTAAACCAGGACTAAACCAGGACTAAACCATCAGGACTGAACCAGGACTGAACCAGGACTAAACCAGGACTAAACCAGGTCTAAACCAGGACTGAACCAGGTCTAAACCAGGACTAAACCAGGACTAAACCAGGACTAAACCAGGACTGAACCAGGACTAAACCAGGACTAAACCAGGTCTAAACCAGGTCTAAACCAGGACTGAACCAGGTCTAAACCAGGACTAAACCAGGACTAAACCAGGACTGAACCAGGTCTAAACCAGGACTAAACCAGGACTAAACCAGGTCTAAACCAGGACTGAACCAGGTCTAAACCAGGACTAAACCAGGACTAAACCAGGACTGAACCAGGACTAAACCAGGACTAAACCAGGACTAAACCAGGACTGAACCAGGACTGAACCAGGACTAAACCAGGACTAAACCAGGACTAAACCAGGTCTAAACCAGGTCTAAACCAGGACTGAACCAGGTCTAAACAAGGACTGAACCAGGACTGAACCAGGACTAAACCAGGACTAAACCAGGTCTAAGCCAGGACTAAACCAGGTCTAAACCAGGACTAAACCAGGACTAAACCATCAGGACTGAACCAGGACTAAACCAGGACTAAACCAGGACTAAACCAGGACTAAACCAGGACTAAACCAGTCTCTCAGGGGGAGTGCGGATCCTGAACCTCGTTTTCGCTCCATGTGGTCGGCGACACGACGCTCGACCTCCTGACGTTCTTCTCTGGGGTTTTCTCTGAAATAATCACAGACTGAAGAGGTTCTGATTAGAAAATTCAGATGTTCACAGTTTGGCTCGTTTCCTCATCACAAACACAAACGTGAGACTTTTCTCACTAAAAACACGTTTTTCAGACTCAATAAAATGTGACGATTTTTTATTTTTGTCCAATTTTACAACTGGACAGAAACAAAACTGAATATTTTTTACAATATTTGAGAAAACTGAGATACTAAAAGAATGTGAAGAAATATGAACCATACCAGACCAGGACTAAACCAGGACTAATCCAGGACTAAAACAGGTCTAAACCAGGACTAAAACCAGGACTAATCCAGGACTAAAACAGGACTAAAACAGGACTAATCCAGGACTAAACCAGGACTGAACCAGGACTAAAACAGGACTAAATCAGGACTAAAACAGGATAAAAGGAGAAATTCAATTTGTCAACTGGACAAAGTTTGTTTGGTCAAAAAAGTTTTGCCGCTCATCCGAGAGGCTTCATCAGTTCTGGTTAGAGTGCTGGTAAGACCCTGCTTATATCTCGCTGCAGGGAGGAGCTAACTATACTGCAGTTTTTCCGAAACTATCTCGCCTATTTGCTTCTGTCTTTTGTTTCTCTGGCGTCTAGATTAGCATACCTATTCATCCCTACATGACTGTTTTTCACCTGGCTAGCCCTATTGTTTCTTTTGTTTGTTTTGATTTAGGTTTGATAATGGAATTATAGATGGGAGACAAATTATGTCTGACTCCCCCATTTCTGTTTAAAGAAGGATTCTCTTTTGACAAAAATAGCCTCTTTAACTCCCCTCTCAAACCAGTTCTTTTCCCCGGCTAAGATCTGAACCTCACTGTCCTCAAAAGAGTGGCCCGTGGCTTCTAGGTGAAGATGTACGGCAGATGACGGTCCACTCTGACACGCCCGTCTGTGTTGGTACATCCTCTTGTGAAGTGGCTGTTTTGTTTCTCCAGTGTAGCGCTCACTGCAGTCTTCACTACACTGAATGGAGTAGACCACATTGCTTTGTTTGTGGCTCTGTGTTTTGTCCTTTGGGTGGACCAGTTTTTGTCTTAAAGTGTTTGTGGGAGACCGGGGACTCCAAGTAGAAGTCTTCAGGAAGCCCACACACACAGACCAATACCTGCTTTTTGATTCACACCACCCACTGCAGCACAAACTGGGGGTTATTTGGACATTACGAAACAGGGCCCAAGTAGTTCCCACAAGCACAGAGGGTAAGGAGAAAGAAGAACAACATGTGCAGGAAGCCCTCTCTGTTTGTGGTTATCCCAAATGGGCTGTTAACAAAACCGAGAGAGACAAGGACAATAAACAAGACAACAGAGAATCAGAACCCAGGAGGAAAGGGGTAGTGATTCCGTACCTGGCCGGCGTTTCGGAAAAACTACAGAGGATTTTCAGACAATATGAAATTCCAGTTTATTTCAAACCCACAAACACTTTAAGACAAAAACTCGTCCACCCAAAGGACAAAACACCGAGCCACAAACAAAGCAATGTGGTCTACTCCATTCAGTGTAGTGAAGACTGCAGTGAGCGCTACACTGGAGAAACAAAACAGCCACTTCACAAGAGGATGTACCAACACAGACGGGCGTGACAGAGTGGACCGTCATCTGCCGTACATCTTCACCTAGAAGCTACAGGCCATTCTTTTGAGGACAGTGAGGTTCAGATCTTAGCCAGGGAAAAGAATTGCTTTGAGAGGGGAGTTCAACAGACCCTCCAGGAATTCGCGATGTTGCGATTTGCAACTTCAGCCAATCCCCGCGAATTCAGGGCGGTGTTGCAATTTTGACCAATCATCGCAACTTTTCCGCAATTTTTACTAATTTTGACCAATCATCGGCGACATATTGAACGCCGACCAACTTCCTTCTGTGTAGGAGACATAACTGAGATGAGGTGCACGGTGCGTGGGTGTGTGTGTGTGTGTGTGCGGCAGAGGCGGTGGTTCACGTGAGTGTGGGTGTGTGCATGTACGGAAGTGTGTGCGTGTAAAAGCGCGCTCACCTGTCACACAGAGGAGAGAGTCAGGGTTGGGGTGTAACCGCAAACCATTCATTCATCTTTCACGTTAATCTGTTCATCCTGCTGGTTTTCATGAGTTCCATTTCATCCTGCTGCGCTGTCATAGCTGTGTGCGCTCTTTTTGTAATAAATGCACAAAACATATCTGGATCTCAGCGTATCTGTCACCACAGCCTCCTCTTTGCGCGTCACAAATCTGCGAGCCATAGGACCCAACCTCATATTCTCGGCGGCTAAAAGGTTTGAGTTTGGAAGCAGCAACATTCTGCTTTACTTCCGTGTGACAAACGAAACTGCGGCCGTGTCCCAGTTCCCAGAGCGCACAGCTCGGAGCGCGGCCCGAAGGGGGCTCAGACTGCAGTCAAGGAGGTGCATACTTGCTCAGCCCCGACTGCAGTCCGCGGACCGCTTAACGACTGCGGTCTTCAGACCGAGTGTTAACTGCGCATGAGACAAAAAAGAAGTGGGACAGCAGTCGTCGCGCCGGTGAACTGTCGAAATGTGTGACGCACATGCCCTTCGGGCCACGCTCCGAGCCGCGCGCTCTGGGAATTGGGACACGGCTTCTAATGGCAAAGAAACATGTCTGCGGCGCCATTTGCCCACAAAAATAACAGCAAAAGACCGAAACAGTTCCCCTCTTAGTAGTAATTTATTTTCGATGTTGGTAAGGTTGTTTTAGGACCATATCTGTGATCTAAGTGTCTTTGTATTATTCTTTGTCAGTAATAATTCAGTATTCAAAATATTACTCAATTTTAATTACAAAAAGCGAAAATCGCAACTATTTATCGCAACTTTCACTTCCTCCCGCAACAAAATCACAACAAAAACCTTAAAAGCACCGCAACTTTCATCGCAACTTTTTGGAAAAGCTCCCGCAAATTCAGGCATTTTAGCCGCAACAATCACAAAAAATGCTCGTGAAATCCTGGGGGGTCTGGTTAAAGAGGCTATTTTTGTCAAAAAAGAGAATCCTTCTTTAAACAGGAATGGTGGAGTCAGACATAATTTGTCTCCCATCTATAATTCCATTCTCAAACCTAAATCAAAACAAACAAAAGAAACAATAGGGCAGCCAGAGGGGTATTCCACGAACGTCGCTAAACATAGCGCCAACTAAGTGCTAAGTCCTCGCCTGACTTAGCCGTAACTTAGACTAAAGCTTGAAGCCGTTCCACTAACGCATTTCAGCTGCGCCTAATCAGAGCTAAGTTCAGTCTGGCCTAATCAGGCCGGGCCTCCGCGCGTCCACGGGGTAAATAAGAAGCCCTGAACAAGCGACTGTCGAAAACGCGATCATGTTGAAGATTTGGGCCGATTATTTCAGCGCATCAGAACAGAAGGCAACCAAGGCAAGAGACATGGCGTGACAGAAGGTCGCCGAGCGCTTAAATACGCAAGTTAAGTCCTATAACAGTGCTGGAGGTTGAGTTTTTTAAGTAAGTTTTTCAGCATCAGTGTCGATACTAATCCGTGGCACAGGGGAAAAGTCACGGTCTGGCGTGTGGGAGACGTGTTTGATTCTCATGGTGGGCAGTTGATGTCATAAAATGTTTATATTCATATTTGTAGAGCAGTCTTGTCAGTTGTAATTTATTTTTGCTGTGTAAAAGTATTTGCTCCAACTAATACGTTTTGCAGGTAAAGACAAAGCAAAAAACATTTTGCAGAGTGGTAAGTAGGCTAATATTAATATTATTATTCAGTGAAATTAGTAATACTGTTGAAATGGTACCTTAATTTAATTTAAAATGAACAGTAGCTACCAAGCCACAGGAGGTGGGAGCCCCCCTCAAAACCTTTCACCTGCAGAGGAGCTGGCACTGGCCCTAAACCGGGGTCACCCACTGGTGGAGGTAATTGAAGGAGGGACCCCATCAAAGATCCTTCCTGCGAGTTCTTGTGCAGAGTATATTCAAGGTATTCTCTAGGCTAATGCCTCAGCTGTGATCCAAGCATTTGTGTATTTTAATAGTATGTTTGTGTTGGCGATTAAGATGGCGTACACTTGGACCCTCCTCAGCAGTCCTCCAGCAGTGCCTTGCCTGACCCTCAGCAGTCCTCCAGCATTGCCTTGCCTGACCCTCAGCAGTCCTCCAGCAGTGCCTTGCCTGACCCTCAGCGGTCCTCCAGCAGTGCCTTGCCTGACCCTCAGCGGTCCTCCAGCAGTGTCTTGCCTGACCCTCAGCAGTCCTCCAGCAGTGCCTTGCCTGACCCTCAGCGGTCCTCCAGCAGTGCCTTGCCTGACCCTCAGCGGTCCTCCAGCAGTGCCTTGCCTGACCCTCAGCGGTCCTCCAGCAGTGCCTTGCCTGACCCTCAGCGGTCCTCCAGCATTGTCTTGCCTGACCCTCAGCGGTCCTCCAGCAGTGCCTTGCCTGACCCTCAGCGGTCCTCCAGCAGTGCCTTGCCTGACCCTCAGCAGTCCTCCAGCAGTGCCTTGCCTGACCCTCAGCAGTCCTCCAGCAGTGGCCTCACACCAGAATGTCATACCTAATGTCTTTTATTGTTTTATGCCTATTGATGGAAATTGATAAATAGGATTTCATTAAAGAGGCTTGCACAGCATCTCTGAAGCAAATTTGTTGAATCATTGAAATGTTGCATCATGGAGTGTGCCTGTTATTTGGATACATTTTGTTTTAAAAGTAAAGGTTTACCTGTAACTGTATTCTTTGATAGAGATGTCACTTAAAATATAAAATGTCAATGTCGTCAAGTGAGAGTGATGTTAGGCCCAGCTGATATAAGTTCAATGATGATATGAAGAATTTTAGGTTAAATTCATTCACATTTGTGTAATATGTGGCAAATGTAAATTTGTGAAAATATAACACAAAAATTGACTTGTGCATGAATACGTCAACAGCGGGAATCGAACCCGCGACGCCCACACAAAAGACGCAAAACATAACCACCCGACCAAAGTGTTTCTCAAGAAAAGCTCTGGAATTATTCTATCTGATAATGTCGTAAAGACAGCGGTTCAAAAAGCATATTTTTCAATTACCGGAGATTTGTCAAGAACCAAGAACGTAAGGTCATTTATTTTTTTGCTGAAATTGTTTTTGGACAACACAGATACTCATGCGGGAGGTGTGCGGAACTGTTTGTTTGACACTCTGTTTACGTCAGGTACGTTTTCTCTGCGACACGGCCTGATTAAGCTTCATCTTTAGCCTGCCCGGTACCAGACTTTCCGCTAAAACCATGTTGCCGCAGTAACTCAGCGGGGACTAAGTTTAGCGAGAGTCATGGAACCGAACTCTCACTAAAACTAGCGCCAACTGTCGAATAAAGCCGGACTTTGTGCTTAGCCGCTTTCGTGGAATACCCCTCTGGTCAGGGCCAAAGGTGTGAAAAACAGTCATGTAGGGATGAATAGGTATGCTAATCTAGACGCCAGAGAAACAAAAGACAGAAACAAATAGGCGAGATAGTTTCGGAAAAACTGCAGTATAGTTAGCTCCTCCCTGCAGCGAGATATAAGCAGGGTCTTACCAGCACTCTAACCAGAACTGATGAAGCCTCTCGGATGAGCGGCGAAACGTTTTCAACCAAACAAACTTTGTCCAGTTGGCAAATTGAATTTCTCCTTTTATCATGGATTCTACCTGGACGACTGAGGGATTCTTCACGACTAAAACAGGACTAAAACAGGACTAATCCAGGACTAAAACAGGACTAAAACAGGACTAAAACAGGACTAATCCAGGACTAAAACAGGACTAAAACAGGACTAAAACAGGACTAAACCAGGACTAAAACAGGACTAATCCAGGACTAAAACAGGACTAAAACAGGACTAATCCAGGACTAAAACAGGACTAATCCAGGACTAAAACAGGACTAAAACAGGACGAAAACAGGACTAAATCAGGACTAATCCAGGACTAATCCAGGACTAATCCAGGACTAATCCAGGACTAAAACAGGACTAATCCAGGACTAAAACAGGACTAAAACAGGACTAAACCAGGACTAAAACAGGACTAAAACAGGACTAATCCAGGACTAAAACAGGACTAAAACAGGACTAAAACAGGACTAATCCAGGACTAATCCAGGAATAAAACAGGACTAATCCAGGACTAAAACAGGACTAAAACAGGACTAAAACAGGACTAATCCAGGACTAATCCAGGACTAAAACAGGACTAATCCAGGAATAAAACAGGACTAAAACAGGACTAAAACAGGACTAAACCAGGACTAATCCAGGACTAAACCAGGACTAAAACAGGACTAAAACAGGACTAAAACAGGACTAAACCAGGACTAATCCAGGACTAAAACAGGACTAAAACAGGACTAAAACAGTACTAAAACAGGACTAAAACAGGACTAAAACAGGTCTAAAGCAGGACTAAACCAGGACTAAACCAGGACTAAAACAGGACTAATCCAGGACTAATCCAGGACTAAAACAGGACTAATACAGGACTAAAACAGGACTAATCCAGGACTAATCCAGGACTAAAACAGGACTAATCTAGGACTAAAACAGGACTAAAACAGGACTAAAACAGGACTAAAACAGGACTAAACCAGGACTAAAACAGGACTAAAACAGGACTAATCCAGGATTAAACAGGACTAAAACAGGACTAAAACAGGACTAATCCAGGACTAATCCAGGACTAAAACAGGACTAAACCAGGACTAAAACAGAACTAATCCAGGACTAATCCAGGACTAATCCAGGACTAAAACAGGACTAAAACAGGACTAAAACAGGACTAAAACAGGACTAAACCAGGACTAATCCAGGACTAAAACAGGACTAATCCAGGACTAAAACAGGACTAATCCAGGACTAAAGCAGGACTAAAACAGGACTAAAACAGGACTAAAACAGGACTAAAACAGGTCTAAACAAGGACTAATCCAGGACTAAAACAGGACTAATCCAGGACTAAACCAGGACTAAAACAGGACTAATCCAGGACTAATCCAGGACTAATCCAGGACTAAAACAGGACTAAAACAGGACTAAAACAGGACTAATCCAGGACTAAAACAGGACTGAAACAGGACTAAAACAGGACTAAAACAGGTCTAAACCAGGACTAAAACAGGACTAAAACAGGACTAAAACAGGTCTAAACCAGGACTAAAACAGGACTAAAACAGGACTAAACCAGGACTAAACCAGGACTAAAACAGGACTAAACCAGGACTAAAACAGGACTAAAACAGGACTAATCCAGGTCTAAAACAGGACTAAAACAGGACTAAAACAGGACTAAAACAGGACTAAAACAGGACTAAAACAGGACTAAAACAGGACTAATCCAGGACTAAAACAGGACTAAAACAGGACTAAAACAGGACTAAACCAGGACTAAACCAGGACTAATCCAGGACTAAACCAGGACTAATCCAGGACTAAAACAGGACTAATCCAGGACTAAAACAGGACTAAAACAGGACTAATCCAGGACTAAAACAGGACTAAAACAGGACTAAAACAGGACTAAAACAGGACTAAATCAGGACTAATCCAGGACTAATCCAGGACTAAAACAGGACTAAACCAGGACTAAAACAGGACTAAAACAGGACTAATCCAGGACTAAAACAGGACTAAAACAGGACTAAAACAGGACTAATCCAGGACTAATCCAGGACTAAAACAGGACTAATCCAGGACTAAAACAGGACTAAAACAGGACTAAAACAGGACTAAACCAGGACTAAAACAGGACTAAAACAGGACTAAAACAGGACTAAAACAGGACTAATCCAGGACTAATCCAGGACTAAAACAGGACTAAAACAGGACTAAACCAGGACTAAAACAGGACTAATCCAGGACTAATCCAGGACTAAAACAGGACTAAAACAGGACTAAAACAGGACTAAACCAGGACTAATCCAGGACTAAAACAGGACTAAAACAGGACTAAAACAGGACTAAACCAGGACTAAACCAGGACTAATCCAGGACTAAACCAGGACTAAAACAGGACTAATCCAGGACTAAAACAGGACTAAAACAGGACTAAAACAGGACTAAAACAGGACTAAAACAGGTCTAAAGCAGGACTAAACCAGGACTAAACCAGGACTAAAACAGGACTAAAACAGGACTAATCCAGGACTAAAACAGGACTAAAACAGGACTAAAACAGGACTAATCCAGGACTAATCCAGGACTAAAACAGGACTAATCTAAGACTAAAACAGGACTAAAACAGGACTAAAACAGGACTAAACCAGGACTAAACCAGGACTAAAACAGGACTAAAACAGGACTAATCCAGGATTAAACAGGACTAAAACAGGACTAAAACAGGACTAATCCAGGACTAATCCAGGACTAAAACAGGACTAAAACAGGACTAAACCAGGACTAAAACAGAACTAATCCAGGACTAATCCAGGACTAATCCAGGACTAAAACAGGACTAAAACAGGACTAAAACAGGACTAATCCAGGACTAAAACAGGACTAAACCAGGACTAATCCAGGACTAAACCAGGACTAAAACAGGACTAATCCAGGACTAAAACAGGACTAAACCAGGACTAATCCAGGACTAAAACAGGACTAAAACAGGACTAAAACAGGACTAAAACAGGACTAAAACAGGACTAAAACAGGTCTAAAGCAGGACTAAACCAGGACTAAACCAGGACTAAAACAGGACTAATCCAGGACTAAAACAGGACTAAAACAGGACTAAAACAGGACTAATCCAGGACTAATCCAGGACTAAAACAGGACTAAAACAGGACTAAACCAGGACTAAAACAGACCTAATCCAGGACTAATCCAGGACTAAAACAGGACTAAAACAGGAATAAAACAGGACTAAACCAGGACTAATCCAGGACTAAAACAAGACTAATCCAGGACTAAAACAGGACTAATCCAGGACTAAAACAGGACTAAAACAGGACTAAAACAGGTCTAAACCAGGACTAAAACAGGACTAAAACAGGACTAAAACAGGTCTAAACCAGGACTAAAACAGGACTATAACAGGACTAAAACAGGACTAAAACAGGACTAAAACAGGTCTAAACCAGGACTAAAACAGGACTAAAACAGGACTAAAATCAGGGCTAAAACAGGACTAATCCAGGACTAAAACAGGTTTAAACCAGGACTAAAACAGGATTAAACCAGGACTAAAACAGGACTAAAACCAGGACTAAAACAGGACTAATCCAGGACTAAAACAGGACTAATACAGGACTAAACCAGAACTAAACCAGGACTAAAACAGGATTAAACCAGGACTAAAACAGGACTAATCCAGGACCAAACCAGAACTAAACCAGGACTAAAACAGGACTAAAACAGGTCTAAACCAGGACTAAAACAGGACTAAAACAGGACTAAAACAGGTCTAAACCAGGACTAAAACAGGACTAAAACAGGACTAAAACCAGGGCTAAAACAGGTCTAAACCAGGACTAAAACAGGACTAAAACAGGACTAATCCAGGACTAAAACAGGTTTAAACCAGGATTAAAACAGGATTAAACCAGGACTAAAACAGGACTAAAACAGGACTAAAACAGGACTAAAACAGAACTAAACCAGGACTAAAACATTATTAAACCAGGACTAAAACAGGACTAATCCAGGACTAAACCAGAACTAAACCAGGACTAAAACAGGATTAAACCAGGACTACAGGACTACAAACAGATCTCAGGCCTGTTCTGTGTGGCTCTCCACAGATTTCACTTTTTTACTTCTTTTTTCGCTGTCGTTTTTGTTTCGCTTTCGTTTTTGTTTCGCTGTCGTTTTTGTTTCGCTGTCGTTTTTGTTTCGCTGTCGTTTTTGTTTCGCTGTCGTTTTTGTTTCGCTCTCGTTTTTGTTTCGCTCTCGTTTTTGTTTCGCTCTCGTTTTCACGCGTTCGCCTCGTCTCGTGTCTCGTGTTTATCGTCCATCGGGCTGCGATCTGCTTCAGCGTTTCCTTCGTGGTTCGCTCTTTCCCGTGTTGGAGCTTGAGCGTTCACGAGTCTGAACGAGTCCTGCGCCGGGTCTTCAGGAGGAAGCAGTTCATTTGTGTAACCCAGCAGATGGCGCTGGACACGTGCTCCACACCCTGAGGCCTCGTCGACCGTCACTACATTTTAGTCGTGAAGATTTAAACATTTTAAAACAGATGAATGAATTTAATGATCCTCACCCTGAACGTGAAGGAGAACAGAGCCGTGTCGCCGCTCTGATGGAACGGAATCACACGCCGTTTTGAAAAGAATAGATCGTTTTAGTGAGATTCTGAAGGTCAAGAGAGGAAAATAACTCCCACTGGACGGGGTTTGAACACAGAAGAGAGGACATTTAAAGCTACTCTGGGACATTTTGTGTCTTGGAACAGGTAAAAATGAACCAAATCTTCCTGTTTGTTTTGACAGTGTAGTTGTAGTCCTGTGGCTCAGACTCAGACTACAGATGCTAACTCTGTGGGACGCTAACGCTGTGGCGCTCGTCTCTCACAGGCAGACGGAGCGCCCGCCCTGGAGCGCCCGCCCTGGAGCGCCCGCCCTGGAGCGCCCGCCCTGGAGCGCCCGCCCTGGAGCGCCCGCCCTGGGGTCTCGTTAATCCCACACGACCTACAAAAACGACGACGCAGAGGTGAAACAATCCTCTGGAGTTGAGTTTTGTCTAAGCAGAGAGAGGTGTCCGGGGTGAAGTCTGGGCGAATACAAGCGGCTCCATCCTCCCGTCACTCGTGAACAAGACCCTGAGATACTTGAACTCCTCCCCCTGAGGCGAAGGTGCTCGTCGGTGTGAGTCACGACCTCTGAGCTCGTTACAAACCCGCGGCTGCCTCATTTGCATAAAGTAATCAGTCTGGACCCTCCGCTGAGCAGCGACGCCACCGCCGACAATCTCTCTCCTTTGTCCCTCTCTCTGCTCTTTTTTTCTCCATCTCTCGCTCTCTCTCCCTTTCTCTCTTTTTATATTCGTTCTCTCTGCTCTCTCTCTCCTCGCGTCTCCCTCCATCGTTCTTCGATCACGTTGAATCCGTCTGGACGCTGAGCAGCTCTGAAGGGGGAGTGACTGAGCACGAGGAGCAAAGGGAGACTCAGGTCGTTCTCACACCTTGTTTGGTTCGTTTAAAACGAACCAGAGTTCGTTTGCTCCTTTGATTCGCACCTTTTGTTCTGGTGTGAATAAAAACCAAAAATCTCGTGAACTATGAGACTTTCCTGGTGTGAAAACGACCTCAGAGTGTCAAAAACCAAAGTGAAAATCTGTTGTTTTGCGCGAATAAAACTTTTAAAAACAAAACAAGAACAAGGGGAGGGAAAAATGTGACGTGGTCCAGTTTAAAGTCTGGATAAAGAAGTGTGACGTCTCCCAATGAAGCTCATGGAGGCCAGCAGGTGTAGCGGCTCATCTGGAGATCAGGTCCAGATTTGGAATTCTGACCGCGAGTGTCATAGCAACCAACAAGCCAATCAGGACCTAGGCTGTTCAGGGTAATGCCTTACCTTGGCGTGTTCTTGGCATGTTCCTGGAGTGTTCTTGGCATATTCTTTGCGTGTTCTTTGTGTGTTCTTGGTGTGTTCCTGGCATGTTCTTTGTGTGTTCTTTGTGTGTTCTTGGCATGTTCTTTGCGTGTTTCGTGGAGTGTTCTTGGCGTGTTCCTGGCATGTTCTTTGTGTGTTCTTTGTGTGTTCTTGGCATGTTCTTTGCGTGTTTCGTGGAGTGTTCTTGGCGTGTTCCTGGCATGTTCTTTGTGTCTTCTTGGCATGTTCTTGGCATGTTCTTTGTGTGTTCCTGGAGTGTTCTTGGCATGTTCTTTGTGTGTTCTTTGTGTGTTCTTTGTATGTTCTTGGCATGTTCTTTGTGTGTTCCTGGAGTGTTCTTGGCATGTTCTTTGTGTGTTCTTTGTGTGTTCTTTGTATGTTCTTTGCGTGTTCTTGGCATGTTCCTGGAGTGTTCTTGGCATGTTCTTTGCGTGTTCTTTGTGTGTTCTTGGCGTGTTCCTGGCATGTTCTTTGTGTGTTCTTTGCGTGTTCTTTGTGTGTTCTTGGCATGTTCTTGACATGTTCTTTGCGTGTTTCATGGAGTGTTCTTGGTGTGTTCCTGGCATGTTCTTTGTGTCTTCTTTGCGTGTTCTTGGCATGTTCTTGGCATGTTCTTTGTGTGTTCTTGGCATGTTCTTTGCGTGTTCTTGGCATGTTCTTTGCGTGTTCTTGGCATGTTCTTTGTGTCTTCTTTGCGTGTTCTTGGCATGTTCTTGGCATGTTCTTTGCGTGTTCTTGGCATGTTCCTGGACTGTTCTTGGCACGTTCTTTGTGTGTTCTTGGCATGTTCCTGGTGTGTTCCTGGCATGTTCTTGGCGTGTTCTTTGTGTGTTCTTGGCATGTTCTTTGTGTCTTCTTTACGTGTTCTTGGCGTGTTCCTGGCATGTTCTTTGTGTCTTCTTTGCGTGTTCTTGGCGTGTTCCTGGCATGTTCTTTGTGTCTTCTTTGCGTGTTCTTGGCATGTTCTTGACATGTTCTTCACGTGTTTCGTGGAGTGTTCTTGGCGTGTTCCTGGCATGTTCTTTGTGTGTTCTTGGCATGTTCCTGGCATGTTCTTTGCATGTTCCTGGCATGTTCTTTGCGTGTTTCGTGGAGTGTTCTTGGTGTGTTCCTGGTGTGTTCTTTGTGTGTTCTTTGCGTGTTCTTGGCATGTTCTTGACATGTTCTTTGCGTGTTTCGTGGAGTGTTCTTGGCGTGTTCCTGGCATGTTCTTTGTATCTTCTTTGCGTGTTCTTGGCATGTTCTTTGTGTGTTCTTGGCATGTTCTTGGCATATTCCTGGCATGTTCTTTGTGTGTTCTTGGCATGTTCCTGGCATGTTCTTTGCATGTTCCTGGCATGTTCTTTGCATGTTCCTGGCATGTTCTTTGCGTGTTTCGTGGAGTGTTCTTGGTGTGTTCCTGGTGTGTTCTTGGTGTGTTCTTGGCGTGTTCCTGGCATGTTCTTTGTGTGTTCTTTGCGTGTTCTTGGCATGTTCTTGACATGTTCTTTGCGTGTTTCGTGGAGTGTTCTTGGCGTGTTCCTGGCATGTTCTTTGTATCTTCTTTGCGTGTTCTTGGCATGTTCTTTGTGTGTTCTTGGCATGTTCTTGGCATATTCCTGGCATGTTCTTTGTGTGTTCTTGGCATGTTCCTGGCATGTTCTTTGCATGTTCCTGGCATGTTCCTGGCATGTTCTTTGCATGTTCCTGGCATGTTCTTTGCGTGTTTCGTGGAGTGTTCTTGGTGTGTTCCTGGTGTGTTCTTGGTGTGTTCCTGGTGTGTTCTTGGCATGTTCCTGGTGTGTTCTTGGTGTGTTCCTGGCATGTTCCTGGAATGTTCTTTGCATGTTCCTGGCATGTTCTTTGCATGTTTCGTGGAGTGTTCTTGGTGTGTTCCTGGTGTGTTCTTGGTGTGTTCTTGGCATGTTCCTGGTGTGTTCTTGGTGTGTTCCTGGCATGTTCCTGGAATGTTCTTTGCATGTTCCTGGCATGTTCTTTGCGTGTTTCGTGGAGTGTTCCTGGTGTGTTCTTGGTGTGTTCTTGGTGTGTTCTTGGTGTGTTCTTGGTGTGTTCTTGCCATGTTCTTTGCGTGTGCTCACCGTGCTCGATGTCGTACTCCTCCATGGTGCTGACAAAGTGGGGTCTGGAGTAGAAGTTGTGGGGCCCCGGCTGCTGCAGACCCCCCAGGCTGAAGAGGCTGCGCTCGGACCAGGCGCACCCAGAGAAGGCCCTCCTACTGGGGATACACGGCAGCCGCGTCCAGCCTCTCACCTCCACGTCAAAGGACTCCAGAGCGGTGACCGGCAGCTTCCCCTGGCGACCTCCTGGACACCAGAACGAGACAGAGGATTAGAAATGTCCAAACTGACCCCTGAGAGCTTGAATCCATGTTCCCCTGATGTTCCTCCTGAAGAACTGGTTCGGTTTATATTCACACCGCCATCTGAATAAATCCTGAATCTAAATGTGAGAGGAAAGTGCAAAGTCAAACGATTCTTTTGAAACCTGAACGTGGATCCAAGTTTCACAGACGAGAGACGAATAAAAGAGCTGAGAACGCAGGAAGAGACGGAGGACGAGAATAAAACCTTTAACTTAAGAGAGAACGATTTCAGAACAAATCATGGACCAGGACTAAACCAGGACTAAACCAGAACTAAACCAGGACTAAACCAGGACTAAACCAGGGACTAAACCAGGACTAAACCAGGACTAAACCAGGGACTAAACCAGGACTAAACCAGGACTAAACCAGGGACTAAACCAGGACTAAACCAGGACTAAACCAGGACTAAAACAGGGACTAAACCAGGACTAAACCAGGGACTAAACCAGGACTAAACCAGGACTAAACCAGGGACTAAACCAGGACTAAACCAGGGACTAAACCAGGACTAAAACAGGACTAAACCAGGACTAAAACAGGGACTAAACCAGGACTAAACCAGGACTAAAACAGGGACTAAACCAGGACTAATCCAGGGACTAAACCAGGACTAAACCAGGACTAAACCAGAACTAAACCAGGACTAAAACCTTTAACTTAAGAGAGAACGATTTCAGAACAAATCATGGACCAGGACTAAACCAGGACTAAACCAGAACTAAACCAGGACTAAACCAGGACTAAACCAGGGACTAAACCAGGACTAAACCAGGACTAAACCAGGGACTAAACCAGGACTAAACCAGGACTAAACCAGGACTAAAACAGGGACTAAACCAGGACTAAACCAGGGACTAAACCAGGACTAAACCAGGACTAAACCAGGACTAAACCAGGGACTAAACCAGGACTAAACCAGGGACTAAACCAGGACTAAAACAGGACTAAACCAGGACTAAAACAGGGACTAAACCAGGACTAAACCAGGGACTAAACCAGGACTAAACCAGGACTAAACCAGGACTAAATCAGAACTAAACCAGGACTAAACCAGGGACTAAACCAGGGACTAAACCATGACTAAACCAGGGACTAAACCAGGACTAAACCAGGACTAAAACAGGGACTAAACCAGGACTAATCCAGGGACTAAACCAGGACTAAACCAGGACTAAACCAGAACTAAACCAGGACTAAACCAGGGACTAAACCAGGACTAAACCAGGACTAAACTAGGGACTAAAACAGGGACTAAACCAGGACTAAACCAGGGACTAAAACAGGGACAAAACCAGGACTAAACCAGGACTAAACCAGGACTAAACCAGGACTAAACAAGGGACTAAACAAGGGACTAAACCAGGACAAAACCAGGACTAAACCAGGGACTAAAACAGGGATTAAACCAGGACTAAAACAGGGACTAAACCAGGACTAAACCAGGGACTAAACCAGGGACTAAACCAGGACTAAACCAGGACTAAAACAGGGACTAAACCAGGACTAAACCAGAACTAAACCAAACCAGGACTAAACCAGGACTAAACCAGAACTAAACCAAACCAGGACTAAACCATGACTAAACCAGAACTAAACCAAACCAGGACTAAACCAGGACTAAACCAGGACTAAACCAGAACTAAACCAAACCAGGACTAAACCAGGACTAAACCAGAACTAAACCAAACCAGGACTAAACCAGGACTAAACCAGGACTAAACCAGGACTAAACCAGGACTAAACCAGAACTAAACTAGAATAAGCCTTTGAAAAACAGAGCAAAGATTCCTTGTCTCTTGTGGAAAGATCTAAATCCACAGAGAACAGCTGAAGAGTTTGATCTTCTGATCTTCAGCTTCTGTTTTTGTTCCTTCAGCGAGGAGACAGGAACTAGGAGCTAGTGTGGAGGAGGGAGGAGACAGGAGGCTTCAGGACTGAACCAGGACCGAACCAGGACTAAACCAGGTCTAAACCAGAACTAAACCAAACCAGGACTAAACCAGGACTAAACCAGGACTGAACCAGGTCTAAACCAGGACTAAACCAGGTCTAAACCAGGTCTACACTAGAAAATAAACAAAACATAAATTGATGTAATCAGACTTTTTATCGACTGTAATTGGCCCAAAAAATCTCATAATGTTTGAATGTTTGTCATGACCTGAGAGACAAACGAGCTGCAGAACACCTGAGGGGTATTCCATGAACGTCGCTAAACACAGCGACGACTAAGTGCTAAGTCCTCGCCTGACTTAGACACAACTTAGACTAAAGCCTGAAGCCGTTCCGTGCACGGGGAAGAAGCCCTGAACAAGCGACTGTCGAAAACGCGATCATGTCGAAGATCCGGGCCGATTATTTCAGCGCATCAGAACAGAAGTTGCTTTTAGAACTCTACAACACATTTGCAATAACCAAGACCAGAGACATGGCGTGGCAGAAGATCGCCGAGCGCTTAAATACGTAAGTTAAGTCCTATAACAGTGCCTTCTATCTGCCTAGAGATTTTAGCGCTGTAATCCTCACTGTAGTCTATATTCCACCACAAGCTGCTAAAACAGAAGCCCTGGAACAACTGTATGGGATTATAAACGGACTTGAAAACTCTCACCCTGATGCAGCTTTCATTGTGGTGGGGGATTTCAATAGAGCCAACATGAAAACGGTTCTACCAAAATACTACCAGCACATATCCCTCCCCACCAGGGGGGGGCAGACCTTAGACCATTGTTACACCCCATTTAAAGACAGTTACAAACCCCTCCTCCGCCCAGCCTTTGATAAATCTGACCATAGCGCCATCTTGCTTTTGCCTGCATACAAACAAAGGCTTAAACTGGAAAAACCGGTTCCCAGACAAATCCACAAATGGAGCAGTATGTCTGATGAGGTGCTACAGGACTGCTTTGAAACTACAGACTGGCAGATGTTTGCAAACGCAGCGGATGGCGACATTAATGCGTACACAGACTCTGTCGTAGGCTACATAGGGAAGTGCATTGAGGACACGGTGCCCAAAATCTCCATCTGCACTTACCCTAATCAGAAACCCTGGGCGGGACCGGAGGTGTGTGCTAAACTGAAAGCTCGCACCACCGCCTTCAACTCAGGAGACCCCGAAGCCTACAAAGCAGCCAAGTACGACCTCAGAAAGACCATCAGGACTGCCCAGAGGGACTACAGGGAGAGAGTGGAGTCTGCCCAGCAGAGCAATGACGGGTGTGGCATGGGCTACGCTGCATCACTGACTACAAGGGGAGGAGCGGGCCCGTGGAACTGTCCAGCGCATCATTTCCGGACGAACTCAACACCTTCTACGCCCGGTTTGATGCAGATAACACCACGCCTGTCACCAGACCCCATGTGGACAGTGAAGACGCTGTACTTTGTATAGACACTGCTACAGTGAGACGAGTGTTTAAGAGAGTGAATACCCACAAAGCACCAGGACCCGACGGCATCCCCGGACGGGTGCTGAGGGCTTGTGCTGACCAACTCGCCGGGGTGTTCACCAACATCTTCAACCTGTCTCTGAGCCAGTCTATCGTGCCCACCATCTTCAAGACCTCCACTGTAGTCCCCATCCCAAAGACCCCCACAGCATCCTGTCCTAATGACTATCGGCCCACTCACATCTGTCATCATGAAGTGCTTTGAACTAATCATTAAGAGACACATCTGTGACTCCCTCCCCGACACCCTGGACCCCCTGCAGTTTGCATATAGAGCAAAGAGGTCTACAGACGATGCTATTGCTCTAGCAGTCCACACCTCTCTCAGTCATCTGGAGAGAGGAAACACATATGTGAGAATGCTCTTCATCGACTACAGCTCGGCATTCAATACCATAATCTCCTCCAAACTGGTCTCTAAGCTCACCGCCCTGGGCCTGGGGACGTCCATCTGCTGCTGGATATGGGACTTCCTCACCAACAGGCCACAGGTGGTGAGGATCGGCAGCCACGTCTCCTCCACACGTGTCCTCAGCACTGGGGCACCCCAGGGCTGTGTTCTCAGCCCTCTCCTGTACTCCCTGTTCACCTATGACTGTACCGCCAGGCACAGCTCCAACACCATCCTCAAGTTTGCTGACGACACCACCATCCTAGGCCTCATCACCAACAACGATGAGAGTGTCTACAGAGACGAGGTGAAATCACTGACCAGCTGGTGTCAGGAAAATAACCTCTCTCTGAATGTCAGCAAAACTACGGAAATGATGGTGGACTTCAGGAGACAGCGTGTAGACCAGCATCCCCCCATCTCCATCAACAACGCTGAGGTGGAGCAGGTCAGCAGTTTTAAGTTCCTTGGGGTCCACATCACTGAGGATCTGTCCTGGACACTACATACAGACACTGTGGTTAAGAAAGCCCGACAAAGACCCTACTTCCTGAGGAAGTTGAGGAAGTTTGGTATGAACACCAGCATCCTCACAAACTTCTACAGGTGCACCATGGAGAGCCTGCTGACGGGCTGCATCACAGTGTGGTATGGGAACCACAAAGCACTACAGAGGGTGGTGCGAGCGGCAGAGGACATCAGTGGTGTGACCAAAACACCTGAACACCTGAACACCAGAGGGGTATTCCACGAACGTGGCTAAACTTAGCCGCGACTAAGTGCTAAGTTCTCGCCTGGCTGAGACACAACTTATCCAAAAGCTTGAACCCGTTCCACAAACGCGTTTCAGCTGCGCCTAGTCAGAGCTAAGCCCAGTCAGGCCTAATCAGGCCGGGCCTAGACGCGCGCACGGGGAAGGTAAGAAGCCCTGAACAAGCGACTGTCGAAAACGCGATCATGTTGAAGATTCGGGCCGATTATTTCAGCGCATCAGAACAGAAGTTGCTTTTGGAACCCTACAACGCACTTGCGATAACCAAGGCAAGAGACATGGCGTGACAGAAGATCGCCGAGCGTTTAAATACGTAAGTTAAGGCCTATAACAGTGCTGGAGGTTGAGTTTTTTAAGTCTGTTTTTCACCATTGATGTCAACACTTATCTGTGGCGCAGGGGAAAAGTGACTGTCTGGGGTGCGGGAGATTGTGAGTTCGATTCTCATGGTAGGCAGTTGATGGTATAATTATTATATATTTGTAGAGCACTCTTGTCAGTTGTAATTTATTTTTACTGTGCGTGAAAAGTCCCTCAGTCGTCCAGGTAGAATCCATGATAACAGGAGAAGTTCAATTTGTCAACTGGACAAAGTTTGTTTGGTTGAAAACGTTTCGCCGCTCATCCGAGAGGCTTCGTCAGCTCTAATAAGAATACTGGTAAGACACTTGCTTATATCTTGCTGTAGGGAGGAGCTACCTAGCTAACTACTTTCCGGAACTATCTCATTGGTTTCCGTCTTTTGTTTCTCTGGCGTCTAGCTGACGATCCCTATTCATCCCTACACGCCTGTTTTTCACACCTCTGGCCCTGACCTGGCCAACCCTATTGTTTCCCTGTTTGTTTGATCTAGGCTTAATAATGGAATTGTAGATGGGATGCAAATTATGTCTTACTCCACCATTTCTGTTCAGAGAAGGATTCTCTTTTTTGACAAAAATAGCCTCTATAACTCCCCTCTCAAACCAATTCTTTTCCCTGGCTAAGATCTGAACCTCACTGTCCTCAAAAGAATGGCCCGTGGCTTCTAGGTGAAGATACACGGCAGAAGACCGTCCACTCTGGCACGCCCGTCTGTGTTGGTACATCCTCTTGTGAAGTGGCTGTTTTGTTTCTCCAGTGTAGCGCTCACTGCAGTCTTCACTACACTGAATGGAGGAGACCACATTGCTTTGTTTGTGGCTCGGTGTTTTGTCCTTTGGGTGGACGAGTTTTTGTCTTAAAGTGTTTGTGGGTTTGAAATAAACTGGGATTTCATATTGTCTGAAAATCCTCTGTAGTTTTTCCGACACGCCGGCCAGGTACGGAATTGCTACCCCTTTCCTCCTGGGTTCGGATTCTCTATTATCTTGTTTCTTGCCCTTGTCTCTCTTGGTTTTGTTAACCGCCCATTTGGGATAACCACAAACAGAGAGGGCTTCCTGCACATGTTGTTCTTCTTTTTCCTTACCCTCTGTGCTTGTGGGAACCACTTGGGCCCTGTGTTGTAATGTCTGAATAACTCCCAGTTTGTGCTGCAGTGGGTGGTGTGAATCAAAAAGCAGGTATTGGTCTGTGTGTGTGGGCTTCCTGAAGACTTCTACTTGGAGTCCCCGGTCTCCTCCTATCGTTACTGCACAATCTAAGAACGCCAATGTGTTATCCTTGGCATCTTCACGGGTGAATTTGATATTAGGATCTACAGAATTGATATGTGCAGTAAAAGGTTCCAAATCTTGAATTTTGATTTTTGTAAAATTATCATCAACATAACGAAACCAGTGTGTGGGCGGAGAGCCTGGATATGAAGCTAAGGCACTCTGTTCAAATTGTTCCATGTATAAATTAGCCATGATAGGGGAGACCGGTGAGCCCATCGCACAGCTGTGGATCTGCCTGTAAATGTTCCCTCTGAACTGGAAATAGGTGGTATTTAGACAAATTTCCAGCAGTTGGCAGATTTGGTCAGGAGAAAGTTTGGTTCTCTCTTCTAGCTTGGAATCCTGTAGTAAACTCCTTCTCGCTGCTTCGACCGCTACAGCTGTGGGGATACAAGTGAAAAGAGAGGTTACATCAAAGGAAACCATTGTCTCATCCTGACCAAACTGGAGAAACTTAACTTTGTTTACAAATTCGGCTGTGTTCTCAGTGTGGTGCTCCGTGTTACCCACCAATGGAGCCAAGATGGTTTTTAGGTGTTTGGCCACATTATATGTGATAGAGTCAACACTACACACAATGGGTCTGAGTGGTACTCCTTGTTTGTGAATCTTCGGGAGGCCATAGATGCACGGGATAGCATCACCAGGGTACAATCTGTAATACAGCTGTAGATCAATGACTTCTTCTTTCCTCAACTTCTGTAAGAAATCAATGATCTTCTTTTTGTACCCATTGGTGGGGTCCCGTTTCAGTACTTCGTATGTTGTCGTGTCACTGAGTAGGCTGTTCACCTTAGCCTCATAATCAGCTGCGTCCAAGATCACCGTGCATCTCCCTTTGTCCGCAGGCAGGATGTGGATGCTCTGGTCCCTCTCTAGAGCAATGATGGCCTTCCTCTCCTCTGGTGTTACGTTTGAGGGTGGAAGTTTAGCATTGCTCAGTGCCGCTGTTAATTTCAGTCTAAGGTCTCCAGCTTCTGTCTCTGTGAGCTTGTTGTTCCTAATGGCGGTTTCAGCTGCCGTGATGTAATCCACCGTGGGGATGTGATTAGGAGTCACAGAGAAATTCAGTCCTTTGCAAAGGACTTCTTTCTCTGTCTGAGTGAGTACCCGGTTGGAAAGATTTTTCACCCAGCGTTCTTTGTGCACCGATTGGCTCGGTCTGTCCTCCTTCCTACTGTCACTCCGATCCTTGGGGTTATTTCTATGTTGATTCTGGAGTTGTGCAAACTTCCTAATGTGTCGCTCTTTGGTTTTGTTGTGCTGCCTCAACTGACCCGTAGCTATGAAGTCTCCAGAATCAACTCCAGAATCAACATAGAAATAACTATTTTTGTCAAAAAAGAGAATCCTTCTCTGAACAGAAATGGTGGAGTAAGACATAATTTGCATCCCATCTACAATTCCATTATTAAGCCTAGATCAAACAAACAGGGAAACAATAGGGCTAGAGCCAGGTCAGGGCCAGAGGTGTGAAAAACAGGCGTGTAGGGATGAATAGGGATCGTCAGCTAGATGCCAGAGAAACAAAAGACGGAAACCAATGAGATAGTTTCGGAAAGTAGTTAGCTAGGTAGCTCCTCCCTACAGCAAGATATAAGCAAGTGTCTCACCAGTATTCTTATTAGAGCTGACGAAGCCTCTCGGATGAGCGGCGAAACGTTTTCAACCAAACAAACTTTGTCCAGTTGACAAATTGAACTTCTCCTGTTATTATTTTTACTGTGTAAAAGTATTTGCTCCAACTAATAGGTTAAATTGTGTTATCTTGTCTTTGAGCAGGAATAATGTGAAGAGGACTGTTTTGCAGGTAAAGACAAAGCATAAAAACATTTTGCAGAGTGGTAAGTAGGCTAATATTAATATTATTATTCAGTGAAAGTAGTAATACTGTTGAAATGGTACCTTAATTTAATTTAAAATGAACAGTAGCTACCAAGCCACAGGAGGTGGGAGCAAGTACTATGGATGGTAGAATTGCGGAAAATGCTGGCAAACTCTGATCGCGATTAAAAAAATTGTTCGCGATCATAACTTACATTAATCTAATCGCGATTAACGCGTTAATATTCCCAGCCCTAATTTTAATAGTATGCTTGTGTTCTAGTTACTGAAGGTGGCGTACACTTGGACCCTCCTCAGCAGTCCTCCAGCAGTGCCTTGCCTGACCCTCAGCGGTCCTCCAGCAGTGCCTTGCCTGACCCTCAGCAGTCCTCCAGCAGTGCCTTGCCTGACCCTCAGCAGTCCTCCAGCAGTGCCTTGCCTGACCCTCAGCAGTCCTCCAGCAGTGCCTTGCCTGACCCTCAGCAGTCCTCCAGCAGTGGCCTCACACCAGAATGTCATACCTAATGTCTTTTATTGTTTTATGCCTATTGATGGAAATTGATAAATAGGATTTCATTAAAGAGGTTTGCACAGCATCTCTGAAGCAAATTTGTTGAATCATTGAAATGTTGCATCATGGAGTGTGCCTGTTATTTGGCTACATTTTGTTTTAAAAGTAAAGATTTACCTTTAACTGTATTCTTTGATAGAGATGTCACATAAAATATAAAGTGTCAATGTCGTCAAGTGAGAGTGATGTTAGGCCCAGCTGATATAAGTTATGTGATGATAACAATAATTGTAGGTTAAATTTATTTCCATTTCTGTAATATGTTGCAAATATAAATGCGTGAAAATTTGACTTGGGCATCAATAGGTCAATAGCGGGAATCGAACCCGGGTCGCCGGTTTGGCTTGGTAGCTACTGTTCATTTTAAATTAAATTAAGGTACCATTTCAACAGTATTACTAATTTCACTGAATAATAATATTAATATTAGCCTACTTACCACTCTGCAAAATGTTTTTATGCTTTGTCTTTACCTGCAAAACAGTCCTCTTCACATTATTCCTGCTCAAAGACAAGATAACACAATTTAACCTATTAGTTGGAGCAAATACTTTTACACAGTAAAAATAAATTACAACTGACAAGACTGCTATACAAATGTATAATACTTATGCCATCAACTGCCTACCATGAGAATCGAACTCACAAACTCCCGCACCCTAGACGGTCACTTTACCCCTGCGCCACAAATCAGCGCTGACATAAAAGATGAAAAACAGACTTAAAAAACTCAATGTCCAGCACTGTTATAGGACTTAACTTACGTATTTAAGCGCTCGGCGATCTTCTGTCACGCCATGTCTCTGGCCTTGGTTATTGCAAATGTGTTGTAGAGTTCCAAAAGCAACTTCTGTTCTGATGCGCTGAAATAATCGGCCCGAATCTTCCACATGATCGCGTTTTCGACAGTCGCTTGTTCAGGGCTTCTTACCTTCCCCGTGCACGCGTCTAGGCCCGGCCTGATTAGGCCTGACTGGGCTTAGCTCTGACTAGGCGCAGCTGAAACGCGTTTGTGGAACGGGTTCAAGCTTTTGTCTAAGTTGTGTCTCAGCCAGGCGAGAACTTAGCACTTAGTCGCGGCTAAGTTTAGCCACGTTCGTGGAATACGCCACAGAACACCAAAACACCTGAACACCAAAACACCTGAGGGGTATTCCAGTGCTGGAGTTTTTTAAGTCTGTTTTTCACCGTTTATGTCAACTCTGATTTGTGGCACAGGGGTAAAGTGACCGTCTGGGGTGCGGGAGTTTGTGAGTTCGATTCTCACGGTGGGTAGTTCATGGCATAATTATTATATATTTGTATAGCAGTCTTGTCAGTTGTAATTTATTTTTACTGTGTAAAAGTATTTGCTCCAACTAATAGGTTAAATTGTGTTATCTTGTCTTTGAGCAGGAATAATGTGAAGAGGACTGTTTTGCAGGTAAAGACAAAGCATAAAAACATTTTGCAGAGTGGTAAGTAGGCTAATATTAATATTATTATTCAGTGAAATTAGTAATACTGTTGAAATGGTACCTTAATTTAATTTAAAATGAACAGTAGCTACCAAGCCACAGGAGGTGGGAGCCCCCTCAAAACCTTTCACCTGCAGAGGAGCTGGCACTGGCCCTAAACCGGGGTCACCCACTGGTGGAGGTAACTGAAGGAGGGACCCCATCAAAGATCCTTCCTGCGAGTTCTCGTGAAGAGTATATTCAAGGTATTCTCTAGACTAATGCTTGCCTCAGCTGTGATCCAAGCATTTGTATTTTAATAGTATGTTTGTGTTCTAGTTACTGAAGATGGCGTACACTTGGACCCTCCTCAGCAGTCCTCCAGCAGTGCCTTGCCTGACCCTCAGCAGTCCTCCAGCAGTGCCTTGCCTGACCCTCAGCAGTCCTCCAGCAGTGCCTTGCCTGACCCTCAGCAGTCCTCCAGCAGTGCCTTGCTTGACCCTCAGCAGTCCTCCAGCAGTGGCCTCACACCAGAATGTCATACCTAATGTCTTTTATTGTTTTATGCCTATTGATGGAAATTGATCAATAGGATTTCATTAAAGAGGCTTGCACAGCATCTCTGAAGCAAATTTGTTGAATCATTGAAATGTTGCATCATGGAGTGTGCCTGTTATTTGGCTACATTTTGTTTTAAAAGTAAAGATTTACCTTTAACTGTATTCTTTGATAGAGATGTCACATAAAATATAAAGTGTCAATGTCGTCAAGTGAGAGTGATGTTAGGCCCAGCTGATATAAGTTATGTGATGATAACAATAATTGTAGGTTAAATTTATTTCCATTTCTGTAATATGTTGCAAATATAAATGCGTGAAAATTTGACTTGGGCATCAATAGCGGGAATCAATCCCCGGTCGCCGGTTTGAGAGTCAAAGCACAACCAAAGCCTTTCTTGAAGTTACCAGTGGAATTCTTCTATATGTTAATGTCGTAAAGACAGCGGTTGAAAAGCATATGTTTAGATTACCGGAGAATTGTCAAGAACCAAGAACGTAAGGTAATTTCTTTTTTTTTGCTGATATTGTTTTCGGACAACACAGATACTCATGCGGGAGGTGTGCGGAACTGTTTGTTTGACACTCTGTTTACGTCAGGTACGTATTCTCTGCGACACGGCCTAACTAAGACAGAACTTTAGCCTTGCCGCGACCAGACTATCTGCTAAGACCATGTTGCCCCAGTAACTCAGCGGGAACTAAGTTTAGCGAGCGTCGTGGAACCGAACTCTCACTTAAACTAGCGCCAACTGACGAATAAAGCCGGGCTTTGAGCTTAGTAGCTTTCGTGGAATACCCCTCTGAACACCTGAACACCTGAGGGGTATTCCACGAACGTGGCTAAACTTAGCCGCGACTAAGTGCTAAGTTCTCACCTGGCTGAGACACAACTTAGACAAAAGCTTGAACCCGTTCCACAAACGCGTTTCAGCTGCGCCTAGTCAGAGCTAAGCTCAGTCTGGCCTAATCAGGCCAGGCCTCCGCGCGTCCACGGGGAAGGTAAGAAGCCCTGCTGACCCTCAGCAGTCCTCCAGCAGTGCCTTGCCTGACCCTCAGCGGTCCTCCAGCAGTGCCTTGCCTGACCCTCAGCAGTCCTCCAGCAGTGCCTTGCCTGACCCTCAGCAGTCCTCCAGCAGTGCCTTGCCTGACCCTCAGCAGTCCTCCAGCAGTGGCCTCACACCAGAATGTCATACCTAATGTCTTTTATTGTTTTATGCCTATTGATGGAAATTGATAAATAGGATTTCATTAAAGAGGCTTGCACAGCATCTCTGAAGCAAATTTGTTGAATCATTGAAATGTTGCATCATGGAGCATGCCTGTTATTTGGCTACATTTTGTTTTAAAAGTAAAGGTTTACCTGTAACTGTATTCTTTGATAGAGATGTCACATAAAATATAAAGTGTCAATGTCGTCAAGTGAGAGTGATGTTAGGCCCAGCTGATATAATTTGATGTGATGATAAGAGTAATTGTAGGTTAAATTTATTTCCATTTCTGTAATATGTTGCAAATATAAATGCGTGAAAATTTGACTTGGGCATCAATAGGTCAATAGCGGGAATTGAACCCGGGTCGCCGGCTTGAGAGTCAAAGCACATAACCACTAAACCAGAGCCTTTCGCTTAGCTACATTTGGAATTCTTCTATATGTTAATGTCGTAAAGACAGCGGTTCAAAAGCATATGTTTAGATTACCGGAGAATTGTCAAGAACCAAGAACGTAAGGTAATTTCTTTTTTTTGCTGATATTGTTTTCAGACAACACAGATACTCATGCGGGAGGTGTGCGGAACGGTGTGTTTGACACTCTGTTTACGTCAGGTACGTATTCTCTGCGACACGGCCTAACTAAGACAGAACTTTAGCCTCCCCCCGACCAGACTATCTGCTAAGACCATGTTGCCCCAGTAACTCAGCGGGAACTAAGTTTAGCGAGCGTCGTGGAACCGAACTCTCACTTAAACTAGCGCCAACTGACGAATAAAGCCGGGCTTTGAGCTTAGTAGCTTTCGTGGAATACCCCTCTGAACACCAAAACACCAAAACACCTGAACACCTGAACACCAAAACACCAGAACACCTGAACACCAAAACACCTGAACACCAGAACACCTGAACACCAGAACACCTGAACACCTGAACACCAAAACACCTGAACACCAGAACACCTGAACACCAGAACACCAAAACACCTGAACACCAAAACACCTGAACACCTGAACACCTGAACACCTGAACACCTGAACACAAAAACACCAGAACACCTGAACACCAAAACACCTGAACACCTGAACACAAAAACACCAAAACACCTGAACACCAGAACTTTTGTCTTATTTTAAGTTTGTATAAACTAAAGGCTTTTCAGTCTCTGATATCGGTGGAGATCGGTGGTATCGAAATCAGGATCGGTGCAGTTCTCGAAGAGACGGAGTGAAAGAGAGAGAGAGAGAGAGAGAGAGAGAGACAATGGAGGGATGGAGCGACGGAGCGATGGAAGAGAGAGCGATGGAGGGATGGAGTGTGTGAGGAACATATGCTGCTCCATCTGCACCAAACTCAAAGTGTTAAAAACTCGAGACCAGAACCAGAGAGAGACCAGAAACAGGACCTGGTTTAGTCCTGGTTCAGTCCTGGTTCAGTCCTGGTTTAGTCCTGGTTTAGACCTGGTTTAGTCCTGGTTCAGTCCTGGTTCAGTCCTGGTTTAGACCTGGTTTAGTCCTGGTTCAGTCCTGGTTCAGTCCTGGTTCAGTCCTGGTTTAGACCTGGTTTAGTCCTGGTTTAGTTCTGGTTTAGTTTTGGTTTAGTCCTGGTTTAGTTCTGGTTTAGTCCTGGTTTAGTTCTGGTTTAGTTTTGGTTTAGTCCTGGTTTAGTTCTGGTTTAGTCCTGGTTCAGTCCTGCTTTAGTCCTGGTTCAGTCCTGGTTTAGACCTGGTTTAGTCCTGGTTGAGTCCTGGTTTAGTCCTGGTTCAGTCCTGGTTCAGTCCTGGTTCAGTCCTGGTTTAGTCCTGGTTTAGTCCTGGTTCAGTCCTGGTTCAGTCCTGGTTCAGTCCTGGTTCAGTCCTGGTTTAGTCCTGGTTTAGTCCTGGTTTAGTCCTGGTTCAGTCCTGGTTCAGTCCTGGTTTAGTTCTGGTTTAGTCCTGGTTTAGTCCTGGTTCAGTCCTGGTTGAGTTCTGGTTTAGTCCTGGTTTAGTCCTGGTTTAGGTCTGGTTTAGTTCTGGTTTAGTTTTGGTTTAGTTTTGGTTTAGTCCTGGTTTAGTCCTGGTTTAGTCCTGGTTTAGTTCTGGTTTAGTCCTGGTTCAGTCCTGGGTCAGTCCTGGTTTAGACCTGGTTTAGTCCTGGTTTAGTCCTGGTTTAATCCTGGTTCAGTCCTGGTTCAGTCCTGGTTCAGTCCTGGTTCAGTCCTGGTTTAGTCCTGGTTTAGTCCTGGTTTAGTCCTGGTTTAGTCCTGGTTCAGTCCTGGTTTAGATCTGGTTTAGTCCTGGTTTAGTCCTGGTTCAGTCCTGGTTCAGTCCTGGTTTAGACCTGGTTTAGTCCTGGTTTAGTCCTGGTTCAGTCCTGGTTCAGTCCTGGTTTAGTCCTGGTTCAGTCCTGGTTTAGACCTGGTTTAGTCCTGGTTCAGTCCTGGTTTAGTTCGGGTTTAGTCCTGGTTCAGTCCTGGTTTAGTCCTGGTTCAGTCCTGGTTTAGACCTGGTTTAGTCCTGGTTCAGTCCTGGTTTAGTTCTGGTTTAGTCCTGGTTTAGTCCTGGTTCAGTCCTGGTTGAGTTCTGGTTTAGTCCTGGTTGAGTTCTGGTTGAGTTCTGGTTTAGTTCTGGTTTAGTTCTGGTTTAGTTTTGGTTTAGTCCTGGTTTAGTTCGGGTTTAGTCCTGGTTTAGTTCTGGTTTAGTCCTGGTTCAGTTCTGGTTTAGTCCTGGTTTAGTCCTGGTTTAGTGCTGGTTCAGTCCTGGTTCAGTCCTGGTTTAGTCCTGGTTCAGTCCTGGTTTAGTCCTGGCTCAGTCCTGGTTTAGTCCTGGTTTAGTCCTGGTTCAGTCCTGGTTTAGTCCTGGTTTAGTCCTGGTTCAGTTCTGGTTCAGTCCTGGTTTAGTCCTGGTTTAGTCCTGGTTCAGTCCTGGTTTAGACCTGGTTCAGTCCTGGTTTAGTCCTGGTTTAGTCCTGGTTTAGTCCTGGTTTAGTCCTGGTTCAGTCCTGGTTCAGTCCTGGTTTAGACCTGGTTTAGTCCTGGTTCAGTCCTGGTTTAGTTCTGGTTTAGTCCTGGTTCAGTCCTGGTTGAGTTCTGGTTTAGTCCTGGTTGAGTTCTGGTTTAGTTCTGGTTTAGTTTTGGTTTAGTCCTGGTTTAGTTCTGGTTAATCCTGGTTTAGTTCTGGTTTAGTCCTGGTTCAGTTCTGGTTTAGTCCTGGTTTAGTCCTGGTTCAGTTCTGGTTCAGTCCTGGTTCAGTCCTGGTTTAGTCCTGGTTCAGTCCTGGTTTAGTCCTGGTTCAGTCCTGGTTCAGTCCTGGTTTAGTCCTGGTTCAGTCCTGGTTTAGTCCTGGTTCAGTCCTGGTTTAGTCCTGGTTTAGTCCTGGTTTAGTCCTGGTTCAGTCCTGGTTCAGTCCTGGTTCAGTCCTGGTTTAGTCCTGGTTTAGTCCTGGTTCAGTCCTGGTTCAGTCCTGGTTTAGTCCTGGTTTAGTCCTGGTTCAGTCCTGGTTTAGTCCTGGTTCAGTCCTGGTCTAGTCCTGGTTTAGTCCTGGTTTAGTCCTGGTTTAGTCCTGGTTCAGTCCTGGTCTAGTCCTGGTTTAGTCCTGGTTTAGTCCTGGTTCAGTCCTGGTTTAGTCCTGGTTCAGTCCTGGTCTAGTCCTGGTTTAGTCCTGGTTCAGTCCTGGTCTAGTCCTGGTTTAGTCCTGGTTCAGTCCTGGTTTAGTCCTGGTTTAGTCCTGGTTCAGTCCTGGTTTAGTCCTGGTTTAGTCCTGGTTCAGTCCTGGTTTAGTCCTGGTTCAGTCCTGGTCTAGTCCTGGTTTAGTCCTGGTTTAGTCCTGGTTCAGTCCTGGTCTAGTCCTGGTTTAGTCCTGGTTTAGTCCTGGTTCAGTCCTGGTTTAGTCCTGGTTCAGTCCTGGTCTAGTCCTGGTTTAGTCCTGGTTCAGTCCTGGTCTAGTCCTGGTTTAGTCCTGGTTCAGTCCTGGTTTAGTCCTGGTTTAGTCCTGGTTCAGTCCTGGTTCAGTCCTGGTTCAGTCCTGGTTCAGTCCTGGTTTAGACCTGGTTTAGTCCTGGTTCAGTCCTGGTTCAGTCCTGGTTTAGACCTGGTTTAGTCCTGGTTCAGTCCTGGTTCAGTCCTGGTTCAGTCCTGGTTTAGACCTGGTTTAGTCCTGGTTTAGTTCTGGTTTAGTTTTGGTTTAGTCCTGGTTTAGTTCTGGTTTAGTCCTGGTTTAGTTCTGGTTTAGTTTTGGTTTAGTCCTGGTTTAGTTCTGGTTTAGTCCTGGTTCAGTCCTGCTTTAGTCCTGGTTCAGTCCTGGTTTAGACCTGGTTTAGTCCTGGTTGAGTCCTGGTTTAGTCCTGGTTCAGTCCTGGTTCAGTCCTGGTTTAGTCCTGGTTTAGTCCTGGTTCAGTCCTGGTTCAGTCCTGGTTTAGTTCTGGTTTAGTCCTGGTTTAGTCCTGGTTCAGTCCTGGTTTAGTCCTGGTTCAGTCCTGGTCTAGTCCTGGTTTAGTCCTGGTTCAGTCCTGGTCTAGTCCTGGTTTAGTCCTGGTTTAGTCCTGGTTTAGTCCTGGTTCAGTCCTGGTCTAGTCCTGGTTTAGTCCTGGTTTAGTCCTGGTTCAGTCCTGGTTTAGTCCTGGTTCAGTCCTGGTCTAGTCCTGGTTTAGTCCTGGTTCAGTCCTGGTCTAGTCCTGGTTTAGTCCTGGTTCAGTCCTGGTTTAGTCCTGGTTTAGTCCTGGTTCAGTCCTGGTTTAGTCCTGGTTCAGTCCTGGTCTAGTCCTGGTTTAGTCCTGGTTCAGTCCTGGTTCAGTCCTGGTTTAGTCCTGGTTTAGACCTGGTTTAGTCCTGGTTCAGTCCTGGTTCAGTCCTGGTTTAGACCTGGTTTAGTCCTGGTTCAGTCCTGGTTCAGTCCTGGTTCAGTCCTGGTTTAGACCTGGTTTAGTCCTGGTTTAGTTCTGGTTTAGTTTTGGTTTAGTCCTGGTTTAGTTCTGGTTTAGTTTTGGTTTAGTCCTGGTTTAGTTCTGGTTTAGTCCTGGTTCAGTCCTGCTTTAGTCCTGGTTCAGTCCTGGTTTAGACCTGGTTTAGTCCTGGTTGAGTCCTGGTTTAGTCCTGGTTCAGTCCTGGTTCAGTCCTGGTTTAGTCCTGGTTTAGTCCTGGTTCAGTCCTGGTTTAGTTCTGGTTTAGTCCTGGTTTAGTCCTGGTTCAGTCCTGGTTGAGTTCTGGTTTAGTCCTGGTTTAGTCCTGGTTTAGGTCTGGTTTAGTTCTGGTTTAGTTTTGGTTTAGTTTTGGTTTAGTCCTGGTTTAGTTCTGGTTTAGTCCTGGTTTAGTTCTGGTTTAGTCCTGGTTCAGTTCTGGTTTAGTCCTGGTTTAGTCCTGGTTCAGTCCTGGGTCAGTCCTGGTTTAGACCTGGTTTAGTCCTGGTTTAGTCCTGGTTTAATCCTGGTTCAGTCCTGGTTCAGTCCTGGTTCAGTCCTGGTTCAGTCCTGGTTTAGTCCTGGTTTAGTCCTGGTTTAGTCCTGGTTCAGTCCTGGTTTAGATCTGGTTTAGTCCTGGTTTAGTCCTGGTTCAGTCCTGGTTCAGTCCTGGTTTAGACCTGGTTTAGTCCTGGTTTAGTCCTGGTTCAGTCCTGGTTCAGTCCTGGTTTAGTCCTGGTTCAGTCCTGGTTTAGACCTGGTTTAGTCCTGGTTCAGTCCTGGTTTAGTTCGGGTTTAGTCCTGGTTCAGTCCTGGTTTAGTCCTGGTTCAGTCCTGGTTTAGACCTGGTTTAGTCCTGGTTCAGTCCTGGTTTAGTTCTGGTTTAGTCCTGGTTTAGTCCTGGTTCAGTCCTGGTTGAGTTCTGGTTTAGTCCTGGTTGAGTTCTGGTTGAGTTCTGGTTTAGTTCTGGTTTAGTTCTGGTTTAGTTTTGGTTTAGTCCTGGTTTAGTTCGGGTTTAGTCCTGGTTTAGTTCTGGTTTAGTCCTGGTTCAGTTCTGGTTTAGTCCTGGTTTAGTCCTGGTTTAGTGCTGGTTCAGTCCTGGTTCAGTCCTGGTTTAGTCCTGGTTCAGTCCTGGTTTAGTCCTGGCTCAGTCCTGGTTTAGTCCTGGTTTAGTCCTGGTTCAGTCCTGGTTTAGTCCTGGTTTAGTCCTGGTTCAGTCCTGGTTTAGACCTGGTTCAGTCCTGGTTTAGTCCTGGTTTAGTCCTGGTTTAGTCCTGGTTCAGTCCTGGTTCAGTCCTGGTTCAGTCCTGGTTCAGTCCTGGTTTAGACCTGGTTTAGTCCTGGTTCAGTCCTGGTTTAGTTCTGGTTTAGTCCTGGTTCAGTCCTGGTTGAGTTCTGGTTTAGTCCTGGTTGAGTTCTGGTTTAGTTCTGGTTTAGTTTTGGTTTAGTCCTGGTTTAGTTCTGGTTAATCCTGGTTTAGTTCTGGTTTAGTCCTGGTTCAGTTCTGGTTTAGTCCTGGTTTAGTCCTGGTTTAGTCCTGGTTTAGTCCTGGTTCAGTTCTGGTTTAGTCCTGGTTTAGTCCTGGTTCAGTTCTGGTTTAGTTCTGGTTTAGTCCTGGTTCAGTTCTGGTTTAGTCCTGGTTTAGACCTGGTTTAGTCCTGGTTTAGTCCTGGTTTAGTCCTGGTTTAGTCCTGGTTTAGACCTGGTTTAGTCCTGGTTTAGTCCTGGTTCAGTCCTGGTTCAGTCCTGGTTCAGTCCTGGTTTAGTCCTGGTTTAGTCCTGGTTCAGTCCTGGTTCAGTCCTGGTTTAGACCTGGTTTAGTCCTGGTTTAGTCCTGGTTCAGTCCTGGTTTAGTCCTGGTTCAGTCCTGGCTTAGACCTGGTACAGTCCTGGTTCAGTCCTGGTTTAGGTCTGGTTTAGTCCTGGTTTAGACCTGGTTCAGTCCTGGTTTAGGTCTGGTTTAGTCCTGGTTTAGTCCTGGTTTAGTCCTGGTTTAGTTCTGGTTTAGTTCTGGTTTAGTTTTGGTTTAGTCCTGGTTTAGTTCGGGTTTAGTCCTGGTTTAGTTCTGGTTTAGTCCTGGTTCAGTTCTGGTTTAGTCCTGGTTTAGTCCTGGTTTAGTGCTGGTTCAGTCCTGGTTCAGTCCTGGTTTAGTCCTGGTTCAGTCCTGGTTTAGTCCTGGCTCAGTCCTGGTTTAGTCCTGGTTTAGTCCTGGTTCAGTCCTGGTTTAGTCCTGGTTTAGTCCTGGTTCAGTTCTGGTTCAGTCCTGGTTTAGTCATGGTTTAGTCCTGGTTCAGTCCTGGTTTAGACCTGGTTCAGTCCTGGTTTAGTCCTGGTTTAGTCCTGGTTTAGTCCTGGTTCAGTCCTGGTTCAGTCCTGGTTCAGTCCTGGTTTAGACCTGGTTTAGTCCTGGTTCAGTCCTGGTTTAGTTCTGGTTTAGTCCTGGTTCAGTCCTGGTTGAGTTCTGGTTTAGTCCTGGTTGAGTTCTGGTTTAGTTCTGGTTTAGTTTTGGTTTAGTCCTGGTTTAGTTCTGGTTAATCCTGGTTTAGTTCTGGTTTAGTCCTGGTTCAGTTCTGGTTTAGTCCTGGTTTAGTCCTGGTTCAGTTCTGGTTTAGTCCTGGTTTAGTCCTGGTTCAGTTCTGGTTTAGTTCTGGTTTAGTCCTGGTTCAGTCCTGGTTTAGTCCTGGTTTAGTCCTGGTTCAGTTCTGGTTTAGTCCTGGTTTAGTCCTGGTTCAGTCCTGGTTTAGTCCTGGTTCAGTCCTGGTTCAGTCCTGGTTTAGTCCTGGTTCAGTCCTGGTTCAGTCCTGGTTTAGTCCTGGTTCAGTCCTGGTTTAGTCCTGGTTCAGTCCTGGTTTAGTCCTGGTTCAGTCCTGGTTTAGTCCTGGTTCAGTCCTGGTTTAGTCCTGGTTTAGTCCTGGTTCAGTCCTGGTTCAGTCCTGGTTTAGTCCTGGTTTAGTCCTGGTTTAGTCCTGGTTCAGTCCTGGTTTAGTCCTGGTTCAGTCCTGGTCTAGTCCTGGTTTAGTCCTGGTTCAGTCCTGGTTTAGTCCTGGTTCAGTCCTGGTCTAGTCCTGGTTTAGTCCTGGTTTAGTCCTGGTTCAGTCCTGGTTTAGTCCTGGTTCAGTCCTGGTCTAGTCCTGGTTTAGTCCTGGTTCAGTCCTGGTCTAGTCCTGGTTTAGTCCTGGTTCAGTCCTGGTTTAGTCCTGGTTCAGTCCTGGTTTAGTCCTGGTTCAGTCCTGGTCTAGTCCTGGTTTAGTCCTGGTTCAGTCCTGGTTTAGTCCTGGTTCAGTCCTGGTTTAGTCCTGGTTCAGTCCTGGTTCAGTCCTGGTCTAGTCCTGGTTTAGTCCTGGTTTAGTCCTGGTTCAGTCCTGGTTTTCTCTCTCGTGTTTTCAGATACAATAGAAAATATTCTGGTGAAAAAAATAATTTCAGAGCCTTTGGAGCTTCGCCTCTCCACCTCCTCTCTACCCCCCTCATCCCTCGCTCTCTCTTTCCATTCATCTTTCCAGCCCCCTCCCCTCGCTCCTCATCCCTCGCTCCTCATCCCTCTCTCCTCATCCCTCCGCTCCTCATCCCTCTCTCCTCATCCCTCGCTCCTCATCCCTCGCTCCTCATCCCTCTCTCCTCATCCCTCGCTCCTCATCCCTCCGCTCCTCATCCCTCCGCTCCTCATCCCTCTCTCCTCATCCCTCGCTCCTCATCCCTCGCTCCTCATCCCTCGCTCCTCATCCCTCTCTCCTCATCCGTCCGCTCCTCATCCCTCTCTCCTCATCCCTCTCTCCTCATCCCTCGCTTCTCATCCTCTTTCCTTTCATCCCTCCGCTCCTCATCCTTTCTCCGCTCCTCATCCCTCCGCTCCTTATCCCTCGCTCCTCATCCCTCTCTCCTCATCCCTCCGCTTCCTCATCCCTCCGCTCCTCATTCTCGTTCCTCATCCTCTTTCTTTTTATTCTGTTTTTTATTCTTTTTTTTCTTATTCTTTCTTTATTCCTTGCTTTTATTCTTTCTTTTATTCTTTCTTTCTTTATTCTTTCTGTTTTTTATTCTTTCTTTCTTATTCTTTCGTTTCTTTATTCTTTCTGTTTTTTATTCTTTCTTTATTCTTTCTTTTCTTATTCTTTCTTTCTTTATTCTTTTTTCTTTATTCTTTTTTTTTATTCTTTTTTTTCTTCTTTCTTTATTCTTTCTTTCTTTATTCTTTCTGTTTTTTATTCTTTTTTTCTTTATTCTTGCTTTATTTTTTATTCTTTGCTTTATTCTGTTTTTATCTTTATTTTATTCTTTCTGTTTTATTCTTTCTTTTATTCTTTTGTTTTTATTCTTTCTTTCTTTTATTCTTGCTTTTTATTCTCTGTTTTATTCTGTTTTCTTTATTCTGTTTATTCTTTTTATTCTTCTGCTTTTATTCTTTATTTCTGCTTTATTCTTTCTGTTTTTTATTCTTTCTTGTTTTTATTCTTTCTTTCTTTCTTTATTCTTTCTTATTTTTTATTCTTTCTTTATTCTTTCTTTCTTATTCTTTCTGTTTCTTATTCTTTCTTTTTATTTTTTCTTTTATTCTTTCTTATTCTTTTCTTTATTCTTTTCTTTCTTATTCTTTTCTTTCTTTATTCTTTTTTCTTATTCTTTCTTTCTTTATTCTTTCTTTCTTTATTCTTTCTTTCTTTATTCTTTCTTTCTTTTTTTTATTCTTTTTTCTTTTCTTTATTCCTTGCTTTATTCTTTCTTTTTTCTTGCTTTCTTTATTCTTTCTTTATTCTTTCTTTCTTTATTCTTTCTTTCTTTATTCTTTTCTTTATTCTTTTTCTTTATTCTTTCTTTCTTTATTCTTTTTTCTTTATTCTTTTTCTTTATTCTTTCTTTCTTTATTCTTTCTTTCTTTATTCTTTTTTCTTATTCTTTATTCTTTTCTTTATTCTTTCTTTATTCTTTCTTTCTTTTTCTTTATTCTTTCTTTCTTTATTCTTTTTCTTTATTCTTTTTTCTTTATTCTTTCTTTATTCTTTCTTTCTTTATTCTTTTCTTTTTTCTTTTCTTATTCTTTCTTTATTCTTTCTTTCTTTATTCTTTCTGTTTATTCTTTTTTTATTCGTTTCTTTATTCTTGTTTTTTTATTCCTTTATTCTTTCTATTCTTTCTTTCTTTATTCTTTCTTTCTTTATTCTTTCTGCTTTTTCTTTATTCTTTTTTCTTTTCTTATTCTTTCTGTTTTTTATTCTTTCTTTATTCTTTCTTTCTTTTATTCTTTCTTTATTCTTTCTTTCTTTATTCTTTCTTTATTCTTTCTTATTCTTTTATTCTTTCTTTCTTTATTCTTTCTTATTCTTTTTCTTTCTTTCTTTATTCTTTTTTTTCTTTATTCTTTCTTTATTCCTTGCTTTTTATTCTTTTTTTTTATTCTTTTTTTTATTCTTTCTTTCTTTATTCTTTCTTTCTTTATTCTTTCTTTATTCTTTCTTTATTCTTATTCTTTCTTATCTTATTCTTTATTCTTTCTTATTCTTTCTTTCTTTATTCTTTTTTTATTCTTTTTCTTTATTCTTTTTTTTTTATTCTTTCTTTCTTATTCTTTCTGTTTTATTCTTTCTTTTATTCTTTTTTCTTTATTCTTTTTTTTATTCTTGCTTTATTCTTTTTTTATTTTTATTCTTTTTTTCTTTATTCTTTCTTTATTCTTTCTTTTTTTATTCTTTCTTTATTCTTTGTTTATTCTTTCTTATTCTTTTTTCTTCTTTCTTTCTGTTTTTTATTCTTTCTTTCTTTATTCTTTCTTTTCTTTATTCTTTCTTTCTTATTCTTTCTTTATTCTTTCTTTCTTATTCTTTCTTTTTTATTCTTTCTTTTTATTCTTTCTTATTCTCTTTATTCTTTTTTTTTCTTATTCTTTCTGTTTATTCTTTCTCTTTATCTGTCTGCTTTTATTCTTTCTTTCTTTTATTCTTTCTTTTTTTATTCTTTCTTTCTTTATTCTTTCTTTTTCTTTATTCTTTTATTCTTTTTTTCTTTATTCTTTTTTATTCTTTCTTTTTCTTTATTCTTTCTTTTTCTTATTCTTTCTGTTTTTTATTCTTTCTTTCTTTATTCTTTCGTTTTTTATTCTTTCTTTCTTTATTCTTTCTATTCTTATTCTTTCTTTATTCTTTCTGTTTTTATTCTTTTTTATTCTGTTTTTATTCTGTTTTATTCTGTTTTTATTCTTTCTGTTTTTTATTCTTTCTTTCTTTATTCTTTCTGCTTTATTCTTTTTTATTCTTTCTTTCTTTATTCTTTGTTTTTTATTCTTTCTTATTCTGTTTTTTATTCTTTCTTTCTTTATTCTTTTTTTCTTTATTCTTTTTTTCTTTATTCTTTCTTTTTTATTCTTTCTTTTCTTTATTCTGTTTTTTATTCTTTCTTTCTTATTCTTTCTTTATTCTTTTCTTGCTTTATTCTTTCTTTTATTCTTTCTTTCTTTATTCTTTCTTTTTTTTATTCTTATTCTGCTTTATTCTTTTTTTCTTATTCTTTCTGTTTATTCTTTCTTTTTTATTCTTTCTGTTTTTTATTCTTTTTCTTTATTCTTTCTTTTATCTTTCTTTATTCTTTTTTCTTTATTCTTGCTTTATTCTTGCTTTATTCTTTTTTTTCTTATTCTTCTGTTTTTTTATTCTTTTTTATTCTTTCTTTCTTTTATTCTTTTTCTTTTATTCTTATTCTTTCTTTATTCTTTTTTATTCTTTCTGTTTTTTATTCTTTTATTCTTTTCTTTCTTTCTTTATTCTTTTTTTTTTTATTCTTTTTTTCTTATTCTTTTTTTATTCTTTTTTCTTTATTCTGCTTTTATTCTTTCTTTCTTTATTCTTTTTATTCTTTTTTATTCTTTCTTTCTTTCTTTCTTTATTCTTTTGCTTTTATTCTTTCTTTCTTATTCTTTATTCTTTATTCTTTATTCTTTCTTTATTCTTTCTTTTATTCTTTTTTTTATTCTTTTTTTTTTTTTTATTCTTTCTGTTTTTATTCTTTTTTCTTTATTCTTTCTTTATTCTTATTCTTTTTTTATTCTTTTATTCTTTATTCTTTTTCTTATTCTTGCTTTATTCTTTTTTTTTTTCTTTATTCTTTCTTTCTTTATTCTTTCTTGCTTTTTATTCTTTCTTTATTCTTGCTTTTTATTTATTCTTTTCTTTCTTTATTCTTGCTTTTATTCTTTCTTTCTTTATTCTTTTTTTTCTTTATTCTTTCTTTCTTTATTCTTTCTTTATTCTTTCTTTCTTATTCTTTATTTTATTCTTATTCTTTTTCTTTATTCTTTCTTTTTTATTCTTATTCTTTCTTTATTCTTTTTTCTTATTCTTTCTTTTTTATTCTTTTCTTATTCTTGCTTTTTATTCTTTCTTTATTCTTTATTTTTATTCTTTTCTTTATTCTTTCTTTATTCTGTCTTTTATTCTTTTTTTCTTTATTCTTTCTTTATTCTTTCTGTTTTTATTCTTTCTCTTGCTTATTCTTTTTTTTTATTTATTCTTTCTTATTCTTTCTTTATTCTTTTTTTTTTTATTCTTTTTCTTTATTCTTTCTTTCTTTATTCTTTTTCTTTATTCTTTCTTTTTTTTTATTCTTTCTTTCTTTATTCTTTTTATTATTCTTTATTCTTATTCTTTTTCTTTATTCTTTCTGTTTTTTATTCTTTTTTTTTTTATTCTTTAAGTTTTTTATTCTTTCTTTCTTATTCTTTTTTCTTATTCTTTCTTATTCTTTCTGTTTCTTTATTCTTTTTCTTTATTCCTTGCTTTTTATTCTGTTTTATTCCTTGCTTTTTATTCTGTTTTTTATTCTTTCTGTTCTTATTCTTTCTTTCTTTTATTCTTTTTCTATTCTTTCTTTATTCTTTCTTTTATTCTTTTTCTTATTCTTTCTTTTATTCTTTTTTATTCTTTCTTTCTTTATTCTTTCTTTTATTCTTTCTTTCTTTATTCTTTCTTATTCTTGCTTTTTATTCTTTCTTTTATTCTTTCTGTTTCTTTATTCTTTTCTTTCTTATTCTTTTCTTTATTCTTTCTTTTATTCTTTATTCTTTCTTTTCTTTATTCTTTTTCTTATTCTTTCTTTTTTTATTCTTTCTTTATTCTTTTTTATTCTTTCTTTCTTTATTCTTTATTCTTTCTTTCTTTATTCTTTTTTTTATTCTTTCTTTCTTATTCTTTCTGTTTTTTATTCTTTCTTTCTTTCTGCTTTATTCTTTCTTTCTTTATTCTTTCTTTTATTTATTCTTTCTTTATTCTTTCTTTCTTATTCTTTCTATTCTTTCTTTATTCTTTCTTTATTCTTTCTTTTATTCTTTCTTTCTTTATTCTTTTTTTCTTTATTCTTTTTTTTCTTATTCTTTCTTTATTCTTTCTTTTCTTTATTCTTTCTTCTTTTTATTCTTTCTTTCTTATTCTTTCTTTATTCTTTCTTTCTTATTCTTTCTTTTTATTCTTTTTCTTTCTTTATTCTTTCTTTCTTTATTCTTTTCTTTCTTATTCTTTCTTTCTTTATTCTTTCTGTTTTTTATTCTTTCTTTTCTTATTCTTTTTCTTTATTCTTTTATTCTTCTGTTTTCTATTCTTTCTTATTCTTTTATTCTTTCTGTTTTTCTTATTCTTTTTTCTTTATTCTTTCTGTTTTTTATTCTTTCTTTATTCTTTCTTTTTATTCTTTTCTTTATTCTTTTTCTTTTTATTCTTTCTTCTTATTCTTTGCTTATTCTTTCTTATTCTTTCTTTTTCTTTATTCTTTCTTTTATTCTTTCTTTCTTTATTCTTTCTTATTCTTCTTATTCTTTATTCTTTTATTCTTTCTTTCTTATTCTTTATTCTTTTTCTTTATTCTTTCTTTATTCTTTCTTTCTTTATTCTTTTTTTATTCTCTTTATTCTTTCTTTCTTTATTCTTTCTTGCTTTATTCTTTCTTTATTCTTTCTTTATTCTTTTTATTCTTTTTATTCTTTATTCTTTCTTTATTCTTTCTGTTTTTTATTCTTTTCTTTATTCTTTCTGTTTTTTATTCTTTTTTTTTATTCTTTCTGCTTTTTATTCTTTTCTTTCTTTTTTTATTCTTTTCTTTCTTTATTCTTTCTGTTCTTTTATTCTTTATCTTTTTATTCTTTTTTTTTTATTCTTTTTTTCTTGCTTTATTCCTTTCTTTATTCTTTCTTTCTTTATTCTTTATTCTTTTTTCTTTATTCTTTTTCTTTATTCTTTCTTTTTTATTCTTTTTTATTTTATTCTTTGTTTTTTATTCTTTTCTTTATTCTTTGCTTTATTCTTTCTTTCTTTTATTCTTTTCTTTTTATTCTTTCTTTTCTTTATTCTTTTCTTTTATTCTTGCTTTTTATTCTTTTTCTTTCTTTTATTCTTTCTTATTCTTTCTGTTTCTTTATTCTTTCTTTTATTCTTTATTCTTTTTTATTCTTTTTTATTCTTTCTGCTTTATTCTTTTCATCTTTTATTCTTTCTTTCTTTATTCCTTCTTTTTATTCTTTTTTCTTTATTCTTTCTGTTTTTTATTCTTTCTTTCTTATTCTGTTTTCTTTCTTTCTTTCTTTATTCTTTTCTTTATTCCTTGCTTATTCTTTCTTTTCTTTATTCTTTTTTTTTATTCTTTTTATTCCTTTATTCTGTTTATTCTTTTTTTATTCTTTTTCTTATTCTTTATTTTTATTCTTTCTTTCTTATTCTTTCTTTCTTTATTCTTTCTTTATTCTTTTTCTTATTCTTTCGCTTATTCTTTCTTATTCTTTTTATTCTTTCTTTATTCTTTCTTTCTTTATTCTTTCTTATTCTTTCTTTATTCTTGCTTTTTATTCTTTCTTCTTTCTTTATTCTTTATTCTTTCTTTATTCTTTCTTTATTCTTTCTGTTTTTTATTCTTTCTTTTTTTTTTATTCTTTCTTTCTTATTCTTTCTTTATTCTTTCTTTTATTCTTTTTCTTTATTCTTTCTTTCTTATTCTTTTCTTTATTCTTTCGTTTTTTATTCTTTCTTTATTCTTTCTTTATTCTTTCTTTATCCCTCCGCTCCTCATCCCTCCGCTCCTCATCCCTCTCTCCTCATCCCTCGCTCCTCATCCCTCTCTCCTCATCCCTCGCTCCTCATCCCTCTCTCCTCATCCCTCGCTCCTCATCCCTCGCTCCTCATCCCTCTCTCCTCATCCCTCCGCTCCTCATCCCTCCGCTCCTCATCCCTCTCTCCTCATCCCTCCGCTCCTCATCCCTCTCTCCTCATCCCTCGCTCCTCATCCCTCTCTCCTCATCCCTCGCTCCTCATCCCTCCGCTCCTCATCCCTCTCTCCTCATCCCTCCGCTCCTCATCCCTCTCTCCTCATCCCTCTCTCCTCATCCCTCCGCTCCTCATCCCTCCGCTCCTCATCCCTCCGCTCCTCATCCCTCTCTCCTCATCCCTCTCTCCTCATCCCTCCGCTCCTCATCCCTCCGCTCCTCATCCCTCCGCTCCTCATCCCTCCGCTCCTCATCCCTCTCTCCTCATCCCTCGCTCCTCATCCCTCTCTCCTCATCCCTCTCTCCTCATCCCTCTCTCCTCATCCCTCCGCTCCTCATCCCTCGCTCCTCATCCCTCTCTCCTCATCCCTCGCTCCTCATCCCTCTCTCCTCATCCCTCGCTCTCTCTGATGTTTACAGCCTTTGACCATCTTCTAAATTGAGCCCTGACAGGTCTGATTCTGGTTATGGTCTAAATCTAGTCTAGAACCAGTTTAGTCCTGATTTAGACCTGGTTTAATCCTGCTTTAGTCCTGGTTTAGTCCCGGTTTAGTCCCGGGTTGACAGGTGGATCGGTGCAGCATCGGCAGTGATGCGGTCTCTGTACCGGACCGTTGTGGTGAAGAAGGAGCTGAGCCAAAAGGCAAAGCTCTCGATTTACCGTCGATCTCCATTCCTCCCCTCACCTATGGTCATGAGCTCTGGGTAATGACCGAAAGGACGAGATCGCCGATACAAGCGGCCAAAATGAGTTTCCTCCGCAGAGTGGCTGGACGCTCCCTTAGAGATAGGGTGAGGAGCTCAGTCACACGGGAGGAGCTCGGAGTAGAGCCGCCGCTCCTCCATGTGGAGAGGAGCAGCTGAGGAGGCTCGGGCATCTGTTCCGGACGCCTCCTGGACGCCTCCCTCAGGAGGTGTTCCGGGCACGTCCCACCGGGAGGAGGCCCCGGGGAAGACCCAGGACACGCTGGAGGGACTATGTCTCCCGGCTGGCCTGGGAACACCTTGGGGTCCCCCCGGAGGAGCTGGAGGAAGTGTCCGGGGTGAAGGAAGTCTGGGAGTCCCTGCTTAGACTGTTGCCCCGGCGACCCCGGATAAGAGGAAGAACATGGATGGATGGACTTTAGTTTACTTCCCCGTTCTTTTCTAATAACTGTGGAAGTGGAGGCTCTGGACACAAACATAAACGACTTGATGCTCGAACTCTCCTCTCACACACTTCCTGGTAGAGCCGGCACAGTGGACTCGGTAACACCGTCTTGTTCCAGGACGAGCTCCACAGGCCGAGGGGGCGGCCGAGGGGGCGGCCGAGGGGGCGGCCGAGAGGGCGGCCGAGGGGGCGGCCGAGGGGGCGGCCGAGGGGGCGGCCGAGGGGGCGGCCGAGGGGGCGGCCGAGGGGGCAGCCGGCAGGACTCGACCAGGGTCAGTGGAACAGTTCCAGCCCGCACAGGCACACCATTCACCATTCACTTTCACCGGGATGAACTAGGGATGCACCGTGTGAACATTTGAGCCCATACCGATATCCGGTGTTAATGCTGCTGATATCGGCCAATACCGATATTTATTTATTTTTTATTCTGAGATCACATTTGATACAGACTGAAAATCGTGCAAAATGAAGTTTTGAACGTCTTCTTTTATTTTCAAAACGTGTTTTGACTCCTGATTTTTTGGGTTTTTTTTTTGTTTTTCAATTTCAATTTTTTTTATAGTGTAACATTGTGTTCTGCGTCCTGATTGGCTAAGGGACCTTTGCCGATTGATGTTAGAGATGGGGGACGCCAGACCAGGATCAGACCGGGACTAGACCAGGTCTAAACCAGGATTAAACCACGTTGTGCAGCTCTTTGCCTGGTTTGGTGTGGCTCTTTGCCTGGTTTGGTGCGGCTCTTTGCCTGGTTTGGTGCGGCTCTTTGCCTGGTTTGGTGCGGCTCTTTGCCTGGTTTGGTGCGGCTCTTTGCCTGGTTTGGTGTGGCCCTGGTTTGGTGCGGCTCTTTGCCTGGTTTGGTGCGGCTCTTTGCCTGGTTTGGTGCGGCTCTTTGCCTGGTTTGGTGCGGCTCTTTGCCTGGTTTGGTTCATGTCGAGGTTTGATGTGCTCGGCGGTTTGGACACGGGTCTCGTACATTTAGTTGAAAATCTGTGAAAGTTTGAGTGTTTAAACCAGAGAGAAATGTGAGAAAAGGTTCATTCCAGGGATTACTGTACTGACTAATATATAAATAAATAAATACCGATGTTAATGCCGATATTTGGTGCATCCCGAGGATAAACTGATGTTTTTGTCTCAGGGACTGAACCACAACGTGATTTTCATTCACATTTAAATGGAACCAGGCTGGTTTGGTTCTTACCCATGACGTAGATCTTGTTGCCGCGGGAGATGGCGGTGGCGCCGTACCTGGGCGTCGGCATCGAGGGGAGGGGCAACCACTGGTCCTTTAACGGCTCGTACAGAAGAACCTGAGCCTGAGGAGACGTGTCTGCGCCCATCCCCCCGAACGTGTAGACCTTTCCATCTGGAACGAGAGAAGAACAAGAGAGGATGAGGAGAAACGCCTGAGAGGACTGCAGGTGAACCTCGGCGAGGGCGAGGGGAACTGATCCCCTGGGTGAAGGTTGAAACTTTACTGACATTTTTCAGATTTAACGGCAAAAAATCTTCAAATCCTCCGTAAGAGCCGGGGACAAACGTAAAAACGTCAGTTCAAAATGCTGTTCAAAAAGGACCTCAGTCTGCCGTACACCTCCACCTAAAAGGACCTCAGTCTGCCGTACATCTCCACCTAAAAGGACCTCAGTCTGCCGTACACCTCCACCTAAAAGGACCTCAGTCTGCCGTACACCTCCACCTAAAAGGACTTCAGTCTGCCGTACACCTCCACCTAAAAGGACCTCAGTCTGCCGTACACCTCCACCTAAAAGGACCTCAGTCTGCCGTACACCTCCACCTAAAAGGACCTCAGTCTGCCGTACACCTCCACCTAAAAGGACCTCAGTCTGCCGTACACCTCCACCTAAAAGGACCTCAGTCTGCCGTACACCTCCACCTAAAAGGACCTCAGTCTGCCGTACACCTCCACCTAAAAGGACCTCAGTCTGCCGTACATCTCCACCTAAAAGGACCTCAGTCTGCCGTACACCTCCACCTAAAAGGACCTCAGTCTGCCGTACACCTCCACCTAAAAGGACCTCAGTCTGCCGTACACCTCCACCTAAAAGGACCTCAGTCTGCCGTACACCTCCACCTAAAAGGACCTCAGTCTGCCGTACATCTCCACCTAAAAGGACCTCAGTCTGCCGTACACCTCCACATAAAAGGACCTCAGTCTGCCGTACATCTCCACCTAAAAGGACGTACATCTCCACCTAAAAGGACCTCAGTCTGCCGTACATCTCCACCTAAAAGGACCTCAGTCTGCCGTACACCTCCACCTAAAAGGACCTCAGTCTGCCGTACACCTCCACATAAAAGGACCTCAGTCTGCCGTACATCTCCACCTAAAAGGACGTACATCTCCACCTAAAAGGACCTCAGTCTGCCGTACACCTCCACCTAAAAGGACCTCAGTCTGCCGTACACCTCCACCTAAAAGGACCTCAGTCTGCCGTACACCTCCACCTAAAAGGACCTCAGTCTGCCGTACACCTCCACCTAAAAGGACCTCAGTCTGCCGTACACCTCCACCTAAAAGGACCTCAGTCTGCCGTACACCTCCACCTAAAAGGACCTCAGTCTGCCGTACACCTCCACCTAAAAGGACCTCAGTCTGCCGTACACCTCCACCTAAAAGGACCTCAGTCTGCCGTACACCTCCACCTAAAAGGACCTCAGTCTGCCGTACACCTCCACCTAAAAGGACCTCAGTCTGCCGTACACCTCCACCTAAAAGGACCTGTCTGCCGTACACCTCCACCTAAAAGGACCTCAGTCTGCCGTACACCTCCACCTAAAAGGACCTCAGTCTGCCGTACACCTCCACCTAAAAGGACCTGTCTGCCGTACACCTCCACCTAAAAGGACCTGTCTGCCGTACACCTCCACCTAAAAGGACCTCAGTCTGCCGTACATCTCCACCTAAAAGGACCTCAGTCTGCCGTACACCTCCACCTAAAAGGACCTCAGTCTGCCGTACACCTCCACCAGAGTGGACCTCAGTCTGCCGTACACCTCCACCTAAAAGGACCTCAGTCTGCCGTACACCTCCACCTAAAAGGACCTCAGTCTGCCGTACACCTCCACCTAAAAGGACCTCAGTCTGCCGTACACCTCCACCTAAAAGGACCTCAGTCTGCCGTACACCTCCACCTAAAAGGACCTCAGTCTGCCGTACACCTCCACCTAAAAGGACCTCAGTCTGCCGTAAACATTAACATAAGGTTCACGAAATACATCATCTGTGCTCTATATTTAACCAAACGTTGTGTAGCTCCGTGTTTGCTTCTTCTCTGCCGTAGCGTCTTTGTTCAAGTCCATGACGGGAAAACTAGAATTAAAAATGAATCAAAGATCAAATAAAACACTGCGACTGCCTTAAAAAAAGAAAAATACACAAGTGGGTTATTTCCAGCTCTTTTCCCATCACCCGGAGCAGGAATGCGCCCCCTGGAGGCCAGAGACTGGACCAATCACAGAGCAGCACGGAGGTGTGGGCGGAGCCAAAGTGAAGCACCCAAAACAAACGGTGACGCCCACAGACTTCAGAATATTTCAGCACCGGCGCCACAGAAGGATTTAGATTGTGACAAACATGCAAAGCGCCCGGGCTGCAGCACGTTCGGCCCGCCGGTACCCCCGCCTCAGGAGTCCCACGAGCCGCCGGTACCCCCGCCTCAGGAGTCCCACGAGCCGCCGGTACCCCCGCCTCAGGAGTCCCACGAGCCGCCGGTACCCCCGCCTCAGGAGTCCCACGAGCCGCCGGTACCCCCGCCTCAGGAGTCCCACGAGCCAACAAGGCCCGATAGGACTCCTTCTTCAGCCTGACGGCATCCCTTACTTCAGGTGTCCACCACCGGGTTCGGGGATTGCTGCCGCGACAGCCACCACAGACCTTACAACCACAGCTACGGGCGGTCGCATGGACAATAGAGGCCGAGAACAGAGTCCACTCGGACTCTATGTCCCCAGCCTCCCCCAGAATCCAGGAGAAGCTCTCCTGGAGGTGTGAGTTGAAGGTGCCCCTGACAGAGGGATCTGCCAGACGTTCCCAACAGACCTTCACTACTTGGGCCTGCCAGGTCTCTCCGGCTTCCTCCCCCGCCAGCGGACCCAACTCACAACCAGGTGGTGATCGGTTGACAGCTCTGCCCCTCTCTTCACCCGAGTGTCCAAGACACACGGCCGGAGGTCAGATGACACGACAACAAAGATCATCGACCTCCGTCCTAGGGTGTCCTGGTGCCACGTGCACTGGTGGACACCCTTGGCAGTGCAGAGTGCCCGGCCTTCTTGGAGTGCCTGGGAGGGGTGCTGGACAGTGCAGCGCCCGGGGACTTCGTCGTTCTCCTGGGGGACTTCAGTGACACCTGGAGAGGGGCGACCTGGAGGAACCCGAGCCGTGTTCTGTTACTGGACTTCTGCTTCACGGTTTGTCCATAACCAAGACCATGTTCCACGGCGTCTCGGCACGATTCAGGTTTGATTTTCCATCAGATTGAAGGATTGGTCTGGATTGGTCTGGATTGGTCTGGATTGGTCTGGATTGGTCTGGATTGGTCTGGATTGGTCTGGATTGGTCTGGATTGGTCCTGATGCCCCGCCATCTCTCGCTCTTCGCTCTTTCCTCTCGTTTATTTACAGATTCAATATTTTTCAGGACAAAATTTAAATGAAATAAAACAGTCTGGTTTCTATGGCAACTACAGCAAGTACCAGGGGAAAAACGACAGAACACAAACTAAAAAGAGAGAACTATTCATCTGCACAAGAGAGAAAAGAGGGGAAAGAGAAAGAGAAGAGGAGAAAGAGAGGAGAAAGAGAGAGAAGAGGAAAGAGAGAGAGAAGAGGAGAAAGAGAGGAGAAAGAGAGAGAAGATGAAAGAGAGAGAGAAGAGAAGATAGAGAGAGAAGAGGAAAGAGAGAGAGAAGAGGAGAAAGAGAGGAGAAAGAGAGGAGAAAGAGAGAGAAGATGAAAGAGAGAGAGAAGAGAAGATAGAGAGAGAAGAGGAAAGAGAGAGAGAAGAGGAGAAAGAGAGGAGAAAGAGAGGAGAAAGAGAGAGAAGATGAAAGAGAGAGAGAAGAGAAGATAGAGAGAGAAGAGGAAAGAGAGAGAGAAGAGGAAAGAGAGAGAGAAGAGGAAAGAGAGAGAAGAGGAGAGAGAGAAGAGGAAAGAGAGAGAAGAGGAGAAAGAGAGAGAAGAGGAAAGAGAGAGAGAAGAGGAAAGAGAGAGAGAAGAGGAGATAGAGAGAGAAGAGGAGAAAGAGAGGAGAAAGAGAGAGAAGAGGAAAGAGAGAGAAGAGGAAAGAGAGAAAAGAGGAAAGAGAGAGAGAAGAGGAAAGAGAGAGAGAAGAGGAGAAAGAGAGAAGAGGAGAAAGAGAGAGAAGAGGAAAGAGAGAGAGAAGAGGAAAGAGAGAAAAGAGGAAAGAGAGAGAGAAGAGGAAAGAGAGAGAGAAGAGGAGAGAGAGAAGAGGAGAAAGAGAGAGAAGAGGAGATAGAGAAAAGAGGAAAGAGAGAGAGAAGAGGAAAGAGAGAGAGAAGAGGAGAGAGAGAAGAGGAAAGAGAGAGAAGAGGAGAAAGAGAGAGAAGAGGAAAGAGAGAGAGAAGAGGAGAAAGAGAGAGAAGAGGAAAGAGAGAAAAGAGGAAAGAGAGAGAGAAGAGGAAAGAGAGAGAGAGAAAGAGGAAAGAGAGAGAGAAGAGGAAAGAGAGAGAGAAGAGGAGATAGAGAGAAGAGGAAAGAGAGAGAGAAGAGGAGGGAGGCAGGAGGAGGAAACAGGAGGAGGAGGAAGGAGAAGACAGGAGGAGGAGACAGGAGGAGGAGAAGGCAGCAGAAGGAGGAGACAGGAGGAGGAAACAGGAGGAGGAGGAAGGAGCATACAGGAGGAGACAGGAGGAGGAGACAGGAGGAGGGAGGAGACAGGAGGAGGAGACAGGAGGAGAGAGGAGACAGGAGGAGGAGGAGGAAGGAGGAGGAGACAGGAGGAGGGAGGAGACAGGAGGAGGGAGGAGACAGGAGGAGACAGGAAGAGGAAACAGGAGGAGGAGAAGGCAGCAGAAGGAGGAGACAGGAGGAGGAAACAGGAGGAGGAGGAAGGAGCATACAGGAGGAGACAGGAGGAGGAGACAGGAGGAGGAGACAGGAGGAGGAGACAGGAGGAGGAGAAGGCAGCAGAAGGAGGAGACAGGAGGAGGAAACAGGAGGAGGAGGAAGGAGCATACAGGAGGAGACAGGAGGAGGAGACAGGAGGAGGGAGGAGACAGGAGGAGGAGACAGGAGGAGAGAGGAGACAGGAGGAGGAGGAGGAAGGAGGAGGAGACAGGAGGAGGGAGGAGACAGGAGGAGGGAGGAAGAGGAAACAGGAGGAGGAAACAGGAAGAGGAGACAGGAGGAGGAAGGAGACAGGAGGAGGAGACAGGAGGAGGAGGCAGGAGGAGGAGGAGACAGGAGGAGGAGACAGGAGGCGACAGGAGGAGGAGGCAGGAGGAGGAGACAGAAGGAGGAGACAGGAGAAGGAAACAGGAGGAGGAGGCAGGAGGAGGAAGGAGACAGGAGGAGGAGGCAGGAGGAGGAGACAGGAGGAGGACACAGGAGGAGGACACAGGAGGAGGAGGAAGGAGACAGGAGGAGGAAACAGGAGGAGACAGGAGGAGGAGGCAGGAGGAGGAGGAGACAGGAGGAAGAGGAGACAGGAGGAGGAGGAGGAAACAGGAGGAGGAGACAGAAGGAAGAGACAGGAGGAGGAGGCAGGAGGAGGAGACAGAAGGAGGAAGGAGACAGGATGAGGAGGCAGGAGGAGGAGACAGGAGGAGGAAACAGGAGGAGGAGGAAGGAGGAGGAGACAGGAGGAGGAAGGAGACAGGAGGAGGAGACAGGAGGAGGAGGCAGACAGGAGGAGGAGGCAGGAGGAGGAGACAGAAGGAGGAAACAGGAGGAGAAAACAGGAGGAGGAGGAAGGAGGAGGAGACAGGAGGAGGAGGAAGGAGACAGGAGGAGGAGACAGAAGGAGGAGACAGGAGGAGGAGACAGGAGGAGGAGGAGACAGGAGGAGAAGGAGACAGGAGGAGGGGGAAGGAGACAGGAGGAGGAGACAGGAGGAGGAGGAGACAGGAGGCGGAGGAGACAGGAGGAGGAGACAGAAAGGAGGAGACAGGAGGAGGAAACAGGAGGAGGAAACAGGAGGAGGAGGAGACAGGAGGAGGAGGCAGGAGGAGGAGGCAGGAGGAGGACACAGGAGGAGGAGGCAGGAGGAGGAGACAGGAGGAGGTGACAGGAGGAGGAGGAAGGAGGAGGAGACAGGAGGAGGAAGGAGACGGGAGGAGGAGGCAGGAGGAGGAGACAGGAGGAGGAAGGAGACAGGAGGAGGAGACAGGAGGAGGAAACAGGAGGAGGAGACAGGAGGAGGAGACAGGAGCAGGTGACAGGAGGAGGAGACAGGAGGAGGAAGGAGACGGGAGGAGGAAACAGGAGGAGGAAACAGGAGGAGACAGGAAGAGGAGACAGGAGGAGGAGGAGACAGGAGGAGGAGGCAGGAGGAGGAGACAGAAGGAGGAGACATGAGGAGGAAACAGGAGGAGGAGGCAGGAGGAGGAGACAGGAGGAGGAAGGAGACAGGAGGAGGAGGCAGGAGGAGGAGACAGGAGGAGGACACAGGAGGAGGAGGAAGGAGGAGGAGACAGGAGGAGGAAGGAGACAGGAGGAGGAGACAGGAGCAGGAGGAGACAGGAGGAGGAGGCAGGAGGAGGAGGCAGGAGGAGGAGACAGAAGGAGGAGATAGGAGGAGGAAACAGGAGGAGGAGGAAGGAGGAGGAGACAGGAGGAGGAAGGAGACAGGAGGAGGAAACAGGAGGAGGAGGAATGAGGAGGAGACAGGAGGAGGAGGAGACAGGAGGAGAAGGAGACAGGAGGAGGAGAGAGGAAGGAGACAGGAGGAGGAGACAGGAGGAGGAGGAGACAGGAGGAGGAGACAGGAGGAGGAGACAGGAGGAGGAGACAGGAGGAGGAAGGAGACAGGAGGAGGTGACAGGAGGAGGAGGAAGGAGGAGGAGACAGGAGGAGGAAGGAGACAGAAGGAGGAGACAGAAGGAGGAAGGAGACAGAAGGAGGAGACAAGAGGAGACAGGAGGAGGAGACAGAAGGAGGAGACAGGAGGAGGAGACAGGAGGAGGAGACAGGAGGAGACAGAAGGAGGAGACAGGAGGAGGAGGCAGGAGGAGGAGACAGGAGGAGACAGGAGGAGGAGACAGGAGGAGGAATCAGGAGGAGGAGACAGAAGGAGGAGACAGGAGGAGGAGACAAGAGGAGGAGACAGAAGGAGGAGACAGAAGGAGGAGGAGACAGAAGGAGGAGACAGAAGGAGGAAGGAGACAGAAGGAGGAGACAGGAGGAGGAGACAGGAGGAGGAGACAGAAGGAGGAGACAGAAGGAGGAGAGAGGAGGAGGAGGCAGGAGGAGGAGACAGGAGGAAACAGGAGGAGGAGACAGGAGGAGGAGACAGAAGGAGGAGAGAGGAGGAGGAGACAGGAGGAGGAGACAGAAGGAAGAGACGGGAGGAGGAGACAGAAGGAGGAGAGAGGAGGAGGAGACAGGAGGAGGAGACAGAAGGAGGAGACAGGAGGAGGAGACAGAAGGAGGAGACAGAAGGAGGAGACAGGAGGAGACAGAAGGAGGAGACAGAAGGAGGAGAGAGGAGGAGGAGACAGGAGGAGGAGACAGAAGGAGGAGACAGAAGGAGGAGAGAGGAGGAGGAGGCAGGAGGAGGAGACAGGAGGAGGAGACAGAAGGAGGAGACAGGAGGAGGAGGCAGGAGGAGGAGACAGGAGGAAACAGGAGGAGGAGACAGGAGGAGGAGACAGAAGGAGAGAGAGGAGGAGGAGACAGGAGGAGGAGACAGAAGGAAGAGATGGGAGGAGGAGACAGGAGGAGGAGACAGAAGGAGGAGACAGAAGGAGGAGAGAGGAGGAGGAGACAGGAGGAGGAGACAGAAGGAGGAGACAGGAGGAGGAGACAGAAGGAGGAGACAGAAGGAAGAGACGGGAGGAGGAGGAGACAGGAGGAGGAGGCAGGAGGAGGAGACAGGAGGAGGAGACAGAAGGAGGAGGAGACAGAAGGAGGAGACAGAAGGAGGAGACAGAAGGAGGAGAGAGGAGGAGGAGACAGGAGGAGGAGACAGGAGGAGGAGACAGAAGGAGGAGACAGAAGGAAGAGACGGGAGGAGACAGAAGGAGGAGAGAGGAGGAGGAGACAGGAGGAGGAGACAGGAGGAGGAGACAGAAGGAGGAGAGAGGAGGAGGAGACAGGACGAGGAGACAGGAGGAGGAGACAGGAGGAGGAGACAGGAGGAGGAGACAGGACGAGGAGACAGGAGGAGGCAGGAGGAGTTTTTCTCAAGCACTTTTTTTTTCTTTCTCAGTGACATTTTAGTGGAAGGACAAATGCAAATGTTCTGCTGAGTCACTGAGGAGCCAGAGAGGAGCCAGAGGAGCCAGAGAGGAGCCAGAGGAGCCAGAGAGGAGCCAGAGAGGAGCCAGAGAGGAGCCAGAGGAGCCAGAGAGGAGCCAGAGAGGAGCCAGAGAGGAGCCAGAGAGGAGCCAGAGGAGCCAGAGAGGAGTCAGAGGAGCCAGAGAGGAGCCAGAGAGGAGCCAGAGGAGCCAGAGAGGAGCCAGAGGAGCCAGAGAGGAGCCAGAGAGGAGCCAGAGGAGCCAGAGAGGAGCCAGAGGAGTCAGAGAGGAGCCAGAGAGGAGCCAGAATCAGCTCAAAATATGAATCCTAAAACTAGAATAAAAACTCGCTCCTCGTGTTCCTCAGGTCTGGATCCTAAATACCCCACTGACAGAACCGAGCAGAACCAGAGCGTGGATCTGGACTAAACCAGGACTAACCCAGGACTAAACCAGGACTGAACCAGGACTAAACCAGGACTAAACCAGGACTGAACCAGGACTAAACCAGGACTGAACCAGGACTACACCAGGACTAAACCAGGACTAAACCAGGACTGAACCAGGACTGAACCAGGACTAAACCAAGACTAAACCAGGACTGAACCAGGTCTAAACCAGGACTGAACCAGGACTAAACCAAGACTAAACCAGGACTGAACCAGGACTAAACCAGGACTGAACCAGGACTGAACCAGGACTAAACCAGGACTGAACCAGGTCTGGTGTCTCTGGTGTCTCTGGTGTCTCTGGTGTCTCTGGTGTCTCTGGTGTCTCTGGTGTCTCTTGTGTCCCTGGTGTCCCTGGTGTCCGTGGTGTCTCTGGTGTCCCTGGTGTCTCTGGTGTCTCTGGTGTCTCTGGTGTCTCTTGTGTCTCTGGTGTCCCTGGTGTCTCTGGTGTCTCTGGTGTCTCTGGTGTCCCTGGTGTCTCTGGTGTCTCTCGTGTCTCTCGTGTCTCTCGTGTCTCGTGTCTCTGGTGTCAGTGAGACGCTTCGTCCTCTCGTCCCTTTGGTCCTGATGAAAGGAAACAGCAGCATCCTCCTGCGTTGCCCCCGGAGACGCCATAGCAACCAGCGCATCACCTCCACTCGCCCAGTGCTTTGTGAGCCGAGAATAAACCAGCGCGGCCTTCACCGCCACAAGAGCCAGGAGAACCAGGAGAACCAGGAGAACCAGGAGAACCAGGAGAACCAGGAGAACCAGGAGAACCAGGAGAACCAGGAGAACAACGAGAACCAGGAGAACCAGGAGAACAACGAGAACCAGGAGAACAACGAGAACCAGGAGAACAACGACAAACACGGCGCGTTTGTGTTTCTGGAGGAATTTTCTGGAATTTCCCGTAGTATGGCATTACACTTGTCTCCATGGAGATGAGCAGATGATAAAACAATGCTGAGCTACAGGTTAGCTCTGTGGAGAGGCAAGCCCACACAGAAAGGGACTGTAAATGTATTTCATAATGTAGTCCTGGTTTAGTCCTGGTTTAGTCCTGGTTTAGTCCTGGTTTAGACCTGGTTTAGTCCTGGTTTAGTCCTGGTTTAGTCCTGGTTTAGTCCTGGTTTAGTCCTGGTTTAGACCTGGTTTAGACCTGGTTTAGTCCTGGTTTAGACCTGGTTTAGTCCTGGTTTAGACCTGGTTTAGACCTGGTTTAGACCTGGTTTAGTCCTGGTTTAGTCCTGGTTTAGACCTGGTTTAGTCCTGTTTTAGACCTGGTTTAGTCCTGGTTTAGTCCTGGTTTAGTCCTGGTTTAGACCTGGTTTAGTCCTGGTTTAGACCTGGTTTAGACCTGGTTTAGTCCTGGTTTAGTCCTGGTTTAGACCTGGTTTAGACCTGGTTTAGACCTGGTTTAGACCTGGTTTAGTCCTGGTTTAAACCTGGTTTAGATCTGGTTTAGTCCTGGTTTAGTCCTGGTTTAGTCCTGGTTTAGACCTGGTTTAGACCTGGTTTAGTCCTGGTTTAGTCCTGGTTTAGACCTGGTTTAGACCTGGTTTAGTCCTTGTTTAGTCCTGGTTTAGTCCTAGTTTAGACCTGGTTTAGTCCTGGATTAGTCCTGGATTAGACCTGGTTTAGTCCTGGTTTAGTCCTGGTTTAGACTTGGTTTAGTCCTGGCTTAGACCTGGTTTAGTCCTGGCTTAGACCTGGTTTAGTCCTCGCTTAGGCCTGGTTTAGTCCTGGTTTAGACCTGGTTTAGTCCTGGCTTAGACCTGGTTTAGTCCTGGTTTAGTCCTGGTTTAGACTTGGTTTAGTCCTGGCTTAGACCTGGTTTAGTCCTGGCTTAGACCTGGTTTAGTCCTGGATTAGTCCTGGATTAGACCTGGTTTAGTCCTGGTTTAGTCCTGGTTTAGACCTGGTTTAGTCCTGGCTTAGACCTGGTTTAGTCCTGGTTTAGTCCTGGTTTAGACCTGGTTTAGTCCTGGCTTAGACCTGGTTTAGTCCTGGTTTAGTCCTGGTTTAGACCTGGTTTAGTCCTGGCTTAGACCTGGTTTAGTCCTGGTTTAGTCCTGGTTTAGACTTGGTTTAGTCCTGGTTTAGACCTGGTTTAGTCCTGGCTTAGACCTGGTTTAGTCCTGGATTAGTCCTGGATTAGACCTGGTTTAGTCCTGGTTTAGTCCTGGTTTAGACCTGGTTTAGTCCTGGCTTAGACCTGGTTTAGTCCTGGTTTAGTCCTGGTTTAGACCTGGTTTAGTCCTGGCTTAGACCTGGTTTAGTCCTGGTTTAGTCCTGGTTTAGACCTGGTTTAGTCCTGGCTTAGACCTGGTTTGGTACAAATGTGAAACACGAAGCTCAAAAAAGACAAAAATACGAAGAAAAAAAGTCGATGAAACAGAAAGACTCACACTGAGAGAGAGAGAGTCAATATGAAAGAGAAGAGGGAGAGGAGGAGAAGAGAGAGAGGAGGGAGAGGAGGAGAAGAGGGAGAGGAGGAGAAGAGAGAGAGGAGGAGAAGAGGGAGAGGAGGAGAAGAGGGAGAGGAGGAGAAGAGGGAGAGGAGGAGAAGAGGGAGAGGAGGAGAAGAGAGAGAGGAGGAGGAGGAGGAGGGAGAGAAAGGTCAATATATAAACTAATAAATAAATATAAAGGTCAATATATAAACTAAGACTAAAGAGAGAGAAGAGGAAGAAGAGAGAGAGAGAAGTGAAGTCTAAAAAGGAGAACTGACAAATTTAACCAACAAACCGGAGAGAATAATTCAGTCTTCTAACATGTTGGCTGGTCTTTGTCACCACAGTTTGATCCTTGTGGCCAGGAAGCTCTCAAAAAAGAGATTGAATTATTCTGTCAAAGAACGTGAGTTTGTAGGAATCCCAAAGAAGAACCAGGAAGGGTTTAAAAATGCAGTACGACAGACTGATCTGGGATCAGATATTACTGGGAACAGACCGTGAATCTTTCATAACAACAAATGAGAAAACAATTAAAGACTTTAGCTCCAAACTTAAACATAAACACAATAAAAACATACGACCCTGGGTGAACTCAGACATATTAAAACTCATGAAAGAAAAGGATCTTGTGTTAAAAATGCAATTAAAAGCAACTCGGCAAGTGCTAGATACCTATTTACCACATTAAGGAATAAAGTAGTTAATACGAAAACATACGAAATGCCAAAGCAGATTTTTTCTTGTCTGTAATAGAGAACGCAAAGGGAGATTCTAGAACAATCTGGAACCAAAGGAAAAAACTTGTAGGACACAAAAAGGAAACAACTAAAAATGAGGATAAATGGACAAATTACAAATAACACAAACAAAATTGCAGATGCCTTCAATCATTTTTTCATTGAGTCTGTATCGACTATTGCTCAGAGTTTCCAACAGTCCAAAAGTGTGTACGATAAATCCATCAGAGGCAGTTTTCAGTCCAAGAGTGTCACAGAATCTGAATAAAATCACTCAAACCTTCGAAAACAAATATTTGGCTTAGATACATTTATGTTAAAAGAACTCATTTCTACATTTATCACTCCATTAACCAAAATTGTTATTCTCTCCATTTCCGAAGCAGTACAGTGGCACCTCACCTTACCAAATTCATTTGTTCCAGAAGTGGTTTCGTAACGTGAATTTTTCGTAAGTTGAGTAACTATTTCAATGGAAAAGGCCTGATCTGTTCCAAGGCCCCGATCCAAGTTTTTTTTTATAGTGTCACTTTTTTTTATAGTGTAACATTTGTGTTGTGCGTCCTGATTGGAATAAACCAGGTCTAGACCAGAACTAAACCAGGTCTAAACCAGGATTCTCCCGGGACATGGCAGTGCTGTTGGAGGAGCGTGGTGCTCGTGTCTCCGCGCTCCTTGTGCGTTCCGCGCTAGAGCTAAGAGGCCGAGAAAGACGCTCTTTCAGCGGGAATAAGAGCAGGGCGGGCTCTGGTTCTATGTGACCTCCAGGTTTAGACCAGAACTAAACCAGACCAGACCAGGTCTAAACGAGGACTGGACCAGGTCCAGACCCGGACCATACCGGGACCAGACCAGGATTAAATCACCCCGTGCTCGGCCCGCCCTGAGGGGGAGGCACGGCCCGGGCGCCGCGGCTCCATCCCGCGCCGTGTCGACGTCGCTTTTTGATCCTTCGATGTCGGCTCTTCCTGTCATTGTGAAGCAGAATTCACCAAGCGTTGGATTGATCACTCAGAAGCACACAACACGCTGCGTAACTCCCTTCCTGGTGCGTAACAGGGATTCCCCTGGCAGCGTGCTGTGTGCTTCGGCTTTCTTTTTCCGCACTGGAAAATAGTTCCCACCCAAAATGACCAAGTCAAGCTCTCCGTGTTGATTTGCACATTTATTTGCACTCGATATGAATGCGCACTACACAGAAAGTAATTGGGAAACGCATCGAGCAAATTAATTCCTTTTGGCCGAAATCTTTCTCTGGCGACGTTAGACTCCAGTCTAAGGCGGAGGAGCAGCAGATACCGCGGCGGTCAGTGCTGACAGACTCGGACAATGGCTGGGTGAGCAGAAAAACGCTTTCCACCACTTATTTTAGTCTCTGGACTGTGGGGAGATGCCCAAATTTGACCTGGGGGTGGCATATCCCTTTAAAACTCAATGTAAACAAAACAGTTGCAACGTTCTTCTCCAAATCCAACCTTGCAAATAATCAGATATTCATGTTTCTGGGGAAAAAATTCAAGTCGTGTCAGAATTCAAATATCTCGGGATCCTTATTGACTCAAAACTAACGTTCAAATCTCACACAAAAAAAAGGTCTGTAATCGTGTCAAATTTAATATTTCAAATTTCCGGTTCATAAGATCACATCTGTCATTACAGGCAGCTGAAATGGTCATGCTCTGGTCCTGTCACACCTAACATACTGTCTTACAATCTGGTCACAGGCAAATAAAACAACACTAAACCCAGAGAGTCACTACACAAACAGACAAAATACTGGATAAAAACCTTTAAGACATCACCACTGCATTTTACAAAAACATAAACTGTCAGAAAATATTCAAATCTCTGTCTAATGTACAAAATCAATCATAGTCTGTGATCTCCTCCACTCAGGTCATAAACATCAGGAGCTCCACACACAGAGTGACCAGAGTGGCCAGAGGGGCGGCCAGAGGGGACTCGGCCCAGGAGTGGAACTCTGTCCCCTCAAACATCAGAAGTGTCCACATACAACATCAGAAGTGTCCACATACAACATCAGAAGTGTCCACATACAACATCAGAAGTGTCCACATACAACATCAGAAGTGTCCACATACAACATCAGAAGTGTCCACATACAACATCAGAAGTGTCCACATACAACATCAGAAGTGTCCACATACAACATCAGAAGTGTCCACATACAACATCAGAAGTGTCCACATACAACATCAGAAGTGTCCACATACAACATCAGAAGTGTCCACATACAACATCAGAAGTGTCCACATACAACATCAGAAGTGTCCACATACAACATCAGAAGTGTCCACATACAACATCAGAAGTGTCCACATACAACATCAGAAGTGTCCACATACAACATCAGAAGTGTCCACATACAACATCAGAAGTGTCCACATACAACATCAGAACTGTCCACATACAACATCAGAAGTGTCCACATACAACATCAGAACTGTCCCCTCAAACATCAGAAGTGTCCACATACAACATCAGAAGTGTCCACATACAACATCAGAACTGTCCACATACAACATCAGAAATGTCCACATACAACATCAGAACTGTCCCCTCAAACATCAGAAGTGTCCACATACAACATCAGAAGAGTCCACATACAACATCAGAAGTGTCCCCTCAAACATCAGAACTGTCCACATACAACATCAGAAGTGTCCACATACAACATCAGAACTGTCCCCTCAAACATCAGAAGTGTCCACATACAACATCAGAAGTGTCCACATACAACATCAGAAGTGTCCACATACAACATCAGAACTGTCCACATACAACATCAGAAGTGTCCACATACAACATCAGAACTGTCCCCTCAAACATCAGAAGTGTCCACATACAACATCAGAAGTGTCCACATACAACATCAGAACTGTCCACATACAACATCAGAAATGTCCACATACAACATCAGAACTGTCCACATACAACATCAGAAATGTCCACATACAACATCAGAAGTGTCCACATACAACATCAGAAGTGTCCACATACAACATCAGAAGTGTCCACATACAACATCAGAAATGTCCACATACAACATCAGAAGTGTCCACATACAACATCAGAAGTGTCCACATACAACATCAGAACTGTCCACATACAACACCAGAAGTGTCCACATACAACATCAGAACTGTCCACATACAACATCAGAACTGTCCCCTCAAACATCAGAAGTGTCCACATACAACATCAGAAGTGTCCGCATACAACATCAGAAGTGTCCACATACAACATCAGAACTGTCCCCTCAAACATCAGAAGTGTCCACATACAACATCAGAAGTGTCCACATACAACATCAGAAGAGTCCACATACAACATCAGAAGTGTCCCCTCAAACATCAGAACTGTCCACATACAACATCAGAAGTGTCCACATACAACATCAGAACTGTCCACATACAACATCAGAAGTGTCCGCATACAACATCAGAAGTGTCCACATACAACATCAGAACTGTCCCCTCAAACATCAGAAGTGTCCACATACAACATCAGAACTGTCCCCTCAAACATCAGAAGTGTCCACATACAACATCAGAACTGTCCCCTCAAACATCAGAAGTGTCCACATACAACATCAGAACTGTCCCCTCAAACATCAGAAGTGTCCACATACAACATCAGAACTGTCCCCTCAAACATCAGAAGTGTCCACATACAACCTGTAGAAAAACATCTAAAGAACTGGTTCATAACACACCAGACCTGTCATCACTAATGTTTATTTTCTTTCCTTTCTTTCAGTTTTAGTCCAGTTTTAGTCCAGTTTTAGTCCTGCTTTAGACCAGTTTTAGTCCAGTTTTAGTCCAGTTTTAGTCCTGCTTTAGTCCAGTTTTAGTCCTGCTTTAGACCTGTTTTAGTCCAGTTTTAGTCCATTTTAGTCCTGCTTTAGACCAGTTTTAGTCCGGTTTTAGTCCTGCTTTAGACCAGTTTTAGTCCAGTTTTAGTCCTGTTTTAGTCCAGTTTTAGTCCAGTTTTAGTCCTGTTTTAGTCCAGTTTTAGTCCAGTTTTAGTCCTGCTTTAGACCAGTTTTAGTCCAGTTTTAGTCCAGTTTTAGTCCAGTTTTAGTCCAGTTTTAGTCCTGCTTTAGACCTGTTTTAGTCCAGTTTTAGTCCTGCTTTAGACCAGTTTTAGTCCTGTTTTAGTCCTGTTTTAGTCCTCCTTTAGACCAGTTTTAGTCCTGTTTTAGTCCAGTTTTAGTCCAGTTTTAGTCCTGTTTTAGACCAGTTTTAGTCCTGTTTTAGTCCTCCTTTAGACCAGTTTTAGTCCTGCTTTAGACCAGTTTTAGTCCTGTTTTAGACCAGTTTTAGTCCAGTTTTAGTCCTGTTTTAGTCCTGCTTTAGACCAGTTTTAGTCCTGCTTTAGACCAGTTTTAGTCCTGCTTTAGTCCTGCTTTAGACCTGCTTTAGACCAGTTTTAGTCCTGCTTTAGACCAGTTTTAGTCCTGCTTTAGTCCTGCTTTAGTCCGGTTTTAGTCCTGTTTTAGACCAGTTTTAGTCCTGTTTTAGTCCTGCTTTAGTCCTGCTTTAGTCCTGCTTTAGTCCTGTTTTAGTCCTGCTTTAGTCCGGTTTTAGTCCTGCTTTAGACAAATTTTAGTCCTGTTTTAGACCTGTTTTAGTCCAGTTTTAGTCCAGTTTTAGTCCTGCTTTAGTCCAGTTTTAGTCCTGTTTTAGACCGGTTTTAGTCCTGCTTTAGTCCAGTTTTAGTCCTGCTTTAGACCAATTTTAGTCCTGTTTTAGACCTGCTTTAGTCCGGTTTTAGTCCGGTTTTAGACCAGTTTTAGTCCTGCTTTAGTCCAGTTTTAGTCCAGTTTTAGTCCAGTTTTAGTCCGGTTTTAGTCCTGCTTTAGTCCGGTTTTAGTCCTGCTTTAGTCCAGTTTTAGTCCAGTTTTAGTCCTGCTTTAGTCCTGCTTTAGACCTGCTTTAGACCAGTTTTAGTCCTGCTTTAGACCAGTTTTAGTCCTGCTTTAGTCCTGCTTTAGACCTGCTTTAGACCAGTTTTAGTCCTGCTTTACACCAGTTTTAGTCCTGCTTTAATCCTGCTTTAGTCCGGTTTTAGTCCTGTTTTAGACCAATTTTAGTCCTGTTTTAGTCCTGTTTTAGTCCAGTTTTAGTCCAGTTTTAGTCCTGCTTTAGTCCAGTTTTAGTCCTGTTTTAGACCGGTTTTAGTCCTGCTTTAGTCCTGCTTTAGACCAATTTTAGTCCTGTTTTAGACCTGCTTTAGTCCGGTTTTAGTCCGGTTTTAGACCAGTTTTAGTCCTGCTTTAGTCCAGTTTTAGTCCAGTTTTAGTCCGGTTTTAGTCAGGCTTTAGTCCGGTTTTAGTCCTGCTTTAGTCCGGTTTTAGTCCTGCTTTAGTCCAGTTTTAGTCCTGCTTTAGTCCTGCTTTAGTCCTGCTTTAGTCCAGTTTTAGTCCAGTTTTAGTCCTGCTTTAGTCCGGTTTTAGTCCTGCTTTAGTCCAGTTTTAGTCCAGTTTTAGTCCTGTTTTAGTCCAGTTTTAGACCAGTTTTAGTCCGGTTTTAGTCCTGCTTTAGACCAGTTTTAGTCCTGCTTTAGTCCTGCTTTAGTCCAGTTTTAGTCCAGTTTTAGTCCTGCTTTAGTCCTGCTTTAGTCCGGTTTTAGTCCTGCTTTAGACCAATTTTAGTCCTGCTTTAGACCAGTTTTAGTCCAGTTTTAGTCCGGTTTTAGTCCTGCTTTAGACCAGTTTTAGTCCTGCTTTAGTCCTGTTTTAGTCCAGTTTTAGTCCTGCTTTAGTCCAGTTTTAGTCCAGTTTTAGTCCGGTTTTAGTCCTGCTTTAGTCCGGTTTTAGTCCGGTTTTAGTCCTGCTTTAGTCCGGTTTTAGTCCTGCTTTAGTCCTGCTTTAGTCCGGTTTTAGTCCGGTTTTAGTCCTGCTTTAGTCCTGCTTTAGTCCTGCTTTAGACCAGTTTTAGTCCTGTTTTAGAACAGTTTTAGTCCTGTTTTAGTCCAGTTTTAGTCCTGCTTTAGTCCGGTTTAGTCCTGCTTTAGTCCGGTTTAGTCCTGCTTTAGACCAGTTTTAGTCCTATTTTAGACCAGTTTTAGTCCAGTTTTAGTCCAGTTTTAGTCCTGTTTTAGTCCGGTTTTAGTCCTGCTTTAGTCCTGCTTTAGACCGTTTTAGTCCTGCTTTAGTCCGGTTTTAGTCCTGCTTTAGTCCTGCTTTAGACCAATTTTAGTCCTGCTTTAGACCGGTTTTAGTCCTGCTTTAGTCCGGTTTTAGTCCTGCTTTAGTCCTGCTTTAGACCAATTTTAGTCCTGTTTTAGACCCGTTTTAGTCCAGTTTTAGTCCTGCTTTAGTCCTGCTTTAGTCCGGTTTTAGTCCTGTTTTAGACCAGTTTTAGTCCTGTTTTAGTCCTGCTTTAGTCCTGCTTTAGTCCGGTTTTAGTCCTGCTTTAGACCAATTTTAGTCCTGTTTTAGACCTGTTTTAGTCCAGTTTTAGTCCAGTTTTAGTCCTGCTTTAGTCCAGCTTTAGTCCAGTTTTAGTCCAGTTTTAGAGCGGTTTTAGTCCTGCTTTAGTCCTGCTTTAGACCAATTTTAGTCCTGTTTTAGACCTGCTTTAGTCCAGTTTTAGTCCTGCTTTAGTCCGGTTTTAGTCCTGTTTTAGACCAGTTTTAGTCCTGTTTTAGTCCTGCTTTAGTCCTGCTTTAGTCCGGTTTTAGTCCAGTTTTAGACCAGTTTTAGTCCTGTTTTAGTCCTGCTTTAGTCCTGCTTTAGTCCGGTTTTAGTCCAGTTTTAGACCAGTTTTAGTCCTGCTTTAGACCTGCTTTAGACCTGCTTTAGTCCTGCTTTAGACCGGTTTTAGTCCTGCTTTAGTCCGGTTTTAGTCCTGCTTTAGTCCTGCTTTAGACCAATTTTAGTCCTGCTTTAGACCGGTTTTAGTCCTGCTTTAGTCCTGCTTTAGACCAATTTTAGTCCTGTTTTAGACCTGTTTTAGTCCAGCTTTAGTCCAGTTTTAGTCCTGTTTTAGACCTGTTTTAGTCCAGTTTTAGTCCAGTTTTAGTCCTGCTTTAGTCCTGCTTTAGTCCGGTTTTAGTCCTGTTTTAGACCAGTTTTAGTCCTGCTTTAGTCCTGCTTTAGTCCTGCTTTAGACCAATTTTAGTCCGGTTTTAGACCAGTTTTAGTCCTGCTTTAGTCCAGTTTTAGTCCAGTTTTAGTCCGGTTTTAGTCCTGCTTTAGACCAATTTTAGTCCTGTTTTAGACCTGTTTTAGTCCAGTTTTAGTCCAGTTTTAGTCCTGCTTTAGTCCAGCTTTAGTCCAGTTTTAGTCCTGTTTTAGACCAGTTTTAGTCCTGCTTTAGACCTGCTTTAGTCCTGCTTTAGACCAGTTTTAGTCCTGTTTTAGTCCGGTTTTAGTCCTGCTTTAGTCCTGCTTTAGACCAATTTTAGTCCTGTTTTAGACCAGTTTTAGTCCTGCTTTAGACCTGCTTTAGTCCTGCTTTAGACCAGTTTTAGTCCTGTTTTAGTCCGGTTTTAGTCCTGCTTTAGTCCTGCTTTAGTCCAGTTTTAGTCCTGCTTTAGACCGGTTTTAGTCCTGCTTTAGTCCTGCTTTAGACCAATTTTAGTCCTGTTTTAGACCTGTTTTAGTCCAGTTTTAGTCCTGCTTTAGTCCTGCTTTAGTCCGGTTTTAGTCCTGTTTTAGACCAGTTTTAGTCCTGTTTTAGTCCTGCTTTAGTCCAGCTTTAGTCCAGTTTTAGTCCTGCTTTAGACCAGTTTTAGTCCTGCTTTAGTCCTGCTTTAGACCAATTTTAGTCCTGTTTTAGACCTGCTTTAGTCCGGTTTTAGTCCGGTTTTAGACCAGTTTTAGTCCTGTTTTAGACCAGTTTTAGTCCTGCTTTAGTCCAGTTTTAGTCCAGTTTTAGTCCGGTTTTAGTCCTGCTTTAGTCCGGTTTTAGTCCTGCTTTAGTCCAGTTTTACTCCAGTTTTAGTCCTGTTTTAGACCTGTTTTAGTCCAGTTTTAGTCCAGTTTTAGTCCTGCTTTAGTCCTGCTTTAGTCCGGTTTTAGTCCTGCTTTAGACCAGTTTTAGTCCTGCTTTAGTCCTGTTTTAGTCCAGTTTTAGTCCAGTTTTAGTCCTGCTTTAGTCCTGCTTTAGTCCAGTTTTAGTCCGGTTTTAGTCCTGCTTTAGTCCTGCTTTAGTCCAGTTTTAGTCCTGTTTTAGACCAGTTTTAGTCCTGCTTTAGTCCAGTTTTAGTCCAGTTTTAGTCCGGTTTTAGTCCTGCTTTAGTCCGGTTTTAGTCCTGCTTTAGTCCAGTTTTACTCCAGTTTTAGTCCTGTTTTAGACCTGTTTTAGTCCAGTTTTAGTCCAGTTTTAGTCCTGCTTTAGTCCTGCTTTAGTCCGGTTTTAGTCCTGTTTTAGACCAGTTTTAGTCCTGTTTTAGTCCTGCTTTAGTCCTGTTTTAGTCCAGTTTTAGTCCAGTTTTAGTCCTGCTTTAGTCCTGCTTTAGTCCAGTTTTAGTCCAGTTTTAGTCCGGTTTTAGTCCTGCTTTAGACCAGTTTTAGTCCTGTTTTAGTCCTGCTTTAGTCCTGTTTTAGTCCAGTTTTAGTCCTGTTTTAGTCCTGCTTTAGTCCTGTTTTAGTCCAGTTTTAGTCCAGTTTTAGTCCAGTTTTAGTCCTGCTTTAGTCCTGCTTTAGTCCTGCTTTAGTCCTGCTTTAGTCCGGTTTTAGTCCTGCTTTAGACCAGTTTTAGTCCTGTTTTAGTCCTGCTTTAGTCCTGTTTTAGTCCAGTTTTAGTCCAGTTTTAGTCCTGCTTTAGTCCTGCTTTAGTCCAGTTTTAGTCCAGTTTTAGTCCGGTTTTAGTCCTGCTTTAGTCCGGTTTTAGTCCTGTTTTAGACCAGTTTTAGTCCTGCTTTAGTCCTGCTTTAGTCCGGTTTTAGTCCTGCTTTAGTCCGGTTTTAGTCCTGTTTTAGACCAGTTTTAGTCCGGTTTTAGTCCTGCTTTCGTCCTGCTTTAGTCCAGTTTTAGTCCTGTTTTAGACCAGTTTTAGTCCTGCTTTAGTCCAGTTTTAGTCCAGTTTTAGTCCGGTTTTAGTCCTGCTTTAGTCCGGTTTTAGTCCTGCTTTAGTCCAGTTTTAGTCCTGCTTTAGTCCTGCTTTAGTCCTGCTTTAGTCCAGTTTTAGTCCAGTTTTAGTCCTGCTTTAGTCCTGCTTTAGTCCGGTTTTAGTCCTGCTTTAGACCAGTTTTAGACCAGTTTTAGTCCTGTTTTAGTCCAGTTTTAGTCCAGTTTTAGTCCAGTTTTAGTCCTGCTTTAGTCCTGCTTTAGTCCAGTTTTAGTCCAGTTTTAGTCCAGTTTTAGTCCTGCTTTAGTCCAGTTTTAGTCCTGCTTTAGTCCAGTTTTAGTCCTGCTTTAGTCCTGCTTTAGTCCGGTTTTAGTCCTGCTTTAGTCCGGTTTTAGTCCTGTTTTAGACCAGTTTTAGTCCAGTTTTAGTCCTGCTTTAGTCCTGCTTTAGTCCTGCTTTAGTCCTGCTTTAGTCCTGCTTTAGTCCTGCTTTAGTCCGGTTTTAGTCCTGTTTTAGACCAGTTTTAGTCCTGCTTTAGTCCTGCTTTAGTCCTGCTTTAGTCCGGTTTTGGTCCTGCTTTAGTCCTGCTTTAGTCCGGTTTTGGTCCTGCTTTAGTCCGGTTTTAGTCCGGTTTTA
>JAVJIX010000036.1:250000-320000 GCA_036785185.1 Paratrypauchen microcephalus
CAGGAGGGGGCGTGGCCTTCAACATCATCGCTCCTGATTGGCTCTTTGGGGTCCTGGGTGCAGATGGAGGGAGGGGCCAAAATAAAGCCACACTCCGGAACATTCACACCAGAATAAAGTGAGGCCTTTTTAATAAACGAGTGGAGAGAAAAATAGAGGAGAGGAGGAGAGGGGAGGAGGAGGAGAGAGGACGAGAGGAGAGGAGGAGAGGAGAGGAGGAGGAGGAGAGGGGAGGAGGAGAGAGAGAGAATAGCCATGGCTCCAGTGTCTCGTAAACGAAATGGAAATGAAAGTGGTAAAAACGTCAGACTCCTGAGTCCGAACCTTCTGGAACCTTCTGTGGAAGAACATTTAGAACGAGACTGTTACCATGGAAACCAACGTAAACATAAAAAAGACCAAAGCGAGAGAGAAAAGTGAAGAGAGAGAGAGGGTATATTATATAAGACATGAAGAGAGGAGGAGGAGAAGAGGAGAGAGGGATGTGGAGGAGTGCATCAGTTTCTCTTGAGTCAGATTCATTTTGATCAAAGAGTCTGAGGATCAGAAACACAAAACACACGAGTGTGACCCTGAACATGTGACCCTGAAAACATGTGACCCTGAACACATGTGACCCTGAAAACATGTGACCCTGAACACATGTGACCCTGAAAACATGTGACCCTGAACACATGTGACCCTGAACATGTGACCCTGAACACATGTGACCCTGAACACATGTGACCCTGAACATGTGACCCTGAAAACATGTGACCCTGAAAACATGTGACCCTGAACACATGTGACCCTGAACATGTGACCCTGAAAACATGTGACCCTGAACACATGTGACCCTGAACATGTGACCCTGAAAACATGTGACCCTGAACACATGTGACCCTGAACACATGTGACCCTGAACATGTGACCCTGAAAACATGTGACCCTGAACACATGTGACCCTGAACACATGTGACCCTGAACATGTGACCCTGAACACATGTGACCCTGAACATGTGACCCTGAACACATGTGACCCTGAACATGTGACCCTGAAAACATGTGACCCTGAAAACATGTGACCCTGAACATGTGACCCTGAAAACATGTGACCCTGAACACATGTGACCCTGAACATGTGACCCTGAAAACATGTGACCCTGAACACATGTGACCCTGAACATGTGACCCTGAAAACATGTGACCCTGAACACATGTGACCCTGAACATGTGACCCTGAAAACATGTGACCCTGAACACATGTGACCCTGAACACATGTGACCCTGAAAACATGTGACCCTGAAAACATGTGACCCTGAACATGTGACCCTGAAAACATGTGACCCTGAACACATGTGACCCTGAACATGTGACCCTGAAAACATGTGACCCTGAACACATGTGACCCTGAACACATGTGACCCTGAACATGTGACCCTGAAAACATGTGACCCTGAACATGTGACCCTGAAAACATGTGACCCTGAAAACATGTGACCCTGAACACATGTGACCCTGAACATGTGACCCTGAAAACATGTGACCCTGAACACATGTGACCCTGAACACATGTGACCCTGAACATGTGACCCTGAACACATGTGACCCTGAACACATGTGACCCTGAACACATGTGACCCTGAACACATGTGACGCTGCATTAGACTGAGCACAGGAGCCCCCCAGGGCTGTGTGCTCAGTCCGATGCTCTTCACTCTGCTGACCCACGACTGCTCACCAGCGTTCAGCACCAATCACATAGTGAAGTTTGCGGACGATACGACTGTGGTGGGTCTCATCTCTAATAACGATGAGACAAACTACAGGAGTGAGGTGAGCCTTCTGACCCAGTGGTGCAGCAATAACAATCTCCTTCTGAATGTTGGAAAGACCAAGGAGATTGTTATTCAGACCCCCCAGGATTTCGCAGGCATTTTTTGTGATTGTTAAAATACGGCTAAAATACCTGAATTTGCGGGAGCTTTTCCAAAAAGTTGCGATGAAAGTTGCGGTGCTTTTAAGGTTTTTGTTGTGATTTTGTTGCGGGAGGAAGTGAAAGTTGCGATAAATAGTTGCGATTTTCGCTTTTTGTAATTAAAATTGAGTAATATTTTGAATACTGAATTATTACTGACAAAGAATAATACAAAGACACAGAGATCACAGATATGGTCCTAAAACAACCTCACCAACATCGAAAATAAATGACTACTAGGAGGGGAACTGTTTCGGTCTTTTGCTGTTATTTTAGTGGGCAAATGGCGCCGCAGACATGTTTCTTTGCCATTAGAAGCCGTGTCCAAGTTCCCAGAGCGCGCGGCTCGGAGCGTGGCCCGAAGGGCATGTGCGTCACACATTTCGACAGAACACCGGCGCGACGACTGCTGTCCCACTTCTTTTTTGTCCCATGCGCAGTTAACACGCGGTCCGAAGACCGCAGTCGTTAAGCGGTCCATGGACTGCAGTCGGGGCTGAGCAAGTGTGCACCTCCTTGACTGCAGTCTGAGCCCCCTTCGGGCCGCGCTCCGAGCTGTGCGCTCTGGGAACTGGGACACGGCCACAGTTTCGTTTTGTCACACGGAAGTAAAGCAGAATGTTGCTGCTTCCAAACTCAAACCTTTTAGCCGCCGAGGATATGAGGTTGGGTCCTGTGGCTCGCAGATTTGTGACGCGCAAAGAGGAGGCTGTGGTGACAGATACGCTGAGATCCAGATATGTTTTGTGCATTTATTACAAAAAGAGTGCACACAGCTATGACAGCGCAGCAGGATGAAATGGAACTCATGAAAACAGCAGGATGAACAGATTAACATGAAAGATGAATGAATGGTTTGTGGTCAACAAAAAATACGGCTAGACACCAACCCTGACTCTCTCCTCTGTGTGACAGGTGAGCGCGCTTTTACACGCACACACTTCCGTACGTGCACACACCCACACTCACGTGACCCACCGCCTCTGCCGCACACACACACACAAACGCACCGTGCACCTCATCTCAGTTATGTCTCCTACACAGAAGGAAGTTGGTCGGCGTTCAATACGTCGTCGATGATTGGTCAAAATTAGTAAAAATTAGTAAATTAGTAAAAATTAGTAAAAATTGCAGTGAATCTGTGGCCGGTCGTAAAACCTTTCTTGTGCTCTCATAGGTCTGAGCTGTCAACAAGGCGGGACCAGGTGCTGGGACTGGGAGTGCTTTGTGACATAAGACTGGGACTGGGAGTGCTGAATCTAGACACTTTGTGACATATTTCATCTTTTTTAATATAAGTACAGTGCCGTGAAAAAGTATTTGCCCCCTTCCTGATTTCTGTGTTTTTTGCATATTTATCACTCAAAACATTGTCAGATCATCAAACCAATTTTAATATCACACAGAAACAACCCAAGGAAAGACAAAATTCAGTTTTTGAATGATGATTCCATTTATTAGTGCACAAAAAAAATCTAAACCTATCTGGCCCTATGTGAAAAAGTAATTGCCCCCTCTTGTTAAATCACAAACTAACTGTGACTAACCACAGTTTTGAGAAAACTTAGTTCAGTTCTACATGCCACACCCACACCTGATTGTCACCACCTGTGTTGAATCAAGAAATCACTTAAATAGTTCCTGTCAAACAAAGTGAAGTTGGCTACAACATCTCAAGAACAAACACATCATGCCACGATCCAAAGAAATTCAAGAACAAATGAGAAAAAAAGTGATAGAAGTCTATAATTCAGGAAAAGGTTACAAAGCCATTCCCAAAGCTCTGGGGCTCCAGCGAACCACTGTCGGAGCCATTATTCAAAAATGGAGGAAACTGGGAACAGTTGCAACCCTTCCCAGGAGTGGTCGACCAACTAAGATTACTCCAAGAGTGCGACGACGGCTCATTCAGGAAGTCACAAAAGAACCTAGACGCACATCGAAAGAACTACAGGCCTCGTTGGCCTCAGTTAAGGTCAGTGTTCATGACTCCACCATTAGAAAAACACTGGCCAAAAATGGCATCCATGGAAGAGTTCCCAGGAGAAAACCACTGCTTTCACAAAAGAACACAAAGGCTCGTCTCACCTTTGCCAAAAAGCACCTTGATGACCCTCAAGACTTTTGGAGAAACATTTTGTGGACCGATGAGTCTAAAATTGAACTTTTTGGAAGGTCTGCAGCCCGTTTCATCTGGCGTAAAAATGGCACAGCATTTGATAAAAAGAACATGGTGCCCACAGTAAAGCATGGTGGTGGCAGTGTGATGGTCTGGGCCTGCTTTGCTGCCTCAGGACCAGGACAACTTGCTGTGATTGACGGAAAAATGAATTCTGCTGTTTACCAGAAGATCCTGAAGGAGAATGTCCGGCCATCAGTTCGTGCCCTCAAACTCAAGCGCTCTTGGATCATGCAACAGGACAATGATCCAAAACACACCAGCAAGTCCACCTCTGAATGGCTCAAAGAAAACAAAATTAAGGTTTTGGAGTGGCCAAGTCAAAGTCCGGATTTAAATCCGATTGAGATGCTGTGGTGTGACCTTAAACGGGCAGTTCATACAAGAAAACCCTCCAATATGGCAGAATTGAAACAATTCTGCATAGAAGAGTGGGCCAAAATCCCTCCCCAGCGGTGTGAAAGACTCATCACCAATTATCGCAAACGTTTGGTTACAGTTATTGCTGTCAAAGGAGGCTCAACTGGCTATTAGATTAAGGGGGCAATTACTTTTTCACATAGGGCCAGATAGGTTTAGATTTTTTTTGTGCACTAATAAATGGAATCATCATTCAAAAACTGAATTTTGTCTTTCCTTGGGTTGTTTCTGTGTGATATTAAAATTGGTTTGATGATCTGACAATGTTTTGAGTGATAAATATGCAAAAAACACAGAAATCAGGAAGGGGGCAAATACTTTTTCACGGCACTGTATATTGCATAAGTGTTGGTGCTGAACATCAAATGTTTGTTTTATTTTATTATATGCTCTAGTACAATGCATGACTGAGGGAAAATGACATGTCACCCACGAAACATCTTGGAATCAAAAACAACAACAAAAACTTAATACACGTTGTTGTGGTGGTGGCTATTTTTAGAAAGGATGTGCTTTTGATGTCTGCTGAGGGCTGTAGGATTATTTGTGTATGAACAAAATGAGACTTTGTGACAACCCCTGTAACATTATCTGTGTCGGTCCTGCTTGGAATCAATAAAAAAATATATTGACTGAGGGGAGCAGCGAGGAGGACCACACGCAGTCTGAGCGCATGAACGAGACCCGTGCTGGTCTAGACCACGTCTAGACCAGGTCTAGACCAGGTCTAGACCAGGTCTAGACCAGCACGGCTCTTGCATGCGTTCGTTCATGTGCTCAGACTGCGTGCGGTCCCCCTCGCTGCTCGCCTCAGCCGTGACTCGAAACAAAACCAGGAAATAGACCCGCGCGCGGCGCTTTAATCCACCTGGTCTAGTCCTGGTCTAGTCCTGGTTTAGTCCTGGTCTAGTCCTGGTCTAGTCCAGGTTTAGTCCTGGTTTAGTCCTGGTTTAGTCCTGGTCTAGTCCTGGTCTAGTCCAGGTTTAGTCCTGGTCTAGTCCAGGTCCAGTCCAGGTTTAGTCCAGGTTTAGTCCAGGTTTAGTCCAGGTTTAGTCCTGGTTTAGTCCTGGTCTAGTCCAGGTTTAGTCCAGGTTTAGTCCTGGTCCAGCCCTGGTCCAGTCCAGGTTTAGTCCAGGTTTAGTCCTGGTTTAGTCCTGGTCTAGTCCAGGTTTAGTCCAGGTTTTGTCCAGGTTTAGTCCTGATTTAGTCCTGGTCCAGTCCTGGTTTAGTCCAGGTTTAGTCCTGGTCTAGTCCTGGTTTAGTCCTGGTCTAGTCCTGGTTTAGTCCAGGTTTAGTCCTGGTTTAGTCCTGGTTTAGTCCTGGTTTAGTCCTGGTCTAGTCCAGGTTTAGTCCAGGTTTAGTCCAGGTTTAGTCCTGGTTTAGTCCTGGTTTAGTCCAGGTTTAGTCCTGGTCTAGTCCTGGTTTAGTCCTGGTCTAGTCCTGGTTTAGTCCAGGTTTAGTCCTGGTTTAGTCCTGGTTTAGTCCTGGTTTAGTCCTGGTCTAGTCCAGGTTTAGTCCAGGTTTAGTCCAGGTTTAGTCCTGGTTTAGTCCTGGTTTAGTCCTGGTCTAGTCCTGGTTTAGTCCAGGTTTAGTCCAGGTTTAGTCCAGGTTTAGTCCTGGTTTAGTCCTGGTTTAGTCCTGGTCTAGTCCTGGTCTAGTCCAGGTTTAGTCCAGGTTTAGTCCAGGTTTAGTCCTGGTTTAGTCCTGGTTTAGTCTTGGTTTAGTCCAGGTTTAGTCCAGGTTTAGTCCAGGTTTAGTCCTGGTCTAGTCCAGGTTTAGTCCAGGTTTAGTCCAGGTTTAGTCCAGGTCTAGTCCTGGTCTAGTCCAGGTTTAGTCCAGGTTTAGTCCAGGTTTAGTCCTGGTCTAGTCCTGGTTTAGTCCTGGTTTAGTCCTGGTCCAGTCCTGGTCCAGTCCTGGTTTAGTCCAGGTTTAGTCCAGGTTTAGTCCTGGTTTAGTCCTGGTTTAGTCCTGGTTTAGTCCTGGTCCAGTCCTGGTTTAGTCCAGGTTTAGTCCTGGTCTAGTCCAGGTTTAGTCCAGGTTTAGTCCAGGTTTAGTCCAGGTTTAGTCCTGGTCTAGTCCTGGTTTAGTCCTGGTCCAGTCCTGGTTTAGTCCTGGTCCAGTCCTGGTTTAGTCCTGGTCTAGTCCAGGTTTAGTCCAGGTTTAGTCCTGGTCTAGTCCAGGTTTAGTCCAGGTTTAGTCCAGGTTTAGTCCTGGTCCAGTCCTGGTCCAGTCCAGGTTTAGTCCAGGTTTAGTCCAGGTCTAGACCTGCTGGCAGCCCCGTGCCGGGTCATGCTGCGCTATCACACGTGTCAGAGCGCAGTCTTCTCCCCCCTCCTCCTTCCCCCCACACTTCACTATTAATAATTGTGTTGAAAATCTATGAAAGTTTGAGTGTTTAAACGAGAGACAAATGTGAGAAAAGTTTAAATCCAGTCTGAGAAAAGCGTATAATGTGTGTGGCTGAGCGCGCATTATTTGAATTTTTGAGATTTCGTGTTTCGTAACTTGAATTTTCTTTCGTATCTAGAGACCAAAATTTAACGTGAAGGCGTTTCGTAACTTGAAATTTTCGTTTGTTGGGTCTTTTGTAAGGCGAGGTACCACTTTATAGAAAATATTTCCCGTCTGGACTCTGCAGTGGAGTTGTACAGTCTGATGGCGGTGGGGATGAAGGATCTGCAGTAGCGCTCCTTCTTGCACTGGGGGTGCCTCAGTCGGCTGCTGAAGGAGCTGCTCAGCTCCTCTACAGTCCAGAGGGTGAGAGGTGTTTGTCCAGCACCTCCTCTCAGCCACCTCCTCTACAGAGTCCAGAGGACAGAGCTGGACCTCCTGACCAGCTTATTAAGTCTCTTCCTGTCCCGCTCTGTGCTATTGATCTTTGATTTGAACATGTGACCCTGAACACGTGACCCTGAACACACGTGACCCTGAACACATGTGACCCTGAACACGTGACCCTGAACACGTGTGACCCTGAACACACGTGACCCTGAACACGTGTGACCCTGAACACACGTGACCCTGAACACACGTGACCCTGAACACATGTGACCCTGAACACGTGACCCTGAACACGTGACCCTAAACACACGTGACCCTGAACACGTGACCCTGAACACGTGACCCTGAACACGTGACCCTAAACACACGTGACCCTGAACACACGTGACCCTGAACACGTGTGACCCTGAACACGTGACCCTGAACACGTGACCCTAAACACACGTGACCCTGAACACGTGTGACCCTGAACACACGTGACCCTGAACACGTGACCCTGAACACGTGACCCTGAACACACGTGACCCTGAACACGTGTGACCCTGAACACGTGACCCTGAACACACGTGACCCTGAACACACGTGACCCTGAACACGTGACCCTGAACACGTGACCCTGAACACACGTGACCCTGAACACGTGACCCTGAACACGTGACCCTGAACACGTGTGACCCTGAACACACGTGACCCTGAACACATGTGACCCTGAACACGTGACCCTGAACACGTGACCCTGAACACGTGACCCTAAACACACGTGACCCTGAACACGTGACCCTGAACACATGTGACCCTGAACACGTGACCCTGAACACACGTGACCCTGAACACGTGACCCTGAACACGTGTGACCCTGAACACACGTGACCCTGAACACACGTGACCCTGAACACGTGACCCTGAACACGTGACCCTGAAAACATGTGACCCTGAACACACGTGACCCTGAACACGTGACCCTGAACACGTGACCCTGAACACGTGACCCTGAAAACACGTGACCCTGAACACACGTGACCCTGAACACACGTGACCCTGAACACGTGACCCTGAACACGTGACCCTGAAAACATGTGACCCTGAAAACATGTGACCCTGAACACACGTGACCCTGAACACACGTGACCCTGAACACACGTGACCCTGAACACGTGACCCTGAACACATGTGACCCTGAACACGTGACCCTGAACACACGTGACCCTGAACACACGTGACCCTGAACACGTGACCCTGAACACGTGACCCTGAACACATGTGACCCTGAACACACGTGACCCTGAACACACGTGACCCTGAACACACGTGACCCTGAACACGTGACCCTGAACACATGTGACCCTGAACACGTGACCCTGAACACGTGACCCTGAACACACGTGACCCTGAACACACGTGACCCTGAACACGTGACCCTGAACACACGTGACCCTGAACGCGTGACCCTGAACACACGTGACCCTGAACATACGTGACCCTGAACACACGTGACCCTGAACGCGTGACCCTGAACACGCGTGACCCTGAACACGTGACCCTGAACACGTGACCCTGAACACGTGACCCTGAACACACGTGACCCTGAACACACGTGACCCTGAACACACGTGACCCTGAATACACGTGACCCTGAACACGTGTGACCCTGAACACGTGACCCTGAACACGTGACCCTGAACACGTGACCCTGAACACGTGACCCTGAACACGTGACCCTGAACACACGTGACCCTGAACACACGTGACCCTGAACACGTGACCCTGAACACACGTGACCCTGAATACACGTGACCCTGAACACATATGACCCTGAACACGTGACCCTGAACACGTGACCCTGAACACGTGACCCTGAACACGTGTGACCCTGAACACGTGACCCTGAACACGTGACCCTGAACACGTGACCCTGAACACGTGTGACCCTGAACACGTGACCCTGAACACACGTGACCCTGAACACACGTGACCCTGAACACACGTGACCCTGAACACACGTGACCCTGAACACGTGACCCTGAACACGTGACCCTGAACACGTGACCCTGAACACGTGACCCTGAACACACGTGACCCTGAACACACGTGACCCTGAACACACATGACCCTGAACACGTGTGACCCTGAACACATGTGACCCTGAACACACGTGACCCTGAACACGTGACCCTGAACACGTGTGACCCTGAACACGTGTGACCCTGAACACACGTGACCCTGAACACATGTGACCCTGAACACACATGACCCTGAACACACGTGACCCTGAACACACGTGACCCTGAACACGTGTGACCCTGAACACGTGTGACCCTGAACACGTGACCCTGAACACGTGACCCTGAACACGTGACCCTGAACACGTGACCCTGAACACACGTGACCCTGAACACACGTGACCCTGAACACACGTGACCCTGAACACACATGACCCTGAACACACATGACCCTGAACACGTGTGACCCTGAACACATGTGACCCTGAACACACGTGACCCTGAACACGTGACCCTGAACACGTGTGACCCTGAACACGTGTGACCCTGAACACACGTGACCCTGAACACATGTGACCCTGAACACACATGACCCTGAACACACGTGACCCTGAACACATGACCCAGAACACACATGACCCTGAACACGTGTGACCCTGAACACACGTGACCCTGAACACACGTGACCCTGAACACACATGACCCTGAACACACATGACCCTGAACACGTGTGACCCTGAACACATGTGACCCTGAACACGTGACCCTGAACACACGTGACCCTGAACACACGTGACCCTGAACACACGTGACCCTGAACACACGTGACCCTGAACACACGTGACCCTGAACACATCCCCTCTTCTCTCTCCTGTCTCCTCCTCCTCTCCTCCTCTCTTTTCACTCTCTTCCCCCTGGAGACTCGCGACCTTTCCTGCATCCCATAACACCACTCCTCCTCCTCTCCTCCTCCCCCCTCCTCCTCTCCTCCTCCCCTCCTCCTCCCCCCTCCTCCCCTCTCTTCTCTTCTCTCTCTGCTCTCGTCTTTTTTCCTCTCACATTTAGAGTCGTTCTTGGCTCGTTCCTGGACTCCGCGTCACCTCCAAACACTGAGGAGTCCTCCTCCTCCTCCTCCTCCTCCTCCTCTCTTCTCTCTCTGCTCTCGTCTTTTTTCCTCTCACATTTAGAGTCGTTCTTGGCTCGTTCCTGGACTCCGCGTCACCTCCAAACACTGAGGAGAACACCTCCTCCTCCTCCTCCTCCTCCTCCCCCTCCTCCTCCTCCTCCTCCTCCTCCTCCTCCTCCTCCTCCTCCTCCTCCTCCTCCTCCTCCTCCTCCTCCTCCTCCTCCTCCTCCTCCTCCTCCTCCTCCTCCTCCTCCTCATCCACGAGCACCACAGGGAGGGGATCTGACACAATCTGACCCATGGGAGGGCATCTGGATTATTTAGGAGCTGAATTTATTTGTGCAGAGACAGAAACGAGAAGAGACTGGAAAAACACACAAAAACATCACGAGGGATTCCACAGGATGCCCTCCCACACTGCCCCCGTGTGTCAGATGCCCTCCCCGTGTGTCAGATTGTGCCAGATGCCCTCCCACATGCTCCTGTGGTGATGATCTGGTGGTTTCTTCTGTTTCAAATGGAAATGAGTTCATTCCTCAAAGGCTCCTCTGACTCACGCCTCTGAGCTTCAAAAGGAACAATTTTGGGAAACGTCAAACAAACCGTTTTTATTTAGGCGAAATGTTCAGTTAAAAGCGCCGCGCGAAAAGCCGGAGTGTGAGGAACAAACCGGAAACACGACTCCAGGAGACTCACCGAGGGACACAGAAGAACGAAAAGAGAAAAAAGACAAAGTGACGTCTCCTGAGGACGGAGTCCAGGGGAAGTCCAAAGAAAATAAAAGAGGGCCTAAGGTGGATCCCTGAGGAACTCCAGAGGACAGAGGAGCTCAGAGGAGCTCAGACTCGAGAGGAGCTCAGACTCGAGAGGAGCTCAGAGGAGCTCAGACTCGAGAGGAGCTCAGACTCGAGAGGAGCTCAGACTCGAGAGGAGCTCAGAGGAGCTCAGACTCGAGAGGAGCTCAGACTCGAGAGGAGCTCAGAGGAGCTCAGACTCGAGAGGAGCTCAGACTCGAGAGGAGCTCAGACTCGAGAGGAGCTCAGAGGAGCTCAGACTCGAGAGGAGCTCAGACTCGAGAGGAGCTCAGAGGAGCTCAGACTCGAGAGGAGCTCAGACTCGAGAGGAGCTCAGAGGAGCTCAGACTCGAGAGGAGCTCAGAGGAGCTCAGAGGAGCTCAGAGGAGCTCAGACTCGAGAGGAGCTCAGACTCGAGAGGAGCTCAGACTCGAGAGAGGAGCTCAGACTCGAGAGAGGAGCTCAGACTCGAGAGAGGAGCTCAGACTCGAGAGGAGCTCAGACTCGAGAGGAGCTCAGACTCGAGAGGAGCTCAGACTCGAGAGAGGAGCTCAGACTCGAGAGAGGAGCTCAGACTCGAGAGAGGAGCTCAGACTCGAGAGGAGCTCAGACTCGAGAGAGGAGCTCAGACTCGAGAGGAGCTCAGAACCAGAGACGCCACAGTCCAGAGTTCAGCCCAGACGTGAAACTCAAATTTGACAAACACATGAAGAAAATATCCAAAACAAAGAAACCCAAACTGCTTTAAACTAATCAGACGTTACATCCCCGACCAGGCTCCTGCTCCACTCACACATCCTACTGCAGGACAGCACGGTACACGCAGCAGCAGTAGTAGGATTTGTAGTAGTAGTAGTAGTAGTATTTGCAGCAGCAGCAGCAGCATTTGCCGCAGCAGCAGCAGCAGCAGCATTTGCCGTAGCAGCAGCAGCAGCATTTGCAGCAGCAGCAGCAGCATTTGCCGCAGCAGCAGCATTTGCCGCAGCAGCAGCAGCAGCAGCAGCATTTGCCGTAGCAGCAGCAGCAGCACGGCAGCAGCAGCAGCAGCACCTGGCCGCAGCAGCAGCAGCAGCAGCATCTGGTCGCAGCAGCAGCAGCAGCACCCAAGGCAGCAGCAGCAGCAGCACCTGGCAGCAGCAGCAGCAGCATCAGCAGCAGCAGCAGCACCGCAGCAGCAGCAGCAGCAGCAGCAGCAGCAGCATCCGGCAGCAGCAGCAGCAGCAGCAGCATGGCAGCAGCAGCAGCAGCACCAAGTTGTTGCCAGCAGCAGCACCAGCAGCAGCAGCAGCAGCAGCTAAGCAGCAGCAGCAGCAGCAGCAGCAGCAGCAGCAGCGTTGCTGCCGCAGTTGCAGCAGTTGTTGCAGCACCCACAGCAGCAGCACTCACAGCAGCAGCAGCAGCAGCAGCAGCAGCAGCAGCAGCAGCAGCAGCAGCAGCAACAGCAGCAGCAGCATCTGGCAGCAGCAGCAGCAGCAGCAGCAGCAGCAGCAGCAGCACCCAAGCAGCAAGCAGCAGCAGCAGCACAGCAGCAGCAGCAGCACCTGCCGCAGCAGCAGCAGCAGCATCTATGCAGCAGCAGCAGCAGCATCAGCAGCAGCAGCAGCAGCAGCAGCAGCAGCATCGTGAGAGAGCAGCAGCAGCAGCAGCAGCAGAGCAGAGCAGAGCAGCAGCATCGAGCAGAGCAGCAGCAGCAAGAGTTGTTGTTGTTGGTTGTTGTTGTTGTTGTTGTTGTTGCCAAGCAGCAGCAGTTGTTGTTGCAAGAGAGCAGCAGCAGCTGTTGTTGTTTCAGCAGCGTTAGCAGCTGTTGTTGTTGTTGTTGTTGTTGTTGCTGTTGCTGTTATTGTTGTTGTTGCCGCTGTTGTTGCTGCTGTTGTTGTTGTCAGTTGTTGTTGTTGCTGTTGCTGCTGTTGCTGTTATTGTTGTTGTTGCTTGTTGTTGTTGCTGCTGTTGTTGTTGTTGTTGCTGTTGTTGTTGCTGCTGTTGCTCCGCTGTTGTTGTCATTGTTGCGGGTTGTTGCTGTTGTTGTTGCTGTTGTTGTCATTGTTGCCGCTGTTGTTGTTGTTGCTGTTGCCGCTGTTGTTGCTGTTGTTGTTGTTGTTGTTGTTGCTGTTGCTGTTGCTAGTTGCCGTTGTTGTTGCTGTTGCCGCTGTTGCAGTTGCTGCAGCTGTTGTTGCTGTTGCAGCAGCAGCAGCAGCAGCAGCAGCTGCTGTTGCAGCAGCAGCAGCAGTAGCAGTAGCAGCAGCAGCAGCAGCAGCAGCAGCAGCAGCAGCAGCAGCAGCAGCAGCAGCAGCAGCAGGAGCAGCAGCAGGAGCAGTAGCAGCAGGAGGAGGAGCAGTAGCAGCAGCAGCAGCAGCAGCAACAGCAGCAGCAGCAGCAGCAGCAGCAGCAGCAGCAGCAGCAGCAGCAGCAGCAGCAGCAGCAGCAGCAGCAGCAGCAGCAGCAGCAGCAGCAGTAGTAGCAGGACCAGTAGCAGTAGCAGTAGCAGTAGCAGTAGCAGCAGTAGCAGTAGCAGTAGCAGTAGCAGCAGTAGCAGTAGCAGTAGCAGTAGCAGCAGCAGCAGCAGCAGCAGCAGCAGCAGTAGTAGTAGTAGTAGTAGTAGTAGTAGCAGTAGCAGTAGCAGTAGCAGTAGCAGTAGCAGCAGCAGCAGCAGCAGCAGCAGCAGCAGCAGTAGCAGTAGCAGTAGCAGTAGTAGCAGTAGCAGCAGCAGCAGTAGCAGTAGCAGTAGTAGTAGTAGTAGTAGCAGTAGCAGTAGCAGTAGCAGCAGTAGCAGTAGCAGTAGTAGCAGTAGCAGTAGTAGCAGTAGTAGTAGTAGTAGTAGTAGCTTGAATTGAATTGTGTTGAATTTGTCTAAAGAGCAAACTTAAACTACAAAGTAACTAATGAGAGTTCTATAAATGAAGTTATTACCTGATGGTTCTGTTTGTTTTATCATCACCGCAGTGTGCGCTTAGCAGCTCAAACTACACTCTACAGTCTGCCCAACAACAGAACTATCTATTTTCTGATTGGCTGAAACTGACATTTTTTTCCGGGGAGTGGGACGGGGAGGAGGAGGGAGTTTTTTTCGCTGAAAACGCGCGCGTGTCACACTCTCAATGCGAGAGACTTGAGAGCCCTGATGTACATAGAGTAAATTTGAAATTTCGTTTCCCCGGTAACCAGGCAGGACAGTGATAGAGCTGCTAGGGGAGGGGCCACGTACATGTGCACACCTCCGACTGGGAGATAGAAAAGATAGAAAAGATGCAATACAATCAATGACAATTATACACAACTTGTAATGTTGGGCAGGGATCAGATCAGAAATCAATGAAACTGATTGAAAACAAGAGCAGAGCAGACCTTTCTAAAAAGACAGGAAACATTTGACTCATGTCAGTGTGGATAGTCCGATAGTGTGTGATAGTGTGTGCCATGTTCATGTAGAGTCCATGATCTGTGGCCTTGGGAGTGTTCCTGAGGGAGACAGAACACATGACCGTGGAGACAGATTTCCACAGGAGACACATTTACAGGGCATTCATTTAGCCTGATGGAATAGATTTTACAGACCCAGGTGAGAGCGATTTAGTTGTGCCCCTGGTTCTGCCAGACCCACATCTTCATATCCCTATGAAGACTGGTGAAAGATCTCGTTAGTTCCTCTTGGCGCACAGACTGTGCTGCGTTGCCTTTGTTCTGTCGGTATGTCCTGATTTTTTCTTTTTTTTTTTTCTTTTTCAATTTCCATTTTTTTTAATGGTGTAACTTTTTTTTTTTATAGTGTAACATTGTGTTCTGCGTCCTGATTGGCTAAGGGACCTTTGCCAAGATGTTATAGATGGAGGACGCAGGGGGGGGACCAGACCGGACTAAACCAGGACGAAACCTGGACTAAACCTGGACTAAACCTGGACTAAACCTGGACTAAACCTGGACTAAACCTGGACTAAACCTGGACTAAACCTGGACTAAACCTGGATTAAACCTGGATTAAACCTGGATTAAACCTGGAGGTGAGGTGACTAATATATAAATAAATAAATACCGATGTTAATGCCGATATTTGGTGCATCCCTACTCAAGATGAACCAAAGCCCCCCCGGTGTGAACAGGGGTAGACTGAAGAGTGTTTCAGGATTTATAAAGATGATTTTATGTGAGTGTAGAAAAGCTCAGGGACATGAGAATGTGTTCTGTAAATATGTCCAAATGTCCAAATGTCCAAATGTCCCTGTCAAAGAAATACATCAAATAAATAAATAAAAGTAAAGGTCCCAGAGGGGGACAGCTGTGAGGAGACAGAGGAGGTGTGAGGAGGTGTGAGGAGGTGTGAGGAGGTGTGAGGAGGTGTGAGGGGACAGAGGAGGTGTGAGGAGGTGTGAGGAGGTGTGAGGAGACAGAGGAGCTGTGAGGAGGTGTGAGGAGCCAGAGGAGGTGTGAGGGGACAGAGGAGGTGTGCGGAGCCAGGAGGTGTGAGGAGGTGTGAGGAGCCAGAGGAGGTGTGAGGAGCTGTGAGGCGACAGAGGAGGTGTGAGGAGACAGAGGAGCTGTGAGGAGACAGAGGAGCTGTGAGGAGGTGTGAGGAGACAGAGGAGCTGTGAGGAGGTGTGAGGGGACAGAGGAGGTGTGAGGGGACAGAGGAGCTGTGAGGAGGTGTGAGGAGACAGAGGAGGTGTGAGGAGGTGTGAGGAGACAGAGGAGGTGTGAGGAGACAGAGGAGCTGTGAGGAGGTGTGAGGAGACAGAGGAGGTGTGAGGAGACAGAGGAGGTGTGAGGGGACAGAGGAGGTGTGAGGAGGTGTGAGGAGACAGAGGAGCTGTGAGGAGACAGAGGAGGTGTGAGGAGACAGGAGGTGTGAGGAGGTGTGAGGAGACAGAGGAGGTGTGAGGAGGTGTGAGGAGACAGAGGAGGTGTGAGGAGACAGAGGAGGTGTGAGGAGCTGTGAGGAGACAGAGGAGGTGTGAGGAGACAGAGGAGCTGTGAGGAGGTGTGAGGGGACAGAGGAGGTGTGAGGGGACAGAGGAGGTGTGAGGAGACAGAGGAGCTGTGAGGAGGTGTGAGGAGACAGAGGAGGTGTGAGGAGGTGTGAGGAGGTGTGAGGAGACAGAGGAGCTGTGAGGAGACAGAGGAGCTGTGAGGAGACAGAGGAGGTGTGAGGGGACAGAGGAGCTGTGAGGAGGTGTGAGGAGACAGAGGAGCTGTGAGGAGGTGTGAGGAGGTGTGAGGAGACAGGAGGTGTGAGGAGGTGTGAGGAGACAGAGGAGGTGTGAGGAGGTGTGAGGAGACAGAGGAGGTGTGAGGAGCTGTGAGGAGACAGAGGAGGTGTGAGGAGACAGAGGAGCTGTGAGGAGGTGTGAGGAGACAGAGGAGCTGTGAGGAGGTGTGAGGGGACAGAGGAGGTGTGAGGGGACAGAGGAGGTGTGAGGAGGTGTGAGGAGACAGAGGAGGTGTGAGGAGCTGTGAGGAGACAGAGGAGGTGTGAGGAGACAGAGGAGGTGTGAGGAGACAGAGGAGCTGTGAGGGGACAGAGGAGGTGTGAGGAGGTGTGAGGAGACAGAGGAGCTGTGAGGGGACAGAGGAGGTGTGAGGAGGTGTGAGGAGGTGTGAGGAGGTGTGAGGAGACAGGAGCTGTGAGGGGACAGAGGAGGTGTGAGGAGACAGAGGAGGTGTGAGAGGACAGAGGAGCTGTGAGGAGACAGAGGAGCTGTAAGGGGACAGAGGAGGTGTGAGGGAGACAGAGGAGCTGTGAGGAGACAGAGGAGCTGTGAGGAGGTGTGAGAGGACAGAGGAGCTGTGAGAGGACAGAGGAGCTGTGAGGAGACAGAGGAGCTGTGAGGAGGTGTGAGGGGACAGAGGAGGTGTGAGGGGACAGAGGAGGTGTGAGGAGGTGTGAGGGGACAGAGGAGGTGTGAGGGGACAGGAGGTGTGAGGGGACAGAGGAGGTTTGAGGGGACAGAGGAGGTGTGAGAGGACAGAGGAGCTGTGAGGAGGTGTGAGGAGACAGAGGAGGTGTGAGGGGACAGGAGGTGTGAGGGGACAGAGGAGGTGTGAGGAGGTGTGAGGGGACAGAGGAGGTGTGAGGGGACAGAGGAGCTGTGAGGAGACAGAGGAGGTGTGAGGGGACAGAGGAGGTGTGAGGAGGTGTGAGGAGACAGGAGGTGTGAGGAGGTGTGAGGAGACAGAGGAGGTGTGAGGAGGTGTGAGGGGACAGAGGAGCTGTGAGGAGGTGTGAGGAGACAGAGGAGGTGTGAGGAGGTGTGAGGAGGTGTGAGGAGACAGAGGAGCTGTGAGGAGGTGTGAGGAGACAGAGGAGCTGTGAGGAGGTGTGAGGAGACAGAGGAGGTGTGAGGGGACAGAGGAGGTGTGAGGAGGTGTGAGGAGACAGGAGGTGTGAGGAGACAGAGGAGGTGTGAGGAGCTGTGAGGAGACAGAGGAGGTGTGAGGAGACAGAGGAGCTGTGAGGAGACAGAGGAGCTGTGAGGAGGTGTGAGGAGACAGAGGAGCTGTGAGGAGGTGTGAGGGGACAAAGGAGGTGTGAGGGGACAGAGGAGGTGTGAGGAGGTGTGAGGGGACAGAGGAGGGGTGAGGAGGTGTGAGGAGACAGAGGAGGTGTGAGGAGACAGAGGAGGTGTGAGGAGCTGTGAGGAGACAGAGGAGGTGTGAGGAGACAGAGGAGCTGTGAGGAGACAGAGGAGCTGTGAGGAGGTGTGAGGAGACAGAGGAGCTGTGAGGAGGTGTGAGGAGACAGAGGAGGTGTGAGGAGACAGAGGAGGTGTGAGGGGACAGAGGAGCTGTGAGGAGGTGTGAGGAGACAGAGGAGGTGTGAGGAGACAGAGGAGCTGTGAGGAGGTGTGAGGAGGTGTGAGGAGACAGAGGAGGTGTGAGGAGGTGTGAGGAGACAGAGGAGCTGTGAGGAGGTGTGAGGAGCTGTGAGGAGGTGTGAGGAGACAGAGGAGGTGTGAGGAGGTGTGAGGAGACAGAGGAGCTGTGAGGAGGTGTGAGGAGACAGAGGAGGTGTGAGGGGACAGAGGAGGTGTGAGGAGGTGTGAGGAGACAGAGGAGGTGTGAGGAGGTGTGAGGAGACAGAGGAGGTGTGAGGTGGTGTGAGGAGGTGTGAGGAGACAGAGGAGGTGTGAGGGGACAGAGGAGGTGTGAGGAGACAGAGGAGGTGTGAGGAGCTGTGAGGAGACAGAGGAGCTGTGAGGAGGTGTGAGGAGACAGAGGAGGTGTGAGGAGACAGGGGAGCTGTGAGGAGGTGTGAGGAGACAGAGGAGCTGTGAGGGGGTGTGAGCAGGTGGGAGGGGACAGAGGAGGGGTGAGGAGACAGAGGAGGTGTGAGGAGCTGTGAGGAGACAGATGAGGTGTGAGGGGACAGAGGAGGTGTGAGGAGACAGGAGGTGTGAGGAGGTGTGAGGAGACAGAGGAGGTGTGAGGAGCTGTGAGGAGACAGAGGAGGTGTGAGGAGGTGTGAGGAGACAGAGGAGCTGTGAGGAGGTGTGAGGAGACAGGAGGTGTGAGGAGGTGTGAGGAGACAGAGGAGGTGGGAGGAGACAGAGGAGGTGTGAGGAGCTGTGAGGAGACAGAGGAGGTGTGAGGAGGTGTGAGGAGACAGAGGAGGTGTGAGGAGACAGAGGAGGTGTGAGGAGACAGAGGAGGTGTGAGGAGCTGTGAGGAGGTGTGAGGAGACAGAGGAGGTGTGAGGGGACAGAGGAGGTGTGAGGAGGTGTGAGGAGACAGAGGACCTGTGAGGAGCTGTGAGGAGACAGAGGAGGTGTGAGGAGACAGAGGAGGTGTGAGGAGGTGTGAGGAGACAGAGGAGCTGTGAGGAGGTGTGAGGAGACAGAGGAGGTGTGAGGGGACAGAGGAGGTGTGAGGAGGTGTGAGGAGACAGAGGAGGTGTGAGGGGACAGAGGAGGTGTGAGGAGGTGTGAGGAGACAGAGGAGGTGTGAGGAGACAGAGGAGGTGTGAGGAGCTGTGAGGAGACAGAGGAGGTGTGAGGAGACAGAGGAGGTGTGAGGAGCTGTGAGGAGACAGAGGAGGTGTGAGGAGACAGAGGAGCTGTGAGGGGGCAGAGGAGGTGTGAGGAGCTGTGAGGAGACAGAGGAGGTGTGAGGAGACAGAGGAGGTGTGAGAGGACAGAGGAGCTGTGAGGAGACAGAGGAGCTGTGAGGGGACAGAGGAGGTGTGAGGAGACAGAGGAGCTGTGAGGAGACAGAGGAGCTGTGAGGAGGTGTGAGAGGACAGAGGAGCTGTGAGAGGACAGAGGAGCTGTGAGGAGACAGAGGAGCTGTGAGGAGGTGTGAGGGGACAGAGGAGGTGTGAGGGGACAGAGGAGGTGTGAGGAGGTGTGAGGGGACAGAGGTGTGAGGGGACAGGAGGTGTGAGGGGACAGAGGAGGTGTGAGGAGGTGTGAGGGGACAGAGGAGGTGTGAGGGGACAGAGGAGGTGTGAGAGGACAGAGGAGCTGTGAGGAGACAGAGGAGGTGTGAGGGGACAGGAGGTGTGAGGGGACAGAGGAGGTGTGAGGAGGTGTGAGGGGACAGAGGAGGTGTGAGGGGACAGAGGAGGTGTGAGGAGACAGAGGAGGTGTGAGGAGACAGAGGAGGTGTGAGGGGATAGAGGAGGTGTGAGGTGGTGTGAGGAGACAGAGGAGGTGTGAGGAGGTGTGAGGAGACAGAGGAGGTGTGAGGAGGTTTTGTTAATGAGACGCTGATGCAATCATGTCGTAAGATGTAAAGACTGTGGGAAAGAAAGAGAGAGGAGAGAGGGGGAGGAGGAGGAGGAGGAGGAGGAGAGGGGGAGGAGGTTCTGCGATTTTATCTTTTTGGTTCTAAATGAGTAAATAAAAATCAGAGCGACAGAAAAGAGGAACTGAACCAGGACCAGCACCACAGACAGATGCCCTCCTGTGGGGCAGATTGTGTCAGATGCCCTCCCGTGTGGCAGATTGTGTCAGATGCCCTCCTGTGGGGCAGGTTGTGTCAGATGCCCTCCCATGGGGCAGATTGTGTCAGATGCCCTCCTGTGGGGCAGATTGTGTCAGATGCCCTCCCGTGAATCGTGTTTGTGTGAAATCCTGTAGTGACATGTTTGGAGCGAGGGAGGAGAGCGAGGGATGAGCGGAGGTGTGAAACAAACAAATCAGAAAAGTGTAAACGAGATGAACGGGAGACGGACTCGTGTGAGGACGAGGAGGAGGTGGAGGAGGAGGAGAAGGAGGAGGACGAGAAGGAGGAGGACGAGGAGTCTGTGTCCAACCGCAGGAAAACCAATCCCAAGTGGTCCCGGAGGCGTTTGGAGTTATTCACACATTCTGAAAGTTCAGGTTCTAATGACATGTGACAATCGGACCATATTTAAAAACGTCGTCTCTATTTGAATGCAGCAGTAGACCTGCGCGATTCATCAATTAAATCAATTAATTTGACTTTACAGTTCAGGACGATGTGTTTGTATGAAAATCGATTTTTTTTGTTATTTTTTACATGCGAGCGGAACTAATGCGCGGCCACGTTTTACACGGGTAAGTTAGCGGGGCGTACCCAAACATTGTACGAGTTAGCACGGCTAGCGAGTGAGCTAAAGCCGGAGCTTGTACCAAACAAAGGTGTTTACATCTGTTATATGGAGCTGGTTCGGTTTTCTTGCGTCGGACTTGGAACAAACAAGTGCTCGCTGTGAAGTCTGTTCAAAAACTGCAGCGCGACAAATGTATCCTAGCGCCTAAAGCAGAGGCAGCGGGAGAAGTGCAGGTCCGAACGGAATGAAAATAACCACCGTCCAGTCCCTAAAACATTTTGGAACTGTTTGCAGTGTGATAAGCACGGCCCACGACGGAATCACACACACTGTTGTGTGTTTTACCAAAAACATGATGTATGTCGTAAAAGACATGGTGCCATATAAAGTGTGGAAAAGCCCCGATTCATTATCATGGTGAAAGTTTTGGACCTGAAGTTTGTGCGACCAATATGTTTCTTGTGTTGCCGCAGCCGTACACAGACTGCACAAGCTACACACATGAACACAGACAGTGGCTTTTCTGCATCACTGAGGAAAAACTCAAACACAACACTCCCCACTCCAGTCCATCTTTCCACAATCAGGGAATCATTTAGCTCCAGAAAATGCTTCTTTATAAAAGAAAGATATTTATATAACTGTGATATTATTGTTATATATATTTTGTTGTAATATATTTGGAGCTGATAAGGGGCAGATATCATAAGCTTCTTTCTGTTCCTTTTCATTCATATTCAAGTTATAATTGTATAGATGTAATTGTGTTGCATCTGTTATTTTTGTTTTGTTTTAACAAATGAAATAAATAAATGAAAATGAAATTATATATATATATATATATATATATATATATTTATTTATTTTTTATTTTTTTTTTTTTTAAACAATAACAGTTTAATTGATGCAGGTGTAATGTATTTGTTTTATAAAAGAACGTTGCGTTGTTTTGAGCCATTTGTCATCTGAAAAATCGATTAAAATCGGAAATCAGATTTTTTTTTTTTTAAATCAGAGATTTTATTTTTAGGCCATATGGCCCAGCTCTAGCAGCCATAGCACATTTTCTAGTTTCCAGATAATCCCTCTGGACGTTTTCCTCTCTTCAGCCCTCCTTGCCTCATTTGCATAAGCCCTCCCCCTTCATGACGTCACTGTGCTCTGTCCAGGTCACAATCATTTAATAATACACAGGATAATATGTTAAGTCAAAGTTTACTACAACATTTTACTTATAGTCAGGAAGTACTAATAGAATAGCAAAGTAACCAATATAATAATAAAAAAGTAATAAAATATGTAATGAAATACCAAAGTACAGGTATTTAAGGAGTATTACTATATTATAATATAGCACAGTATAACATACTATGCTTTAAATAAATAAATAACAAATAAATACATGCCATATATCTATAAATAAACTTTTGGTCACATCAAAATGGACTTTAATAACAGTTCAATCATTTCAATAAGCTAGCTTTAATTCCAAAAACAAAGTAAAGTGCACTTTCAAAGTTCTATTAAATAAATCCATTAGTATTGGCATTGCAGCCTAATTCATTCAAAAAAGGTATAAAAAGAAAACATTTAAAGGCAAATTAACGTTTTTTTACAATCTGAGCCTTCTTTCGGTAATAAAACAAGTAGTTTTACTCACCCATAGCATTTTTCTGTCAATTGGAGCAGTATCGCAGAACTTATATTGATCCGTTCTGTTCTACTAATGATCCCGTATCCTTAACATGGTGCTGTATCATATGCTCGGGGCATTACTTTGCGGTCTCCAAATAACACAAACTTTAGTACTTTTCAAATCATAGAAGCTCGATGTCTTAATGTAAGATTTCGTTTGAAGCAAAAGTGGCCTGTAATCCGAGATTTAGCCATAGTTTCGAGTAGATGAGGCCAGTGCACATGTGCGGACTGTGCTCTCAGCTCCCGGGACCCAAACATGGAACGCAAAGCTGAAAACTATGGATAAATCTCGGATTACAGGCCACTTTTGATTCAAACGAAATCTTACATTAAGACATCGGGCTATGATTTGAAAAGTGCTAAAGTTTGTGTTATTTGGACACCGCAAAGTAATGCCCCGAAAACAAATGCTAACAAATGCTAACAGATACGCTACAACATAACTTTCTTCAAACAGCTCCAAATGACACGAACGTGATATGGGTGAGTCAAACGACTTGTTTTATTACCGAAAGAAGGCTCAGATTGTAAAATAACGTTACTTTGCCTTTAAGGTTCAGATGTCCCATAAGAACTTCCATTCAAAACCTCATGGCTACATTAGCGCCGAGTAAAAAAGTTACAAAAGTACCGAAACGGGTCAAATAGAATCAAAATAAAGTATTTCTCTACCGCTAGAGCCTATGGCAAAACGTTCGGCTTTTATATAAACAAAAATAGAGTGGAAATTCACCTAAAGAGACTCTTCTTGTTCGCTCTGGTCGCATTGTTTCAATGCTAGCGTTAGCATTAGCTTAGCCGCATTGTGAAAGGAGTTCTCACCACACGAGTCCTGCAGTGAGCACCCGCACAGAGCGGTCCAGCACCCGCACAGAGCGGTCCAGCACCCGCACAGAGCGGTCCAGCACCCGCACAGAGCGGTCCAGCACCCGCACAGAGCGGTCCAGCACCCGCACAGAGCGGTTCAGTCCCGGTTTAGTCCCGGTTCAGTCCCGGTTCAGTCCCAGTTTAGTCCTGGTTTAATCCCGGTTCAGTCCCGGTTTAGTCCCGGTTTAGTCCCTGTTCAGTCCCGGTTCAGTCCCGGTTCAGTCCCGGTTCAGTCCCGGTTTAATCCCGGTTTAATCCCGGTTCAGTCCCGGTTCAGTCCCGGTTCAGTCCCGGTTTAATCCCGGTTCAGTCCCGGTTCAGTCCCGGTTCAGTCCCGGTTCAGTCCCGGTTCAGTCCCGGTTTAGTCCCGGTTTAATCCCGGTTCAGTCCCGGTTTAGTCCCGGTTTAATCCCGGTTCAGTCCCGGTTTAATCCCGGTTTAATCCCGGTTCAGTCCCGGTTTAGTCCCGGTTCAGTCCCGGTTCAGTCCCGGTTCAGTCCCGGTTTAGTCCCGGTTTAATCCCGGTTCAGTCCCGGTTTAATCCCGGTTTAATCCCGGTTCAGTCCCGGTTTAGTTCTCTGGCACTGACAAAATCTCCGACTCTCCAAGAATCTTCTCCTTCTTTCCTCCCCTTTTCCTCCTCTGTACTTGTTCATTATTCTCTCCATCACTCATCCTGCTCTCCCTCTTTCTCCTCCATCCCTCTCCCTTTCTCTCCTCCATCCCTCTCTCTTTCTCTCCTCCATCCCTCTCTTTCTCTCCTCCATCCCTCTCTTTCTCTCCTCCATCCCTCTCTTTCTCTCCTCCATCCCTCTCTCTTTCTCTCCTCCATCCCTCTCTCTTTCTCTCCTCCATCCCTCTCTTTCTCTCCTCCATCCCTCTCCCTTTCTCTCCTCCATCCCTCTCTTTCTCTCCTCCATCCCTCTCCCTTTCTCTCCTCCATCCCTCTCTCTTTCTCTCCTCCCTCCCTCTCTTTCTCTCTGCTGCTCTGCCTCAGTAATCATCTTTTACCCTCTCCACCTCTCCCTCCTCCTCTTTCACTCTCTCCTCCATTTCTTCATCCCTCTCTCTCTGCATGCACTCCTCTCCTCCCTCCTCCTTCACTCTGCCTCTTCTTTCTCTTCGCCTCCTTTCTTCTGTCTTCTCTCCTGTCTTCTTTTTGTATGCCCCGTCACGTTCTTGTCTTCCCTCCTTCCCTCCTCCCTTTCCTCTTTGCACGTGGAATTCTGCATCAGTTCTCCTCTCCTCCCTCCTTCCCTCTCTCCTCCCTCCTCCCCTCTCTCCTCCCTCCTCTCTCTCCCCCCTCCTCTCCCTCCTTCCCTCCTTCCCTCTCTCCTCCCTCCTTCCCTCTCCCTCCTCCCTCCTTCCCTCTCTCCTCCCTCCTCCCTCTCTCTCTCGTTCTGTCGTTCTGCAGACTCAGGTCTTGTTCTGCTGCAGTCGTGAGAAAAAAAAAACCTGTTTGTGGGAAAAAAAGACAAAGTCTCGCCCTGTGACCAGGAGCTGTGAGGTTCTGTACCCGCCTCAGAGGTTCTGTGCCCGCCTCAGAGGTTCTGTGCCCGCCTCAGAGGTTCTGTACCCGCCTCAGAGGTTCTGTGCCCGCCTCAGAGGTTCTGTGCCCGCCTCAGAGGTTCTGTGCCCGCCTCAGAGGTTCTGTACCCGCCTCAGAGGTTCTGTACCCGCTGCGGAGCGTTAAACGAGTGATTTCACTTCATCTGAACAAACGCTACAAATCAGAGACTGGAGAGTTTGCTCCAGAGCACAAAGGCAGAGACACGAGGGAACGACTGGTTTAGTCCTGGTTTAGTCCTGGTTTAGTCCTGGTTTAGTCCTGGTTTAGTCCAGGTTTAGTCCAGGTTTAGTCCTGGTTTAGTTCTGGTTTAGATCTGGTTTAGTTCTGGTTTAGACCTGGTTTAGTCCAGGTTTAGTCCTGGTTTAGTCCTGGTTTAGTCCTGGTTTAGTTCTGGTTTAGACCTGGTTTAGTCCTGGTTTAGTCCTGGTTTAGTCCTGGTTTAGTCCAGGTTTAGTCCTGGTTTAGTCCTGGTTTAGTTCTGGTTTAGTTCTGGTTTAGTCCTGGTTTAGTTCTGGTTTAGTCGTGGTTTAGTCGTGGTTTAGTCCTGGTTTAGTCCTGGTTTAGTTCTGGTTTAGTCCTGGTTTAGTCCTGGTTTAGTTCTGGTTTAGTCCTGGTTTAGTTCTGGTTTAGTTCTGGTTTAGTCCTGGTTTAGTCGTGGTTTAGTCGTGGTTTAGTCGTGGTTTAGTTCTGGTTTAGTCCTGGTTTAGTTCTGGTTTAGTCCTGGTTTAGTCCAGATTTAGTCCAGGTTTAGTTCTGGTTTAGTCCAGGTTTAGTTCAGGTTTAGTCCAGATTTAGTCCAGGTTTAGTTCTGGTTTAGTCCAGGTTTAGTTCAGGTTTAGTTCAGGTTTAGTCCAGATTTAGTCCAGGTTTAGTCCTGGTTTAGTCCAGGTTTAGTTCTGGTTTAGTTCAGGTTTAGTCCAGATTTAGTCCAGGTTTAGTCCAGGTTTAGTCCTGGTTTAGTCCAGATTTAGTCCAGGTTTAGTTCTGGTTTAGTCCAGGTTTAGTTCAGGTTTAATCCAGATTTAGTCCTGGTTTAGTTCTGGTTTAGTTCTGGTTTAGTCCTGGTTTAGTTCTGGTTTAGTCCTGGTTTAGTCCTGGTTTAGTTCTGGTTTAGTTCTGGTTTAGTCCTGGTTTAGTCCTGGTTTAGTCCTGGTGTAGTTCTGGTTTAGTTCTGGTTTAGTCCTGGTTTAGTCCAGATTTAGTCCAGGTTTAGTTCTGGTTTAGTCCAGGTTTAGTTCAGGTTTAGTCCAGATTTAGTCCAGGTTTAGTTCTGGTTTAGTCCAGGTTTAGTTCAGGTTTAGTTCAGGTTTAGTCCAGATTTAGTCCAGGTTTAGTCCTGGTTTAGTCCAGGTTTAGTTCTGGTTTAGTCCAGGTTTAGTTCAGGTTTAGTCCAGATTTAGTCCAGGTTTAGTCCAGGTTTAGTCCAGATTTAGTCCAGATTTAGTCCAGGTTTAGTTCTGGTTTAGTCCAGGTTTAGTCCTGGTTTAGTTCTGGTTTAGTCCTGGTTTAGTCCAGGTTTAGTTCAGGTTTAGCCCTGGTTTAGTCCTGGTTTAGTCCTGGTTTAGTCCTGGTTTAGTCCAGGTTTAGTTCTGGTTTAGTTCTGGTTTAGTCCAGGTTTAGTCCTGGTTTAGTTCTGGTTTAGTCCAGGTTTAGTCCAGGTTTAGGCCTGGTTTAGTCCTGGTTTAGTCCAGGTTTAGTCCTGGTTTAGTTCTGGTTTAGTCCAGGTTTAGTCCTGGTTTAGTTCTGGTTTAGTCCAGGTTTAGTTCTGGTTTAGTCCAGGTTTAGTCCAGGTTTAGTCCTGGTTTAGTTCTGGTTTAGTCCTGGTTTAGTCCAGGTTTAGTTCTGGTTTAGTTCTGGTTTAGTCCAGGTTTAGTCCAGGTTTAGTCCTGGTTTAGTTCTGGTTTAGTCCTGGTTTAGTTCTGGTTTAGTCCAGGTTTAGTCCTGGTTTAGTTCTGGTTTAGTTCTGGTTTAGTCCAGGTTTAGTCCAGGTTTAGTTCTGGTTTAGTCCTGGTTTAGTTCTGGTTTAGTTCTGGTTTAGTCCAGGTTTAGTCCTGGTTTAGTTCTGGTTTAGTTCTGGTTTAGTCCAGGTTTAGTCCAGGTTTAGTTCTGGTTTAGTCCTGGTTTAGTTCTGGTTTAGTTCTGGTTTAGTCCAGGTTTAGTCCAGGTTTAGTCCAGGTTTAGTCCAGGTTTAGTCCAGGTTTAGTTCTGGTTTAGTCCTGGTTTAGTCCAGGTTTAGTCCTGGTTTAGTCCTGGTTTAGTCCTGGTTTAGTCCTGGTTTAGTCCTGGTTTAGTCCTGGTTTTAGTCCTGGTTTAGTCCTGGTTTAGACCAGACTGCACCAGACTACACCAGACTACACCACCAGACTACACCACCAGACTACACCACCAGACTACACCACCAGACTACACCAGACTACACCACCAGACTACACCACCAGACTACACCAGACTGCACCAGACTGCACCAGACTGCACCAGACTACACCAGACTACACCACCAGACTGAACCAGACTGCACCAGACTGCACCAGACTGAACCAGACTACACCAGACTGCACCAGACTACACCACCAGACTGCACCAGACTACAACACCAGACTACACCACCATACTACACCACCAGACTGCACCATACTGCACCAGACTGCACCAGACTACACAAGACTGCACCAGGCTACACCACCAGACTGCACCAGACTGCACCAGGCTACACCACCAGACTACACCACCAGACTGCACCACCAGACTGCACCAGACTGCACCAGACTACACCAGACTGAACCAGACTACACCACCAGACTGCACCAGACTGCACCAGACTACACCAGACTACACCACCACACTGAACCAGACTGAACCAGACTGCACCAGGCTGCACCAGACTACACCAGACTACACCACCAGACTGAACCAGACTGCACCAGACTGAACCAGACTACACCAGACTGCACCAGACTACACCACCAGACTGCACCAGACTACACCAGACTGAACCAGACTACAACACCAGACTACACCACCATACTACACCACCAGACTGCACCAGACTACACCACCAGACTGCACCAGACTGCACCAGGCTACACCACCAGACTACACCACCAGACTGCACCAGACTGCACCAGGCTACACCACCAGACTACACCACCAGACTACACCACCAGACTGCACCAGACTGCACCACCAGACTGCACCACCAGACTACACCACCAGACTACACCACCAGACTACACCACCAGACTGCACCAGACTACACCAGACTGAACCAGACTACACCACCAGACTGCACCAGACTACACCACCACACTGAACCAGACTGAACCAGACTGCACCAGACTACACCAGACTACACCACCAGACTGAAGCAGACTGCACCAGACTGAACCAGACTACACCAGAGTGCACCAGACTGAACCAGACTACACCACCAGACTGCACCAGACTACACGACCAGACTGCACCAGACTACACCACACTACACCACCAGACTGCACCAGACTGCACCAGACTGCACCAGACTACACCACCAGACTACACCACCAGACTACACCACCAGACTGAACCAGACTGCACCAGACTGAACCAGACTGCACCAGACTGCACCAGACTACACCACCAGACTGCACCAGACTGCACCAGACTACACCACCAGACTGCACCAGACTGCACCAGACTACACCAGACTGCACCAGACTACACCACCAGACTGCACCAGACTACACCACCAGACTGCACCAGACTGCACCAGACTGCACCAGACTACACCAGACTACACAAGACTGCACCAGACTACACCACCAGACTGCACCAGACTACACCACCAGACTGCACCAGACTGCACCAGACTGCACCAGACTACACCACCAGACTACACCACCAGACTACACCACCAGACTACACCAGACTGCACCAGACTACACCACCAGACTGCACCAGACTGCACCAGACTGCACCAGACTGCACCAGACTGCACCACCAGACTGCACCACCAGACTGCACCAGACTACACCACCAGACTGCACCAGACTACACCAGACTACACCACCAGACTGAACCAGACTGCACCAGACTGAACCAGACTACACCACCAGACTGAACCAGACTACACCACCAGACTGCACCAGACTACACCAGACTACACCACCAGACTGAACCAGACTGCACCAGACTGAACCAGACTGCACCAGACTGAACCAGACTGCACCACCAGACTGCACCACCAGACTGCACCAGACTACACCACCAGACTGCACCAGACTACACCAGACTACACCACCAGACTGCACCACCAGACTGCACCACCAGACTGAACCAGACTACACCACCAGACTGAACCAGACTGCACCAGACTGCACCAGACTGCACCACCAGACTGCACCACCAGACTGCACCAGACTACACCACCAGACTGCACCAGACTACACCAGACTACACCACCAGACTGAACCAGACTGCACCAGACTGAACCAGACTACACCACCAGACTGAACCAGACTACACCACCAGACTGCACCAGACTACACCAGACTACACCACCAGACTGAACCAGACTGCACCAGACTGAACCAGACTGCACCAGACTGAACCAGACTACACCACCAGACTGAACCAGACTACACCAGACTGCACCAGACTACACCACCAGACTGCACCAGACTACACCAGACTGAACCAGACTACACCAGACTGAACCAGACAACACCACCAGACTGCACCAGACTGAACCAGACTGCACCAGACTACACCACCAGACTACACCAGACTGCACCACCAGACTACACCAGACTGAACCAGACTGCACCAGACTGCACCAGACTGCACCAGACTACACCACCAGACTGAACCAGACTGCACCAGACTGAACCAGACTACACCAGACTACACCACCAGACTGCACCCGACTACACCAGACTGAACCAGACTACACCGGACTGAACCAGACTACACCACCAGACTGCACCAGACTGAACCAGACTGCACCAGACTGCACCACCAGACTACACCAGACTGGACCAGACTGCACCAGACTGCACCAGACTACACCAGACTACACCAGACTGAACCAGACTACACCACCAGACTGCACCAGTCTGAACCAGACTGAACCAGACTACACCACCAGACTACATCAGACTGCACCAGACTACACCAGACTGCACCAGACTACACCAGACTACACCACCAGACTGCACCAGTCTGAACCAGACTGCACCAGACTACACCAGACTACACCAGACTACACCACCAGACTGCACCAGTCTGAACCAGACTGCACCAGACTACACCAGACTACACCAGACTACACCAGACTGCACCAGACTGCACCAGACTGCACCAGGCTACACCAGGCTACACCACCAGACTACACCAGACTACACCAGACTGCACCACCAGACTGAACCAGACTACACCACCAGACTGCACCAGACTGAACCAGACTACACCAGACTACACCAGACTGCACCAGACTACACCAGACTACACCAGACTGCACCAGACTACACCACCAGACTGCACCAGGCTACACCAGGCTACACCACCAGACTACACCACCAGACTACACCAGACTGCACCAGACTGCACCAGACTGAACCAGACTGCACCACCAGACTGCACCAGACTGAACCAGACTGCACCAGACTGCACCAGACTGCACCACCAGACTACACCAGACTGCACCAGACTACACCACCAGTCTGAACCAGACTGCACCAGACTACACCACCAGACTACACCACCAGACTACACCACCAGACTACACCACCAGACTACACCACCAGACTGCACCAGACTACACCACCAGACTGCACCAGACTACACCACCAGACTGAACCAGACTACACCACCAGACTGCACCAGACCACACCACCAGACTGCACCAGACTGCACCAGACTGAACCAGACTGCACCAGACTGAACCAGGCTACACCAGGCTACACCAGACTGAACCAGACTGCACCAGGCTACACCAGTCTACACCAGACTGCACCACCAGACTGAACCAGACTACACTAGACTACACCACCAGACTACACCAGACTGCACCAGACTACACCAGACTACACCAGACTGCACCAGACTACACCACCAGACTACACCAGACTACACCAGACTACACCAGACTACACCACCAGACTGAACCAGACTACACCAGACTACACCACCAGACTACACCAGACTGCACCAGACTACACCAGACTACACCAGACTGCACCAGACTACACCACCAGACTACACCAGACTGCACCAGACTACACCAGACTGCACCAGGCTACACCAGGCTACACCACCAGACTACACCAGACTGCACCAGACTACACCACCAGACTACACCACCAGACTACACCAGACTACACCAGACTGCACCAGACTGAACCAGACTGCACCAGACTACACCACCAGAGTACACCAGACTACACCACCAGACTACACCAGACTGAACCAGACTACACCAGACTACACCACCAGACTACACCAGACTGCACCAGACTGCACCAGACTGAACCAGACTACACCAGACTGAACCAGACTGCACCAGACTGCACCAGACTACACCACCAGACTGAACCAGACTACACCAGACTGAACCAGACTACACCAGACTGAACCAGACTGCACCAGACTACACCAGTCTGAACCAGACTGCACCACCAGACTACACCAGTCTGAACCAGACTGCACCACCAGACTGCACCAGACTACACCAGACACCACCAGACTACACCACCAGACTACACCAGACTACACCAGACACCACCAGACTACACCAGACACCACCAGACTACACCACCAGACTACACCAGACTACACCAGACACCACCAGACTACACCAGACAACATCACCAGACTGCACCACACTACACCAGACACCACCAGACTACACCAGACTGCACCAGACTACACCACCAGACTACACCACCAGACTACACCACCAGACTACACCACCAGACTACACCACCAGACTGAACCAGACTGCACCAGACTGAACCAGACTGCACCAGACTGCACCAGACTACACCAGACTACACCACCAGACTGCACCAGACTGCACCAGACTACACCAGACTACACCACCAGACTGAACCAGACTACACCAGACTGAACCAGACTACACCAGACTAAACCAGACTGCACCAGACTACACCAGACTGCACCAGACTGAACCAGACTGCACCAGACTACACCACCAGACTACACCAGACTACACCACCAGACTGAACCAGACTACACCAGACTGAACCAGACTACACCAGACTGAACCAGACTACACCAGACTACACCAGACTACACCACCAGACTACACCAGACTACACCACCAGACTACACCAGACTACACCACCAGACTACACCAGACTGAACCAGACTGCACCAGACTGAACCAGACTACACCAGACTGAACCAGACTACACCAGACTAAACCAGACTGCACCAGACTACACCAGACTGAACCAGACTACACCACCAGACTGAACCAGACTACACCACCAGACTACACCAGACTACACCAGACTGCACCACACTGCACCAGACTACACCAGACTGCACCAGACTGCACCAGACTACACCACCAGACTGCACCAGACTACACCACCAGACTGCACCAGGCTACACCAGACTGAACCAGACTGCACCAGGCTACACCAGGCTACACCAGTCTACACCAGACTACACCACCAGACTACACCAGACTGCACCAGACTACACCACACTACACGACCAGACTACACCAGTCTGAACCAGACTGCACCACCAGACTGCACCAGACTACACCAGACACCACCAGACTACACCACCAGACTACACCAGACTACACCAGACACCACCAGACTACACCAGACACCACCAGACTACACCACCAGACTACACCAGACTACACCAGACTACACCAGACTACACCAGACTGCACCAGACTACACCACCAGACTACACCAGTCTGAACCAGACTGCACCACCAGACTGCACCAGACTACACCAGACACCACCAGACTACACCACCAGACTACACCAGACTACACCAGACACCACCAGACTACACCAGACACCACCAGACTACACCACCAGACTACACCAGACTACACCAGACACCACCAGACTACACCAGACAACATCACCAGACTGCACCACACTACACCAGACACCACCAGACTACACCACCAGACTGCACCAGACTACACCACCAGACTACACCACCAGACTACACCACCAGACTACACCAGACTACACCACCAGACTGAACCAGACTACACCAGACTGAACCAGACTACACCAGACTGAACCAGACTACACCAGACTACACCACCAGACTACACCAGACTGCACCAGACTACACCAGACTACACCACCAGACTGAACCAGACTACACCAGACTGAACCAGACTACACCAGACTAAACCAGACTGCACCAGACTACACCAGACTGCACCAGACTGAACCAGACTGCACCAGACTACACCACCAGACTACACCAGACTACACCACCAGACTGAACCAGACTACACCAGACTGAACCAGACTACACCAGACTGAACCAGACTACACCAGACTACACCAGACTACACCACCAGACTACACCAGACTACACCACCAGACTACACCAGACTACACCACCAGACTACACCAGACTGAACCAGACTGCACCAGACTGAACCAGACTACACCAGACTGAACCAGACTACACCAGACTAAACCAGACTGCACCAGACTACACCAGACTGAACCAGACTACACCACCAGACTGAACCAGACTACACCACCAGACTACACCAGACTACACCAGACTGCACCACACTGCACCAGACTACACCAGACTGCACCAGACTGCACCAGACTACACCACCAGACTGCACCAGACTACACCACCAGACTGCACCAGGCTACACCAGACTGAACCAGACTGCACCAGGCTACACCAGGCTACACCAGTCTACACCAGACTACACCACCAGACTACACCAGACTGCACCAGACTACACCAGACTACACCACCAGACTACACCAGACTGCACCAGACTACACCAGACTACACCAGACTGCACCAGACTACACCACCAGACTACACCAGACTGCACCAGACTACACCAGACTACACCAGACTCCACCAGACTGCACCAGGCTACACCAGGCTACACCACCAGACTACACCAGACTGCACCAGACTACACCACCAGACTACACCAGACTACACCAGACTACACCAGACTGCACCAGACTACACCACCAGACTACACCACCAGACTACACCAGACTACACCAGACTGCACCAGACTGCACCAGACTACACCACCAGACTGAACCAGACTACACCAGACTACACCAGACTGAACCAGACTACACCAGACTACACCACCAGACTGAACCAGACTACACCAGACTACACCAGACTGAACCAGACTACACCACACTACACCACCAGACTGAACCAGACTACACCAGACTACACCAGACTGAACCAGACTACACCAGACTACACCACCAGACTGAACCAGACTACACCACCAGACTGCACCAGACTACACCAGACTACACCACCAGACTGCACCAGACTACACCAGACTACACCAGACTGCACCAGACTACACCACCAGACTGAACCAGACTACACCACACTACACCACCAGACTGAACCAGACTACTCCACCAGACTGCACCAGACTACACCAGACTACACCACCAGACTGCACCAGACTACACCAGACTGCACCAGACTACACCAGACTACACCAGACTACACCAGACTACACCACCAGACTGAACCAGACTACACCAGACTACACCAGACTGCACCAGACTACACCACCAGACTGCACCAGACTACACCACCAGACTGCACCAGACTACACCACCAGACTGCACCAGACTACACCAGACTACACCACCAGACTGCACCAGATTACACCAGACTGCACCAGACTACACCACCAGACGGCACCAGACTACACCACCAGACGGCACCAGACTACACCAGACTGAACCAGACTACACCAGACTGAACCAGACTGCACCAGACTGCACCAGACTGCACCAGACTGCACCAGACTGAACCAGACTACACCAGACTACACCAGACTGCACCAGACTGCACCAGACTGAACCAGACTACACCAGACTACACCAGACTGCACCAGACTGCACCACCAGACGGCACCAGACTGCACCACCAGACGGCACCAGACTACACCAGACTACACCACCAGACTGAACCAGACTACACCAGACTAAACCAGACTGCACAAGACTACACCAGACTGAACCAGACTGCACCAGACTACACCAGAATGCACCAGACTACACCACCAGACTACACCAGACTACACCACCAGACTGCACCAGACTACACCAGACTGCACCAGACTGCACCAGACTACTGCACCAGACTGCACCAGACTACACCAGACTGCACCAGACTACACCAGACTGCACCAGACTGCACCAGACTACACCAGACTACACCACCAGACTGCACCAGACTGCACCAGACTACACCAGACTGCAGCATCCTGGAGGTCTAATCTGATCTGAAGATGAACCCAAGATGGCGTCATGTTGTTTTTGTTTTGTTTCCCTGTGTCGTTCTGACCAATCAGAGCGGAGCGAGGGCGGGGCTCAGGGCGGGGCTCAGGGCGGGGCTCAGGGCGGGGCTCAGGGCGGGCTCGGCGAACTCTTACAAAGCTCAAAAACCACAACATTTAATGTTTTAAAAAATAAAATAAAAAGTGTCTCTGAAGCAGGGTGGGTCTGTCTGATCGTCAATAATCAGACTTGTCAGAGCTGTAGTTCTGATCATCAATAATCAGACTTGTCAGAGCTGTAGTTCTGATCGTCAATAATCAGACTTGTCAGAGCTGTAGTTCTGATCATCAATAATCAGACTTGTCAGAGCTGTAGTTCTGATCGTCAATAATCAGACTTGTCAGAGCTGTAGTTCTGATCATCAATAATCAGACTTGTCAGAGCTGTAGTTCTGATCGTCAATAATCAGACTTGTCAGAGCTGTAGTTCTGATCGTCAATAATCAGACTTGTCAGAGCTGTAGTTCTGATCGTCAATAATCAGACTTGTCAGAGCTGTAGTTCTGATCTCATTTGCTCCACACATGTTCATTCTTCATGTCTTTGATTTCCTCTCAGAGTTTTTCTGTTTTTCTCCCTCAGGTCTCAGGTTTTATTCAAATCCAACAGAAGCTCATGACTTACTCCACCTGAAAATCAGAGCTGAGCAGATTCAATAAGAGAAGCACACACTGGGTTTAGAGAAGAGGAAGTGAGCGTGGAGGTGACTGGGCTCCACTGACTCTGGCTCCCGTTGACTCCTGTTGGAATATTGTGGCTCGTCTCTCTGCTGCTGTGGCCTCCACATTTTGGTCTGAAATGTTTGAACTCTACAGAATCCTGGGGTTTTATTTCCACATTTTGTCCATAATAATATTTTTTAAAATGTTGTCATAATATTCGGAATATTTATCTGGCTCCAAATTCACTTCTATAACCGCAGGCCTCAGTGGGCTTCATTTGACTGGAGCCGGGTGAAGAGAGGGAGGAGGAGGTGAAGAGGTGAAGAGAGGGAGGAGGTGAAGAAGACGGGGAAAAGAGGAGGGACAGAGAGTTTTTAGTTGTTAGTTTAGATTTTTTGTCAGAACTTGATAAAAGTGAAATCCTGAAGATCCGGATGGAAACAGGAGCCGGAGCTTCTCCGTTTTTCTCCGGCGTCTGTTTTCCGTCAGATCCACTCGTCTGTTTGTTTCAGGCCTCACTCCCTCCATCATGTTTATTTCAGGACTAAAGTCGTAGACGTGTAGATGATCTGGAGCGTCCGAACAGGAAGTGCTCCAGGCGGCTCTTCTGGCTCTAGCCAAATCTACACCAGGACTAAACCAGGACTAAACCAGGTCTAAACCAGGTCTAAACCAGGTCTAAACCAGGTCTAAACCAGGACTAAACCAGGACTAAACCAGGTCTAAACCAGGACTAAACCAGGACTAAACCAGGTCTAAACCAGGTCTAAACCAGGTCTAAACCAGGTCTAAACCAGGACTAAACCAGGACTAAACCAGGACTAAACCAGGTCTAAACCAGGCATAAACCAGGTCTAAACCAGGACTAAACCAGGACTACACCAGGACTAAACCAGGACTAAACCAGGACTAAACCAGGACTAAACCAGGACTAAGGTCAGGAGGGGGAGGAGTCTCACCAGTCCAGTTGATGATGTCGTCGTTCTGTGTCGTCGTCATGGTGATAAACAAATACAGCTTTAGTGTATTTTTGTCTCTGTACTGTGTAGTACAAGTACAAATATATGTACTAATACTGCAGTCTGCAAATACTTTTACTATGAACATGAGAGAGGGAGGAAGGGAAAGACAAGTATGATTTACAAATGTTTACACTGATAATGAGAGAGAGAGAGAGATGGAGGGAGAGATGGAGGGAGGGAGGAAACCAGAGCGAGCGACAGAGCGAGGACACGAGCTCGTGTTCTGATCTGTGATTAGAACAAAAACAAGACAACAACCTGTTTCCACGGCAACAACATCAGGTATGACAAGAGAGAGGGGGGGGGGGGGGAGGGGAGAGAGGCAGAGAGAGAGAGAGAGAGAGAGCGAGAAAGAGGAGAGAGCAGGAGAGAGGGAGGGAGAGAAAGAGGAGAGAGGGAGGAGAGAGAGAGAGAGAGGAGAGAGAGAGAAAAGAGAGAGAGAGAGAAAGAGGAGAGAGAGAGAGAGAGAGAGAGAGAAAAGAGAGAGAGAGAAAAGAGAGAGAGAAAGAGGAGAGAGAGAGAGAGAAAAGAGAGAGAGAGAGATTTTTCCAGTGCAACAGGACGGCATTCCAGTACCTGGAAGTGACCGTGCAGGTTCATTCCAATTCCAACGGCCAAACCGCCTGAACCCGGAGTCTGAACCCGGAGTCTGAACCCGGAGTCTGAACCCGGAGCCTGAACCCGGAGTCTGAACCCGGAGTCTGAACCCGGAGCCTGAACCCGGAGTCTGAACCCGGAGTCTGAACCCGGAGTCTGAACCCGGAGTCTGAACCCGGAGCCTGAACCCGGAGCCTGAACCCGGAGCCTGAATCCGGAGCCTGAACCCGGAGCCTGAACCCGGAGTGTGAACCCGGAGTCTGAACCCGGAGTGTGAACCCGGAGCCTGAACCCGGAGCCTGAACCCGGAGCCTGAACCCGGAGTCTGAACCCGGAGTCTGAACCCGGAGTCTGAACCCGGAGCCTGAATCCGGAGCCTGAACCCGGAGCCTGAACCCGGAGTGTGAACCCGGAGTCTGAACCCGGAGTGTGAACCCGGAGCCTGAACCCGGAGCCTGAACCCGGAGCCTGAACCCGGAGCCTGAACCCGGAGTCTGAACCCGGAGTGTGAACCCGGAGCCTGAACCCGGAGCCTGAACCCGGAGTCTGAACCCGGAGCCTGAACCCGGAGCCTGAACCCGGAGTCTGAACCCGGAGCCTCCAGTGTTGTTGGTGCAGAATTAGCACATTTCTGTCTGGTCTAAACAAATCACTTATTTCAGAATTAAGAGCTGGAGTAGAATTAAAGGGATAGTGTTTTTTATGTTAATCTGTATGGGTTTCCTTCTAAAAGTTTCGTGCGGTAACACGTCTTACCTGACACTCTCCGCTCAGCCCGGTTCTGCTCGCGTTCTGGAGCTCAGGTCATTAGGTCCGGTGAGTTCACAGGGATTCGTAATAAACCTTGTTTTTCTTCTCAAACAAAACATTTGTCCGAAAGGTGATATATTTGTGTCCCAAACAGTTGGAACATGTAAAATGTTCCAAGCGTATTTCACATTCGCAGATCTCGTCTCGATTCATATCACTGCGCTCACGTTAGCTCTATTAGCCTGTTCACCTGTACACTTTCGCTTGCGGCGGACCGCATCCGCCGTACACATCCGCTAAAGGTGAACAGGCTAATGAGCTAACGTGGGCGCAGTGATACGAATCAAGAGAGACAATATGCGAATGCTAACTCATTTGGAAAAATGTATATTTCGCATCAACGAGCTCCGCTCAATTACTCTGCCCTAGACAAAACTTAACCTGAGAATTCATTACAGAAAGACTAAGGCTACGTTTATATGACGACGGTCTGAACAGAAAACGCAAAAGTGGCGTCGCGTCTTCACTTTTTATTCCGTGTTTAGACGAATGTTTTCAGGAGGAAATCTACGTACATACGGTGACGCAAAAGTGTGTAGAATTGGATTGGGTATGCATGCCAGGCGGCTAGGTGGCGCTGTGATACATTATCACTATGTCCGTGCGCATGTGTAGAATCTTTCTTCTTCTCGTCTGCGCCGCGAAAAGCAAAACAAAACATGGATACTGGTAGAAAAAAAAAAATTACATGTGGTCAGTTCAACTGTGGCTTCAGACCACGTTAGACTACAACGCAACGAAGGCGCAACGAGGTGTGGACATAAACATGTGACGTAAACGCGTATGTGACGTAAACGCGTATGTGACGTAAACGCGTATATTATGTAAACGCGTATGTGACGTAAACGCGTATGTGACGTAAACGCGTATGTGACGTAAACGCGTATGTGACGTAAACGCGTATATTATGTAAACGCGTATGTGACGTAAACGCGTATGTGACGTAAACGCGTATATTATGTAAACGCGTATGTGATGTAAACGCGTATGTGACGTAAACGCGTATATTATGTAAACGCGTATATTATGTAAACGCGTATGTGACGTAAACGCGTATGTGACGTAAACGCGTATGTTATGTAAACGCGTATGTTACGTAAACGCGTATGTGACGTAAACGCGTATGTGACGTAAACACGTAGATTACGTAAACGCGTATGTGACGTAAACGCGTATGTGACCTAAACGCGTATGTGACGTAAACACGTATGTTACGTAAACGCGTATGTGACGTAAACGCGTATGTGACGTAAACGCGTATGTGACGTAAACGCGTAGATTACGTAAACGCGTATGTGACGTAAACGCGTATGTGACGTAAACGCGTATGTGACGTAAACGCGTATGTGACGTAAACACGTAGATTACGTAAACGCGTATGTGACGTAAACGCGTATGTGACGTAAACACGTATGTGACGTAAACGCGTATGTTACGTAAACGCGTATGTGACGTAAACGCGTATGTGAGGTAAACGCGTATGTGACGTAAACGCGTATGTGACGTAAACGTGTATGTTATGTAAACGCGTATGTGACGTAAACGCGTATGTTATGTAAACGCGTATGTGACGTAAACGCGTATGTGACGTAAACGCGTATATGACGTAAACGCGTATGTGACGTAAACGCGTATATTATGTAAACGCGTATGTGACGTAAACGCGTATGTGACGTAAACGCGTATATTATGTAAACGCGTATGTGACGTAAACGCGTATGTGACGTAAACGCGTATGTTATGTAAACGCGTATGTGACGTAAACGCGTATGTTATGTAAACGCGTATGTGACGTAAACACGTAGATTACGTAAACGCGTATGTGACGTAAACGCGTATGTGACGTAAACACATATGTTACGTAAACACGTATGTGACGTAAACGCGTATGTGACGTAAACGCGTATGTGACGTAAACGTGTATGTGACGTAAACGCGTATGTGACGTAAACGCGTATGTGACTGTCCTCCTGTCCCTGTCCTCCTCCTGTCCCTGTCCTCCTGTCCCTGTCCTCCTGTCCCTGTCACATTCCCGTCCTCGTCTCTCAGTCTAATCCCAGATTACAGCTGCTCCCGGATCAGAACAAATCTGTGGATAATCCAGAATCAGAACAGAGGATTAGAGCTTCATCTGCCCCACGGGAGGGCATCTGACACAATCTGCCCCACGGGAGGGCATCTGACACAATCTGCCCCACGGGAGGGCATCTGACACAATCTGCCCCACGGGAGGGCATCTGACACAATCTGCCCCACGGGAGGGCATCTGACACAACCTGCCCCACGGGAGGGCATCTGACACAACCTGCCCCACGGGAGGGCATCTGACACAACCTGCCCCACGGGAGGGCATCTGACACAATCTGCCACACGGGAGGGCATCTGACACAACCTGTCCCACGGGAGGGCATCTGACACAACCTGCCCCACGGGAGGGCATCTGACACAACCTGCCCCACGGGAGGGCATCTGACACAATCTGCCACACGGGAGGGCATCTGACACAATCTGCCCCACGGGAGGGCATCTGACACAACCTGCCCCACGGGAGGGCATCTGACTCTTTTCTCAGATTCCACGATGCTCACAACAACTATCATGATAACAGCGCACTTCCTGACCCAGGCAGAAGTCGGTGGACTTCCTGTGACCTCAGGACGGCGTTCCGAACCGAGGAAATAACCAGGAATCATGAAGGAAAAGTCGAATGAACAAACGGCAATCCACCAGGAAAAAGAACTAATACATTTAAATAAAATCATATCAAATCAAATCAAATAGAATAGAATAAAATTAAATAAAATAAAATAAATAATAAATAAAAAATAAAATATAATGTTATTAAAATAAAATTAAACTAACTCTGAGCTTTAAGTCCTGTTCTAATCCTCACACACACATACACACTAAACCAGGACTAAACCAGGACTAAACCAGGACTAAACCAAGACTAAACCAGGACTAAACCAAGACTAAACCAGGACTAAACCAAGACTAAACCAAGACTAAACCAGGACTAAACCAAGACTAAACCAGGACTAAACCAAGACTAAACCAAGACTAAACCAGGACTAAACCAGGTCTAAACCAGGTCTAAACCAGGACTAAACCAGGACTAAACCAGGACTAAACCAGGTCTAAACCAGGACTAAACCAGGACCGAACCAGGACTAAACCAGGTCTAAACCAGGACTAAACCAGGACTAAACCAGGTCTAAACCAGGACTAAACCAGGACTAAACCAGGACTAAACCAGGTCTAAACCAGGACTAAACCAGGACTAAACCAGGACTAAACCAGGACTAAAGCAGGTCTAAACCAGGACTAAACCAGGACTAAACCAGGTCTAAACCAGGACTAAACCAGGACTAAACCAGGACTAAACCAGGTCTAAACCAGGACTGAACCAGGACCGAACCAGGACTAAACCAGGTCTAAACCAGGACTAAACCAGGACTAAACCAGGTCTAAACCAGGACTAAACCAGGACTAAACCAGGTCTAAACCAGGACTAAACCAGGACTAAACCAGGACTAAACCAGGTCTAAACCAAGACTAAACCAGGACTAAACCAAGACTAAACCAGGACTAAACCAAGACTAAACCAAGACTAAACCAGGACTAAACCAAGACTAAACCAGGACTAAACCAAGACTAAACCAGGACTAAACCAAGACTAAACCAGGACTAAACCAGGACTAAACCAGGACTAAACCAGGTCTAAACCAGGACTAAACCAGGACTAAACCAGGACTAAACCAGGACTAAAGCAGGTCTAAACCAGGACTAAACCAGGACTAAACCAGGTCTAAACCAGGACTAAACCAGGACTAAACCAGGACTAAACCAGGTCTAAACCAGGACTGAACCAGGACCGAACCAGGACTAAACCAGGTCTAAACCAGGACTAAACCAGGACTAAACCAGGTCTAAACCAGGACTAAACCAGGACTAAACCAGGACTAAACCAGGTCTAAACCAGGACTAAACCAGGACTAAACCAGGACTAAACCAGGACTAAACCAGGTCTAAACCAGGACTAAACCAGGACTAAACCAGGTCTAAACCAGGACTAAACCAGGACTAAACCAGGACTAAACCAGGACTAAACCAGGTCTAAACCAGGACTAAACCAGGACTAAACCAGGACTAAACCAGGACTAAACCAGGACTAAACCAGGACTAAACCACGACTAGACCAGGACTAAACCAGGTCTAAACCAGGACTACACCAGGACTAAACCAGGTCTAAACCAGGACGAAACCAGGTCTAAACCAGGACTAAACCAGGACTAAACCAGGACTAAACCAGGACTAAAGCAGGTCTAAACCAGGACTAAACCAGGACTAAACCAGGTCTAAACCAGGACTAAACCAGGACTAAACCAGGACTAAACCAGGTCTAAACCAGGACTAAACCAGGACTAAACCAGGACTAAACCAGGACTAAACCAGGTCTAAACCAGGACTAAACCAGGACTAAACCAGGACTAAACCAGGTCTAAACCAGGTCTAAACCACGACTACACCAGGACTAAACCAGGTCTAAACCAGGACTACACCAGGACTACACCAGGACTAAACCAGGTCTAAACCAGGACGAAACCAGGTCTAAACCAGGACTAAACCAGGACTAAACCAGGTCTAAACCAGGTCTAAACCAGGACTAAACCAGGACTACACCAGGTCTAAACCAGGACTACACCAGGACTAAACCAGGTCTAAACCAGGACGAAACCAGGACGAAACCAGGACTAAACCAGGACTAAACCAGGTCTAAACCAGGACTAAACCAGGACTAAACCAGGGCTAAACCAGGGCTAAACCAGGTCTAAACCAGGTCTAAACCAGGTCTAAACCAGGTCTAAACCAGGACTAAACCAGGACTAAACCAGGTCTAAACCAGGTCTAAACCAGGACTAAACCAGGACTACACCAGGACTAAACCAGGTCTAAACCAGGACTAAACCAGGACTAAACCAGGTCTAAACCAGGTCTAAACCAGGACTAAACCAGGTCTAAACCAGGACTACACCAGGACTAAACCAAGACTAAACCAGGACTAAACCAGGACTACACCAGGACTAAACCAAGACTAAACCAGGTCTAAACCAGGACTACACCAGGACTAAACCAAGACTAAACCAGGACTAAACCAGGACTACACCAGGACTAAACCAGGTCTAAACCAGGTCTAAACCAGGACGAAACCAGGACGAAACCAGGTCTAAACCAGGACTAAACCAGGTCTAAACCAGGACTAAACCAGGACTACACCAGGACTAAACCAGGACTAAACCAGGTCTAAACCAGGTCTAAACCAGGACTAAACCAGGTCTAAACCAGGTCTAAACCAGGACTACACCAGGACTAAACCAAGACTAAACCAGGACTAAACCAGGACTACACCAGGACTAAACCAAGACTAAACCAGGTCTAAACCAGGACTACACCAGGACTAAACCAGGTCTAAACCAGGTCTAAACCAGGACGAAACCAGGACGAAACCAGGTCTAAACCAGGACTAAACCAGGTCTAAACCAGGACTAAACCAGGACTACACCAGGACTAAACCAGGTCTAAACCAGGACTAAACCAGGTCTAAACCAGGACTACACCAGGACTAAACCAGGTCTAAACCAGGTCTAAACCAGGACTAAACCAGGACGAAACCAGGACTAAACCAGGACTAAACCAGGTCTAAACCAGGACTAAACCAGGACTAAACCAGGACTAAACCAGGTCTAAACCAGGACTAAACCAGGACTAAACCAGGACTAAACCAGGACTAAACCAGGACTACACCAGGACTGAACCAGGACTAAACCAGGACTAAACCAGGTCTAAACCAGGAATAAACCAGGACTGAACCAGGACTGAACCAGGACTGAACCAGGACTAAACCAGGACTGAACCAGGACTGAACCAGGACTAAACCAGGACTACACCAGGTCTAAACCAGGTCTAAACCGGAACTGAACCAGGACTAAACCGGGACTAAACCAGGAATAAACCAGGACTAAACCAGGACTAAACCAGGTCTAAACCAGGACTAAACCAGGTCTAAACCGGGTCTAAACCGGGACTGAACCGGGACTAAACCGGGACTAAACCAGGACTACACCAGGACTACACCAGGACTAAAACAGGACTAAACCAGGTCTAAACCAGGTCTAAACCAGGACTGAACCAGGAATAAACCAGGACTAAACCAGGACTAAACCAGGTCTAAACCAGGACTAAACCAGGACTAAACCAGGACTGAACCAGGACTGAACAAGGTCTAAACCAGGTCTAAACCAGGACTAAACCAGGACTAAACCAGGAAAAAAACAGGACTAAACCAGGAATAAACCAGGAATAAACCAGGACTGAACCAGGTCTAAACCAGGACTGAACCAGGTCTAAACCAGGACTAAACCACGTCTAAACCAGGACTAAACCAGGTCTAAACCAGGTCTAAACCAGGACTGAACCAGGTCTAAACCAGGTCTAAACCAGGACTAAACCAAGACTAAACCAGGACTGAACCAGGACTAAACCAGGACTGAACCAGGTCTAAGCCAGCTCTAAACCAGGACTAAACCAAGACTAAACCAGGACTAAACCAGGACTAAACCAGGTCTAAACCAGGTCTAAACCAGGACTAAACCAGGACTGAACCAGGTCTAAGCCAGCTCTAAACCAGGACTAAACCAGGACTAAACCAAGACTAAACCAAGACTAAACCAGAACTGAACCAGGACTGAACCAGGACTGAACCAGGTCTAAACCAGGACTAAACCAGGACTAAACCAAGACTAAACCAGGTCTAAACCAGATCTAAACCAACACTAAACCAAGACTGAACCAGGACTAAACCAGGACTAAACCAGGACTAAACCAAGACTAAACCAGGACTAAACCAGGTCTAAGCCAGGACTAAACCAGGTCTAAGCCAGGACTAAACCAGGACTAAACCAGGACTAAACTAAGACTAAACCAGGACTAAACCAGGACTAAACCAAGAATAAACCAGGACTGAACCAGGACTAAACCAGGACTACACCAGGACTGAACCAGGACTGAACCAGGACTGAACAAGGTCTAAACCAGGACTAAACCAGGACTGAACCAGGACTGAACCAGGTCTAAACCAGGACTGAACCAGGTCTAAACCAGGACGAAACCAGGTCTAAACCAGGTCTAAACCAGGACTGAACCAGGTCTAAACCAGGTCTAAACCAGGACTAAACCAAGACTAAACCAGGACTGAACCAGGACTAAACCAGGACTGAACCAGGTCTAAGCCAGCTCTAAACCAGGACTAAACCAAGACTAAACCAGGACTAAACCAGGACTAAACCAGGTCTAAACCAGGTCTAAACCAGGACTAAACCAGGACTGAACCAGGACTAAACCAGGACTAAACCAAGACTAAACCAAGACTAAACCAGGACTGAACCAGGACTGAACCAGGTCTAAACCAGGTCTAAACCAGGACTAAACCAGGACTAAACCAAGACTAAACCAAGACTAAACCAGGACTGAACCAGGACTGAACCAGGTCTAAACCAGGTCTAAACCAGGACTAAACCAGGACTAAACCAGGTCTAAACCAGGTCTAAACCAGGACTAAACCAGGACTAAACCAAGACTAAACCAGGTCTAAACCAGGACTAAACCAGGACTAAACCAGGTCTAAGCCAGGACTAAACCAGGTCTAAGCCAGGACTAAACCAGGACTAAACCAGGACTAAACTAAGACTAAACCAGGACTAAACCAGGACTAAACCAAGAATAAACCAGGACTAAACCAGGACTAAACCAGGACTAAGCCAGGTCTAAACCAGGACTAAACCAGGACTAAACCAAGACTAAACCAGGTCTAAACCAGGACTAAACCAAGACTAAACCAGTACTAAACCAGTACTAAACCAGTACTAAACCAGGACTAAACCAGGTCTAAACCAGGACTAAACCAGGTCTAAACCAGGACTAAACCAGGACTAAACCAGGACTAAACCAGGTCTAAACCTGGTCTAAACCTGGTCTAAACCTGGTCTAAACCTGGTCTAAACCAGGACTAAACTAGGACTAAACCAGGACTAAACCAGGACTGAAGTGTTGGTTCTGTTTATTGGACCTTTAAACATTTTGACTTAAATTTAAATTTTCACTTAAATTCCGTAAATAAAACCACAAACCACAAACCGCTCACACTCAAACAAAAGTGACCTCTGACCTCTCTGGACGGCGGTCACCCCCATGGCGGGCTGGCCCAGGCTGGCGCGGCGTTCCCACTTGCCTTCGTCGGGGTGGTACACTTCCACGGAGGCGAGCGGCGTCTGCTGGCGGTCCATGCCCCCGAGCACCATGATGTGCCCGCCGGGCGCCACCACGGCCGACGCGCCCGCCCTCGCCGTGGGCAGAGGGGGCAGAGACGTCCAGCTCTGGCTCACCACGTCCAGCACCTCCACGGAGTCCAGGGGAACCCCGCCCTCGCCGCACCCGCCCAGCACGTAGAGCGCCCCCTGCAGGTGCAGTGCCGTGCAGTACACCCGCCGCTGAGACATGGGGGGGAGCGGCGACCATGACAGGCACTTCACCGGGCTCAACGCCATCTCACGGACCGGCATGTCTGTGGGGGCGGGGCCAGGGGGCGGGGCATCACAGGGCACCAACCGAGCGCTGATGACGTCACGAGAGAAGGGCGGGGCCGAGCGCTGATGATGTCATGAGAAGGGGAGGAGCCGAGTGCTGATGACGTCACGAGAAGGGGAGGAGCCGAGTGCTGATGACGTCACGAGAAGGGGAGGAGCCGAGCGCTGATGACGTCACGAGAAGGGGAGGAGCCGAGTGCTGATGACGTCACGAGAAGGGGAGGAGCCGAGTGCTGATGACGCCAAGAGAAGGGAGGAGCCGAGCGCTGATGACGTCACGAGAGAAGGGCGGGGCCGAGCGCTGATGATGTCATGAGAAGGGGAGGAGCCGAGTGCTGATGACGCCAAGAGAAGGGAGGAGCCGAGCGCTGATGACGTCACGAGAAGGGGAGGAGCCGAGTGCTGATGACGTAGTAGTAACCGTAGTAAAGCAGCTCAGTTTTGGCGGCGCGGCAGATGAAAACGTAGATCTGACTCCTGTTCGTTGTTTCTTGAGTGAAAAATTGTGATAAAATTAACTTTTTCTTCTTAAAAAACTAAAATTCCACATTATAAAATCCTTTGGCTCCGAGATCCAAAACCAGACGGACTTTGGTTTGTTCGGAAAGAGCGGGAGGTAAAAGAGGGCGGGGCTACGGGGCTCGCTCTCCTCTCGTTCTCTCGTTCTCTCTTCTTCTCTGGTTGACGTTCGTTCGTGAAGACGGGATGAGCGGCGGCGTCTGGAAAACAGAGCGTTGAAAGGAGAGAGAGAAGTGGAGATAAACATCTGGTTCACTCGTCGCGTTAAAGCCGCACTAGGGAACTTTCCTGATTTCCGTCGCCGCTCAGAACACCTGTGTTAATGCCTCACTGCGGAACATTCTAAGTAACTGGGGGATGCGCCGATACTGAGCATTTTTGCTGTTTACCTCAAACGATTCGTAAACGTGACGGCGGCGGGCAGGGGGCGGGGCTACACACGACCAGGGTTACTGTGGCAACGGCTCTGACCAATCAGAACGCAGAGACCGCCAAACACCGCCGAAAGACTGAGCGCCACCTGCTGGTCACAAACTGGAATTACACAGACCTGAAATAGTCCAGTTATAGACCTGGTTTAGTTCTGTGTTAGACCTGTTACCGTGGAAACGGCACAGTGCCTCATTTACCAAACAGTTTGGATCTGGTGAAAAAGAAAAGACTCAAACATAAGAATACAAAAATATAAAATGAACAGATCAGAACTAAACGACGCAAACAAAATGTGCCAGATGCCCTCCCCGTGTGTCAGGAAAAACTAAATACAGTGGTACCTCCCCTTACGAAAGACTAAACCAGGACTAAACCAGGACTAAACCAGGACTAAACCAGGTCTAAACCAGGACTAAACCAGGTCTAAACCAGGACTAAACCAGGACTAAACCAGGACTAAACCAGGACTAAACCAGGACTAAACCAGGACTAAACCAGGTCTAAACCAGGACTAAACCAGGACTAAACCAGGACTAAACCAGGACTAAACAAGGACTAAACCAGGACTAAACCAGGACTAAACCAGGACTAAACCAGGACTAAACCAGGACTAAACCAGGACTAAACCAGGACTAAACCAGGACTAAACCAGGTCTAAACCAGGTCTAAACCAGGACTAAACCAGGACTAAACCAAGACTAAACCAAGACTAAACCAGGACTAAACCAGGACTAAACCAAGACTAAACCAGGACTAAACCAGGACTAAACCAAGACTAAACCAGGACCAAACCAGGTCTAAACCAGGACTAAACCAAGACTAAACCAGGACTAAACAAGGACTAAACCAGGACTAAACCAAGACTAAACCAGGTCTAAACCAGGACTAAACCAAGACTAAACCAGGACTAAACCAGGACTAAACCAGGTCTAAACCAGGACTAAACCAGGACTAAACCAAGACTAAACCAGGTCTAAACCAGGACTAAACCAGGTCTAAACCAGGACTAAACCAGGACTAAACCAGGACTAAACCAAGACTAAACCAGGACTAAACCAAGACTAAACCAGGACTAAACCAGGACTAAACCAGGACTAAACCAGGTCTAAACCAGGACTAAACCAGGACTAAACCAGGACTAAACCAAGACTAAACCAGGACTAAACCAGGACTAAACCAGGTCTAAACCAGGACTAAACCAGGACTAAACCAGGACTAAACCAGGTCTAAACCAAGACTAAACCAGGACTAAACCAGGACTAAACCAGGTCTAAACCAGGACTAAACCAGGACTAAACCAAGACTAAACCAGGACTAAACCAGGACTAAACCAGGTCTAAACCAGGTCTAAACCAGGACTAAACCAGGACTAAACCAAGACTAAACCAGGACTAAACCAGGACTAAACCAGGACTAAACCAAGACTAAACCAGGACTAAACCAGGACTAAACCAAGACTAAACCAGGACTAAACCAGGTCTAAACCAGGACTAAACCAGGACTAAACCAAGACTAAACCAGGACTAAACCAGGACTAAACAAGGACTAAACCAGGACTAAACCAAGACTAAACCAGGTCTAAACCAGGACTAAACCAGGTCTAAACCAGGACTAAACCAAGACTAAACCAGGTCTAAACCAGGACTAAACCAGGACTAAACCAGGACTAAACCAGGTCTAAACCAGGACTAAACCAGGACTAAACCAGGACTAAACCAGGACTAAACCAGGACTAAACCAGGACTAAACCAAGACTAAACCAGGACTAAACCAAGACTAAACCAGGACTAAACCAGGACCAGGTCCTTGTTTGGGTTCTGTTTTTATATCAGATTCTGACTTTCTGCTCTGAGTCGTGACTTTAAAACACAAAAGTTTTTTCTTCATTTTTCTCGTCTGTTTTTTATTTTTTGTGAATCGAAAAATCGTGTTTTTTTTTCTTTTTTTTAATTATAAATGACAAAAGAACGAGTGATGACGACGGACAGAAGTGTGAAGAGAAAGATTTAAACAGGCAATGAATAAATAATGAGACTGTCAGGACGGTTAGACATGGAGCGAAAGAGGGAACGAGGAGGGAGGGAACGAGGAGGGAGGGAACGAGGAGGGAGGGAACGAGGGCAGAGAGGGGGGGTGGAGGAGCGATAATCATAAAGCATCAGTTTTACAAAGCGCTTTTCTGGACCCTCAAAGACACTTTTCACTTCACACTCCATCCATCCATGTTCTTCCTCTTATCCGGGGTCGCCGGGGCAACAGTCTAAACAGAGACTCCCAGACTTCCTTCACCCCGGACACTTCCTCCAGCTCCTCCGGGGGGACCCCAAGGCGTTCCCAGGCCAGCCGGGAGACATAGTCCCTCCAGCGTGTCCTGGGTCTTCCCCGGGGCCTCCTCCCAGTGGGACGTGCCCGGAACACCTCCTGAGGGAGGAGTCCACGAGGCCGAGCCTCCTCAGCTGCTCCTCTCCACGTGGAGGAGCGGTGGCTCTACTCCGAGCTCCTCCCGTGTGACTGAGCTCCTCACCCTATCTCTAAGGGAGCGTCCAGCCACTCTGTGGAGGAAACTCATTTCTGCCGCTTGTATCGGCGATCTCGTCCTTTCGGTCATTACCCAGAGCTCATGACCATAGGTGAGGGGAGGAACGTAAATCGACGGTAAATCGAGAGTTTTGCCTTTTAGCTCAGCTCCCTCTTCACCACAACGGTCCGGTACGACGACCGCATGAGGAGGACTCTCCACCACCCGGAGGGGACCTTTTTCCGGTGGAGAACCATGGCCTCGGATTTGGAGGAGCTGATCCTCATCCCAGCCGCTTCACACTCGGCTGCAAACCGCCCCAGTGCACATTGGAGGTCCCGGTTCAATGAAGCCATCAGGACAACATCATCTGCAAACAGCAGAGATGAGATCCTGTGGTTCCCAAACCGGATCCCCTCCGGCCCCTGACTGCGCCTAGAAATTCTGTCCATAAATATAATGAACAGAACCGGTGACAAAGGGCAGAGTCCAACATGCACCGGGAACAGGTCCGACTTACTACCGGCAAAGTGAACACAGCTCCTGCTCCGGTCATACAGGGGCCGAACAGCCCTGAGCAAAGGGCCCCGGACCCCGTACTCCCAGAGCACTCTCCACAGGACCCCACGAGGGACACGGACGATCTTCTCCAGATCCACAAAGCACATGTGGACTGGTCGGGCAAACTCCCATGCACCCTCGAGCACCCGATGGAGAGTATAGAGCTGGTCCAGTGTTCCCCGGCCGGGACCAAAACCACACTGCTCCTCCTGAATCCGAGGTTCGACTATTGGTCGAATTCTCCTCTCCAGCACCCTGGAATAGACCTTACCGGGAAGGCTGAGGAGTGTGATTCCCCGATAGTTGGAACACACCCTCCGGTCCCCCTTCTTAAACAGAGGGACCACCACCCCGGTCTGCCAGTCCAGAGGTACTGTCCCCGACCGCCACGCCATGTTGCAGAGACGTGTCAGCCAAGACAGTCCTACAACATCCAGCGACTTGAGATACTCAGGACGGATCTCATCCACCCCCAGGGCCTTGCCACCGAGGAGCTTTCCAACCACCTCAGTGACTTCAGCCAGGGTGATGAGTGAGTCCGACCCCGAGTCTCCAACCTCTGCTTCCTCCTCGGAAGATGTGACGGCGGGATTGAGGAGATCCTCAAAATATTCCTTCCACCGTCCGATAACATCCCCAGTCGAGGTCAACAGTTCCCCACCCCCACTGTAAACAGTGTTGGTGAAGCACTGCTTCTACTGTGACAGGCACCACAGACCTTATGACCACAGCTACGGGCAGTCGCATCGACAATAGAGGCCGAGAACAGAGCCCACTCGGACTCTATGTCCCCAGCCTCCCCCGGAATCTCGGAGAAGCTCTCCCGGAGGTGTGAGTTGAAGGTGCCCCTGACAGAGGCCGCCACACGCTGCCAAAATCTGCACCGGCCCCTGTGGATCCTCCTGCGGATCCTCCTGCGGATCCTCCTGCGGAACCTCCTGCGGATCCTCCTGTGGGTGGTGGGTCCACGGGAGGACGGCCCCACGTTGCCAGGCCCCGTGGGGGTGACCCTAAAGGGGCATGAAGCTCCCGGAATCATCACTCAAACCCTCCACTACGTTAAGGTGGAGGTTCCAGGAGGGGCACTTCACACTCAGAGGGGTAAACTCCTCTTGTAGCCACAGCTGCCCTGGGGCAGACTGAAGCGAGGCTGTCGATCTGCGCCATCGGCCCCTCTGAACACCAACACTCACATACACTCCCTGACGGAGAGAGACAGAAGGGAAAAAAAGAGGAAAGAGATGGTCTGGGATGGAACTGGAGCGAGGGAGGCAGAGGCTTTATCTGGAATGTTCCACAGTTTGGCATTAACCCTGGGAGAGCACAAAGCCACACCTCCTTTCTCTCCTCCCTCTCTTCATATTCCCCCTCTTCTCTCCCTCCTCCTCCTCCTCTTCTCTCCTCTTCCTCTTCTCTCCCTCCTCCTCCTCTCTCCTCTTCCTCTTCTCTCCCTCCTCCTCCTCTCCTCTCTTCTCTCTCCTCCTCTTCTCTCCCTCCTCCTCCTCCTCCCCTCTCCCTCCTCCTCTCCTCTTCTCCTCCTCCTCCTCTCTCCTCTCCTCTCTCTCCTCTTCTCTCCCTCCTCCTCCTCCTCTTCCTCTTCTCTCCTCTCTCTCCTCCTCCTCTTCTCTCCCTCCTCCTCCTCCTCCCCTCTCCCTCCTCCTCTCCTCTCCCTCCTCCTCCTCCTCTCTCCTCTCCTCTCTCTCCTCTTCTCTCCCTCCTCCTCCTCCTCTCCTCTCCCTCCTCCTCCTCCTCTCCTCTCCCTCCTCCTCCTCCTCCTCCTCCTCCTCCTCCTCCTCCTCCTCCTCTCCTCCTCCTCCTCCTCCTCCTCTCCTCTCCCTCCTCCTCCTCCTCCTCTCTCCTCTCCTCTCTCTCCTCTTCTCTCCCTCCTCCTCCTCCTCTCCTCTCCTCCTCCTCCTCTCCTCTTCTCTCCTCCTCCTCCTCCTCCCTCTCCCTCCTCCTCCTCTCCTCTCCTCCTCCTCCTCCTCCTCCTCTCTCCTCTCCTCTCTCCTCCTCCTCCTCTCCTCTCCCTCCTCCTCTCCTCTTCTCTCCTCCTCCTCCTCCCCTCTCCCTCCTCCTCCTCCTCTCTCCTCCTCTCTCTCCTCCTCCTCCTCTCCTCTCCCTCCTCCTCTCCTCTTCTCTCTCCTCCTCCTCCTCTCTCCTCTCCTCTCTCTCCTCCTCCTCTTCTCTCCCTCCTCCTCCTCTCCTCTCCTCCTCCTCCTCCTCTCTCCTCTTCTCTCCTCCTCCTCCTCCCCTCTCCTCCTCCTCCTCCTCTTCTCTCCCTCTTCTTCTCTTCTCTCCTCCTCCTCCTCTTCTCTCCTCCCTCTCTTCTCTCCCTCCTCCTCCTCTCCTCTCTCTCCTCCTCTTCTCTCCTCTCTCTCCTCCTCCTCTCCTCTCCCTCCTCCTCCTCCTCTTCTCTCCTCCCTCTCTTCTCTTCTCTCTCTCTCTCCAGAGTTTGAGCCTCGAGGGTCGATCGGCCAATCAGCTGCTCAGCTCAGTGTGACATCATCATTATGAGCCTCGACCCTGAAGTTTGAGACGATTAATGAAGCCGAAAGAATCTGAATGTGTTTTTATCTTCCGCTCTCGCTCTCTCCATCACCTCCAGACACAAACACCGCCATCCAATCAGATCAGAGCGCCGTAATCCTCGCCGTATTACACACAACACTCCACACCACCAAACCACCAAACCAACCAAACCAACCAAACCAACCAAACCAAACCTGGTTTAGACCTGGTTTAGTCCTGGTTCAGTCCTGGTTCAGTCCTGGTTTAGACCTGGTTTAGTCCTGGTTTAGACCTGGTTCAGTCCTGGTTCAGTCCTGGTTTAGACCTGGTTTAGTCCTGGTTTAGACCTGGTTCAGTCCTGGTTTAGACCTGGTTTAGTCTCAGATTTAGTCTCAGAACAGGGATATATTTAGAGAGTTATTTATAGAAAACAGAAAGAAGGGAGAGAAGAAGATGGAGAGACTGCTCCTCCTCTCCCTCTGTGTCATCCCTCTCTCCGTCTGTGTGTGTGTGGATGTGTGTATGTGTGTGTGTGTGTGTGTGTGTGTGTGTGTGTGTGTGTGTGTGTGTACTGTGTGTGTGTGTGTGTGTGTGTACTGTGTGTGTACTGTGTGTGTCTGTGTACTGTGTGTGTACTGTGTGTGTACTGTGTGTGTGTGTGTACTGTGTGTGTACTGTGTGTGTACTGTGTGTGTGTGTGTACTGTGTGTGTACTGTGTGTGTGTGTGTGTACTGTGTGTGTGTGTGTGTACTGTGTGCGTACTGTGTGCGTACTGTGTGTGTGTGTGTGTGTGTACTGTGTGTGTGTGTGTGTACTGTGTGTGTGTGTGTGTGTGTGTGTACTGTGTGTGTGTGTGTGTGTGTTTAGATTAATATAAACCCGGAGAAAACCTGTTGTGGCTCCACCATCACCCGTCCAAACGGCCTGGAGTACGTCAGAACATATAAACACACTCAAGACCCCTCACCACCCGTCATCCCTTCTTCATCCCTTCTTCATCCTGCTCATAACCCCTCACCACCCGTCATCCCTTCTTCATCCCTTCTTCATCCTGCTCATAACCCCTCACCACCCGTCATCCCTTCTTCATCCCTTCTTCATCCTGCTCATAACCCCTCACCACCCGTCATCCCTTCTTCATCCCTTCTTCATCCTGCTCATAACCCCTCACCACCCGTCATCCCTTCTTCATCCTGCCCATAACCCCTCACCACCCGTCATCCCTTCTTCATCCCTTCTTCATCCTGCTCATAACCCCTCACCACCCGTCATCCCTTCTTCATCCTGCCCATAACCCCTCACCACCCGTCATCCCTTCTTCATCCCTTCTTCATCCTGCTCATAACCCCTCACCACCCGTCATCCCTTCTTCATCCTGCCCATAACCCTCACCACTCGTCATCCCTTCTTCATCCTGCCCATAACCCCTCACCACCCGTCATCCCTTCTTCATCCTGCCCATAACCCCTCACCACTCGTCATCCCTTCTTCATCCTGCCCATAACCCCTCACCACTCGTCATCCCTTCTTCATCCTGCCCATAACCCCTCACCACCCGTCATCCCTTCTTCATCCTGCCCATAACCCCTCACCACCCGTCATCCCTTCTTCATCCTGCTCATAACCCCTCACCACCCGTCATCCCTTCTTCATCCCTTCTTCATCCTGCTCATAACCCCTCACCACCCGTCATCCCTTCTTCATCCCTTCTTCATCCTGCCCATAACCCCTCACCACCCGTCATCCCTTCTTCATCCTGCCCATAACCCCTCACCACCCGTCATCCCTTCTTCATCCTGCTCATAACCCCTCACCACCCGTCATCCCTTCTTCATCCCTTCTTCATCCTGCCCATAACCCCTCACCACCCGTCATCCCTTCTTCATCCTGCCCATAACCCCTCACCACCCGTCATCCCTTCTTCATCCTGTTCATAACCCCTCACCACCCGTCATCCCTTCTTCATCCTGCCCATAACCCCTCACCACCCGTCATCCCTTCTTCATCCTGCTCATAACCCCTCACCACCCGTCATCCCTTCTTCATCCCTTCTTCATCCTGCCCATAACCCCTCACCACCCGTCATCCCTTCTTCATCCCTTCTTCATCCTGCCCATAACCCCTCACCACCCGTCATCCCTTCTTCATCCTGCTCATAACCCCTCACCACCCGTCATCCCTTCTTCATCCCTTCTTCATCCTGGCCATAACCCCTCACCACCCGTCATCCCTTCTTCATCCTGCCCATAACCCCTAACCACCCGGCATCCCTTCTTCATCCTGCCCATAACGCCTCACCACCCGTCATCCCTTCTTCATCCTGCCCATAACCCCTCACCACTCGTCATCCCTTCTTCATCCTGTTCATAACCCCTCACCACCCGTCATCCCTTCTTCATCCTGTTCATAACCCCTCACCACCCGTCATCCCTTCTTCATCCTGCCCATAACCCCTCACCACCCGTCATCCCTTCTTCATCCTGCCCATAACCCCTCACCACCCGTCATCCCTTCTTCATCCTGCCCATAACCCCTCACCACTCGTCATCCCTTCTTCATCCTGCCCATAACCCCTCACCACCCGTCATCCCTTCTTCATCCTGCCCATAACCCCTCACCACTCGTCATCCCTTCTTCATCCTGCCCATAACCCCTCACCACCCGTCATCCCTTCTTCATCCTGCCCATAACCCCTCACCACTCGTCATCCCTTCTTCATCCTGCCCATAACCCCTCACCACCCGTCATCCCTTCTTCATCCTGCTCATAACCCCTCACCACCCGTCATCCCTTCTTCATCCTGCCCATAACCCCTCACCACCCGTCATCCCTTCTTCATCCTGCCCATAACCCCTCACCACTCGTCATCCCTTCTTCATCCTGCCCATAACCCCTCACCACCCGTCATCCCTTCTTCATCCTGCCCATAACCCCTCACCACCCGTCATCCCTTCTTCATCCTGCTCATAACCCCTCACCACCCGTCATCCCTTCTTCATCCCTTCTTCATCCTGCCCATAACCCCTCACCACCCGTCATCCCTTCTTCATCCTGACCATAACCCCTCACCACCCGTCATCCCTTCTTCATCCTGCCCATAACCCCTCACCACTCGTCATCCCTTCTTCATCCTGCCCATAACCCCTCACCACCCGTCATCCCTTCTTCATCCTGTTCATAACCCCTCACCACCCGTCATCCCTTCTTCATCCTGCCCATAACCCCTCACCACCCGTCATCCCTTCTTCATCCTGCCCATAACCCCTCACCACCCGTCATCCCTTCTTCATCCTGCCCATAACCCCTCACCACCCGTCATCCCTTCTTCATCCTGCCCATAACCCCTCACCACCCGTCATCCCTTCTTCATCCTGCCCATAACCCCTCACCACCCGTCATCCCTTCTTCATCCTGCCCATAACCCCTCACCACCCGTCATCCCTTCTTCATCCTGCCCATAACCCCTCACCACCCGTCATCCCTTCTTCATCCCTTCTTCATCCTGCCCATAACAAGATCCAGGAACATCAGATTCAATATTCCTCCGACTTCTACTACCTCAGACACACTCAGCACAAAACACCCTGAAACTCCCAACTCTGACTCCTCCACCTTTAACTCCTGTTCATGCCGACGTTCTAAACCACATGTGACCGGCCATGGAAAAAACAGTCACACGTCGTCCCGGAGGCGTTCTGAGTTCTTCAGATTCTGAGCTTCCCAACGACGCCTCACATACAGAAATCTGAAACATCTGAAGGATTTGTGACTATTTGAAAGCAGCACATTCTGAAAACAACAAGCTGAGAAAAGACTCGTTAAGGATGGTCCTGGTTTGGTCCTGGTTTGGTCCTGGTTTAGTCCTGGTTTAGTCCTGGTTTGGTCCTGGTTTGGTCCTGGTTTAGTCCTGGTTTAGTCCTGGTTTGGTCCTGGTTTGGTCCTGGTTTGGTCCTGGTTTGGTCCTGGTTTGGTCCTGGTTTAGTCCTGGTTTGGTCCTGGTTTGGTCCTGGTTTGGTCCTGGTTTAGTCCTGGTTTAGTCCTGGTTTAGTCCTGGTTTGGTCCTGGTTTGGTCCTGGTTTGGTCCTGGTTTAGTCCTGGTTTGGTCCTGGTTTGGTCCTGGTTTGGTCCTGGTTTGGTCCTGGTTTAGTCCTGGTTTAGTCCTGGTTTGGTCCTGGTTTGGTCCTGGTTTAGTCCTGGTTTAGTCCTGGTTTAGTCCTGGTTTGGTCCTGGTTTGGTCCTGGTTTGGTCCTGGTTTGGTCCTGGTTTAGTCCTGGTTTGGTCCTGGTTTGGTCCTGGTTTAGTCCTGGTTTAGTCCTGGTTTGGTCCTGGTTTAGTCCTGGTTTGGTCCTGGTTTGGTCCTGGTTTGGTCCTGGTTTAGTCCTGGTTTAGTCCTGGTTTAGTCCTGGTTTGGTCCTGGTTTGGTCCTGGTTTAGTCCTGGTTTGGTCCTGGTTTGGTCCTGGTTTGGTCCTGGTTTAGTCCTGGTTTAGTCCTGGTTTGGTCCTGGTTTAGTCCTGGTTTGGTCCTGGTTTGGTCCTGGTTTAGTCCTGGTTTAGTCCTGGTTTAGTCCTGGTTTGGTCCTGGTTTGGTCCTGGTTTAGTCCTGGTTTGGTTCATGATCTCATGGAGCACTTTCTGCAAAAAAATGAAAATCACAAATTCAGAAAAAAAAAATGCTTCGGATGCGATTTTGTCGTGTTCACGAATCCCGACCTGACGGTTTTCTCGTGGGTCACATGTTTACGCTGATTTAAGCACTTTATTCTTTCTTTTTACTGTCATCGTTTGTGTCTGTGACTTTTGGATGTTTTTGTTCCTCTTCAGGTTTGTGCTTCTCAAACACTTTACTTACTCCCTCTCTCCCCCTCCCTCTCTCTCTCTCCCCCCCTCCCCCTCCCTCTCTCCCCCTCTCTCTCTCTCTCCCCCTCCCTCCCTCCCTCTCTCCCCCTCTCTCTCTCTCTCCCCCTCCCTCTCTCTCTCCCCCCTCTCTCTCTCTCTCTCTCTCCCCCCTCCCTCTCTCTCTCCCCCTCTCTCTCTCTCTCCCCCTCCCCTCCCTCTCTCCCTCTCTCTCTCTCTCCCCCCTCCCCTCTCTCTCTGCCACTCTCTCTCTCTCTCCCCTCCCTCTCTCTCTCTCTCTGCCTCTCTCTCTCTCTCTCTCCCTCTCTCTCTCTCTCTCTCTCTCTCTCTCTCTCTCTCTCTCTCTCTCCCTCCCTCTCTCTCTCTCTCTCTCTCCTCCCTCCCCCTCTCTCTCTGCCACTCTCTCTCTCTCTCTCTCCCTCCCCTCTCTCTCTCTGCCACTCTCTCTCTCTCTCTCCCCTCCCCTCTCTCTCTGCCCCTCTCTCTCTCTCTCTCCCCTCCCCTCTCTCTCTCTGCCACTCTCTCTCTCTCTCTCCCTCCCTCTCTCTCTCTGCCCTCTCTCTCTCTCTCTCTCCCCTCTCTCTGCCTCTCTCTCTCCCTCCCTCTCTCTCTGCCCCTCTCTCTCTCTCTCTCTCTCTCCCCCTCTCTCTCTGCCACTCTCTCTCTCTCTCTCCCCCCTCCCCTCTCTCTGCCCCTCTCTCTCTCTCTCCCCTCCCCTCTCTCTCTGCCCCTCTCTCTCTCTCTCTCCCCTCCCTCTCTCTCTCTGCCCCTCTCTCTCTCTCTCCCCTCCCCCTCTCTCTCTGCCCCTCTCTCTCTCCCCTCCCCCTCTGCCCCTCTCTCTCTCTCTCCCTCCCCCTCTCTCTCTGCCCCTCTCTCTCTCTCTCCTCTCTGCCCCTCTCTCTCTCTCTCTCTCTCCCTCTCTCCCCCCCCTCTCTCTCTCTCTCCCTCTCTCTCTCCCCCTCTCTCTCTCCTCCCCCTCTCTCTCTCCCTCCCCCCGCTCTCTCTCTCTCTCTCTCTCTCTCTCTCTCTCCTCTCCCCCCCCCTCTCTCTCTCCCCCCCCCTCTCTCTCCTCTCTCTCCCCCCCTCTCTCTCTCCTCTCTTTCTTCTCTCTCCCCTCTCTCTCTCTCTCTTCTTCCTTAAATGGAGGGATTTTTGGGGGAAATTAGGAAGAAACAAACACAGGAAGAGATAGAGAGAGAGAGAGAGAGAGAGAGACAGGATGGAGGAGACGAGGAGAGAGGAGAAGGAGAGATGAGGAGGAGAGGAGGAAAAACAAACACCAGAGGAGATGGAGAGAATGTAGGTCAGACAGACAGAGATGGAGAGTGTAAAAAAGGAGAAACTCAAGGTTAAACGAGTGGAATTTAGTTCCTCCTCTCCTCTCTCCTCCTCCTCTCCTCTCTCCTCCTCTTCTCCTCCCTCTCCTCTCTCCTCCTCCTCCTCCTCCTCCTCCTCCTCTTCTCCTCCTCCCTCTCCTCCTCCCTCTCCTCCTCCTCCTCCCTCTCCTCCTCCCTCCTCTCCTCCTCCTCTCCTCCTCCTCTCCTCCTCCTCTCCTCCTCCTCTCTCCTCCTCCTCCTCCTCCTCCTCCTCTCCTCCTCCCTCTCCTCCTCCTCTCCTCCTCCCTCTCCTCCTCCTCTCCTCCTCCCTCTCCTCCTCCTCTCCTCCTCCTCTCCTCCTCCCTCTCCTCCTCCCTCTCCTCCTCCCTCTCCTCCTCCCTCCTCCTCCTCCTCCCTCTCCTCCTCCTCTTCTTCTCCTCCCTCTCCTCCTCCTCTTCTCCTCCTCTCCTCCTCCCTCTCCTCCTCCTCCTCCCTCTCCTCCTCCTCTCCTCTCCTCCTCCCTCTCCTCCTCCCTCTCCTCCTCCTCTCCTCCTCTCCACAGAACTTTTTCAGATGAAAAACTGAAACGTTCTTCATTGTTCAGAGAAACTGAAGAAGAGGAGGAGGAGCGAGGAGGAGGAGCGAGGAGGAGCGAGGAGGAGCAGGAGGAGGAGGAGGAGCGAGGAGGATGCAGCAGGAGGTCATTAGCGTCGTTAACTTCGTTAGCGGTGTGGGAGACGGGGGCGTGACCTCAGGGGTCAGAGGTCAGACTGTGACATCATCAGAGCATCTGTGCCCCGGGCGTCTGGAACACTGCAGTTTAATGAGGCTTCACACCGGGCGTTTGGATCAGGCTGAGGCTCAAGACTCAGAGCAGAAGAGGAGAAAAGAGGAGCAAAGAGGAGCAAAGAGGAGCAAAGAGGAGCAAAGAGGAGAAAAGAGGAGCAAAGAGGAGCAAAGAGGAGAAAAGAGGAGCAAAGAGGAGAAAAGAGGAGCAAAGAGGAGAAAAGACGAGCAAAGAGGAGCAAAGAGGAGCAAAGAGGAGCAAAGAGGAGAAAAGAGGAGCAAAGAGGAGCAAAGAGGAGAAAAGAGGAGAAAAGAGGAGAAAAGAGGAGCAAAGAGGAGCAAAGAGGAGAAAAGAGGAGCAAAGAGGAGAAAAGAGGAGCAAAGAGGAGCAAAGAGGAGAAAAGAGGAGCAAAGAGGAGAAAAGAGGAGAAAAGAGGAGAAAAGAGGAGAAAAGAGGAGCAAAGAGGAGCAAAGAGGAGCAAAGAGGAGAAAATCAAATCAAATCAAATAGGATCAAGAAGCCCTTACGTTGAGACATACAAAAAGGCCAGATACATCGCCCGGACTGGCGTTACCGGGGCCCCACCCTGGAGCCAGACCTGGGGTGGGAGCTCGCCAACGAGCGCCTGGTGGCCGGGCCTTTCCCCACGGGGCCCGGCCGGGCGAAGCCCGAAGAAGCGACGTGGGGCCGTCCTCCTGTGGACCCACCACCCGCAGGAGGATCCATAAGGGGCCGGTGCAGAGAGATCTGGGCGGCAGTCGAAGGCGGGGGCCTCGGCGACCAGATCTCCGGACATGGAGACTAGCTCTGGGGACATGGAATGTCACCTCACTGGGGGGAAGGAGCCTGAGCTCGTGCGGGAGGTTGAGCGTTACCGACTAGATATAGTTGGCCTCACCTCCACGCACAGCTTGGGCTCTGGAACCAACTCCTTAAGGGGGGCTGGACTCTCCATTTCTCTGGTGTTGCCCGCGGGGAACGGCGGCGGGCTGGTGTGGGCCTGCTCATTGCCCCACAGCTCAGTCACCGAGTGTTGGAGTTCACCCCGGTGAACGAGAGGGTCGCGTCCCTGCGCCTTCGGGTCGGGGACAGGTCTCTCACTGTTGTGTCGGCCTACGGGCCGAACAGCAGTGCAGAGTACCCGGCCTTCTTGGAGTGCCTGGGAGGGGTACTGGACAGTGCACCACCCGGGGACTCCGTTGTTCTCCTGGGGGACTTCCAACGCCCACGTGGGCAACGACAGTGACACCTGGAGAGGGGTGATTGGGAGGAATGGCCTCCCTGATCTGAACCCGAGCGGTGTTCTGTTATTGGACTTCTGTGCTAGCCTCAGTTTGTCCATAACGAACACCATGTTCGAGCACAATGGTGTCCACCAGTGCATGTGGCACCAGGACACCCTAGGACGGAGGCCGATGATCGACTTTGTTGTCGTGTCATCTGACCTCCGGCCGTGTGTCTTGGACACTCGGGTGAAGAGAGGGGCAGAGCTGTCAACCGATCACCACCTGGTTGTGAGTTGGGTCCGCTGGCAGGGGAGAAAGCCAGAAAGACCTGGCAGGCTCAAGCGCGTAGTGAAGGTCTGTTGGGAACGTCTGGCAGATCCCTCTGTCAGGGGCACCTTCAACTCACACCTCCGGGAGAGCTTCTCCCGGATTCTGGGGGAGGCTGGGGACATAGAGTCCGAATGGGCTCTGTTCTAAGCCTCTATTGTCGATGCGGCCGCCCGTAGCTGTGGTCGTAAGGTCTGTGGTGGCTGTCGCGGCGGCAATCCCCGAACCCGGTGATGGACACCGGAAGTAAGGGATGCCATCAGGCTGAAGAAGGAGTCCTATCGGGCCTTGTTGGCTCATGGGACTCCCGAGGCAGCTGGCGGGTACCGGCGGGCCATGGAGGAGGACTATCGGACGGCCTCAAAGACATTCTGGCAAACCGTCCGGCGCCTCAGGAGAGGGAAGCAGTGCTTCACCAACACTGTTTACAGTGCGGGTGGGGAGCTGTTGACCTCAACTGGGGATGTTATCGGATGGTGGAAGGAATACTTTGAGGATCTCCTCAATCCCGCCGTCACATCTTCCGAGGAGGAAGCAGAGGTTGGGGACTCGGGGTCGGATTCACTCATCACCCTGGCTGAAGTCACTGAGGTGGTTGGAAAGCTCCTCGGTGGCAAGGCCCCGGGGGTGGATGAGATTCATCCTGAGTATCTTAAGTCTCTGGATGTTGTAGGACTGTCTTGGCTGACACGTCTCTGCAACATGGCGTGGCGGTCGGGGACAGTACCTCTGGACTGGCAGACCGGGGTGGTGGTCCCTCTGTTTAAGAAGGGGGACCGGAGGGTGTGTTCCAACTATCGGGGAATCACACTCCTCAGCCTTCCCGGTAAGGTCTATTCCAGGGTGCTGGAGAGGAGAATTCGACCAATAGTCGAACCTCGGATTCAGGAGGAGCAGTGTGGTTTTGGTCCCGGCCGGGGAACACTGGACCAGCTCTATACTCTCCATCGGGTGCTCGAGGGTGCATGGGAGTTTGCCCAACCAGTCCACATGTGCTTTGTGGATCTGGAGAAGATCGACCGTGTCCCTCGTGGGGTCCTGTGGAGGGTGCTCTGGGAGTACGGGGTTCGGGGCCCTTTGTTAAGGGCTGTTCGGTCCCTGTATGACCGGAGCAGGAGCTGTGTTCGCATTGCCGGTAGTAAGTCGGACCTGTTCCCGGTGCATGTTGGACTCTGCCCTTTGTCACCGGTTCTGTTCATTATATTTATGGACAGAATTTCTAGGCGCAGTCAGGGGCCGGAGGGGATCCGGTTTGGGAACCACAGGATCTCATCTCTGCTGTTTGCAGATGATGTTGTCCTGATGGCTTCATCGAACCGGGACCTCCAATGTGCACTGGGGCGGTTCGCAGCCGAGTGTGAAGCGGCTGGGATGAGGATCAGCTCCTCCAAATCCGAGGCCATGGTTCTCGACCGGAAAAAGGTGACTTGCCCTCTGCGGGTGGGTGGAGAGTCCTCCTCAGGTGGAGGAGTTCAAGTATGTCGGGGTCTTGTTCTCGACTGAGGGGAGGATGGAGCGTGAGATTGACAGGTGGATCGGTGCAGCGTCGGCAGTGATGCGGTCGCTGTATCGGACCGTTGTGGTGAAGAGGGAGCTGAGCCAAAAGGCAAAGCTCTCGATTTACCGTCGATCTACATTCCTCCCCTCACCTATGGTCATGAGCTTTGGGTAATGACCGAAAGGACGAGATCGCCGATACAAGCGGCCGAAATGAGTTTCCTCCGCAGAGTGGCTGGACGCTCCCTTAGAGATAGGGTGAGGAGCTCAGTCACACGGGAGGAGCTCGGAGTAGAGCCGCCGCTCCTCCACGTGGAGAGGAGCAGCTGAGGTGGCTCGGGCATCTGTTCCGGACGCCTCCTGGACGCCTCCCTCGGGAGGCCCCGGCCCGCTGTTGCCTCGGCGACCCGGCCCCGGATAAGAGGAAGAACATGGATGGATGGAAATTTGAATAAAATAAAATGAAATGAAATAAAAACTGTAAATAAAGATCTGGAGAGAATGACGTGTTTATCAGGTTTTGTATCACTTAAACAAACTGTTTTTTTAACAGTAAAGTTTGGTTCTCGTCGCTCTGACCCGGACAGAACCTGACGTGGAAACACTTCAGGCGAAGTGTCACGTTCTCGTTCTCATCATTTTAAACGATAAATCGGAAGAATAATCCTGGTTTTAGTTTGTGAAAATAAAAAACATTAAAAGATCCTAAAGCTCCAAACATCCCGCCACAGCCGCCCCGGGGCAGACTGACCGCAGCCGCCCCGGGGCAGACTGACAGGAGAGGATAGTAGTACTTTGTATTTGTATTATTGTATATTGTATTATTAGGGGGCCAAGCACCGGAGGTGCTGGGCACCCTCTAGGAATCGTATTCCGTTGCCTAGGCGAGTTGCCTAGTAACCCTTTGATCTTTGCTTTGATGTTCGGGTCTGAAAGTTATTAGGCCCGAGCGCTAAAGCGTAGGGCCTTTTGTTACTGTTCTGCAGTGCGAAGCACTGCAGAACCAGCGTGCACAAAACAAAGCGCGAAGCGCTTTGCGTGCACAAAACAAAGCGCGAAGCGCTTTGTTTTGCGCACGCAGCAGAGCGCGAAGCGCTCTCCCCTTTTTAAGCACCTAGCACTCATGTCAACGACTGGTGCCCGCTGACCTGGCACGGTGGCATTGCCCGTGGCCGCGATAGCGGCCAAATTGTAATTGTTCACCCCAAAACATTCTCGGCCCACCAGCGTGCGCAAAACAAAGCGCGAAGCGCTTTGTTTTGCGCACGCAGCAGAGCGCGAAGCGCTCTCCCCTTTTTAAGCACCTAGCACTCATGTCAACGACTGGTGCCCGCTGACCTGGCACGGTGGCACCGCCCGTGGCGGCAAAATTGTAATTGTTTTGTGGGCACACATGACATCGTGCACGCAGTGCACGATGTCATGTGTGCCCACAAACCAGAGCGCGAAGCGCTCTCCCTTTTCCAAACACTCAATGCCACACTATAGTGACACTCATAGGATCCAATAGCACAGACTGGCACTGCCCATTGCCGCGAAAGCGGCATAATTGTAATCGTTAACCATCGTAAACGTCAAAAATATGTATTGGGCAAGTGAGTAAACGATGAGGTCAATGACGAGCGCAACGCGCTCGTCATTGACAATGGACCCCACGGGTGCGTTACTGGACGCGAGCCCTTTCCATTGATATATATATTGCCACCATAGGTGGCACCATATTGTTATTGTTCTGGTTTTTCTTATTCTTATTATTATTTTCCTATACACTTTTTTCAGGTTTCGGGTACTTCCCACGGACGAAAACTCACGAAATTTTGCACAAAATTCAAGAACGCCAAAAAAGGAATTTACAAATAATCTGTATTAAAAAATCTTAAAAAATGGCTCGACAGCGCCACCTGGAAAATCAAAATACATTACGCCTATGGCTATACCCGAAAAATGAACTTTGTCGTAGACAAATGAAATTCGGGTGGTGGATAGGTCATGTCGTTACAAACCAAAAAATATATTATGCCGTTGCTAGGCGACCAACAGGAAGTCGGCCATATTGGAACGAGCACGTGACCCAGCGCCGAAGGCGGAGTTTCCTGTCCTCGTATTTTAACGAACTCCTCCTAGGGTTTTTGACCCAGACTCACCAGAATCGTGCTGTATCATCTAGACAAGTGGGACATTAAAAGTTGTTAAAAGCGTTCTAAAAGAGTGAACGGTGTTTCCATGACAACGCCACAAATTTCGGGTTCGTTTTTGCGATTCGCCATCAACCTTCGACGAGCGATAATTCACGCATACTTTGGCCGATTTCACTCAAATTTTAATCGTTGGTGGACACCCCGGCCCTGAACAGATTAATATAAGAAAATCTGAAATAGGTGCTATAGCGCCACCTAGGGAGATTGCATGGAAGCGCAAAATTTTACTTTGTCGTAGACATACCAAATTTGGTACACATATTCATGACGGGGTCTCGATCAAAAAACTCAATGACACCAACACGCCATGTCCCATCGTGTTGCCATGGCAACAGGCCAAACTTCTCTTCTTGCCAATGGGATGTCAGGCAAAAACTTTGTCGTAGCCAAACTAAATTTGGTACACAGATGCATCATGGGAAGAGGAACAAAAAAGTATATTATGCGGTTGCTAGGCGACCAACAGGAAGTCGGCCATATTGGAACGAGCACGTGACCTGGCACCGAGGGCACATTTTCCTGTCCTCGTATTTTAACGAACTCCTCCTAGGGTTTTTGACCCAGACTCACCAGAATCGTGCTGTATCATCTAGACAAGTGGGACATTAAAAGTTGTTAAAAGCGTTCTAAAAGAGTGAACGGTGTTTCCATGACAACGCCACAAATTTCGGGTTCGTTTTTGCGGCTCGCCATCAAACTTCGACGAGCGATAATTCGCACATACTTTGGCCGATTTCACTCAAACTTTAATCGTTGGTGGACACCCCGGCCCTGAACAGATTGATATAAGAAAATCTGAAATGGACACTATAGCGCCCCCTAGGGAGACTACATGGAAGTGCAAAATTTTACTTTGTCATAGACATACCAAATTTGGTACACATATTCGTGACGGGGTCTCGATCAAAAAACTCAATGACGCTCCCGCGCAAGCTCCCATCGTGTTGTCATGGCAACAGGCCAAACATCTGTCCTCGCCATTAGGATCCTCTGCAAAAACTTTGTCATAGTCAAACCAAATTTGGTACACAGATGCATCATGGGAAGAGGAACAAAAAAGTATATTACGTTGTTGCTAGGCAACCAACCAGCCATATTGGATAGACCATGTGACCTGGTGGCGAAGGCGCCATTTTCTGTCAATCTTCGACGAGTGATAATTCACACATACTTTGGCCGATTTCACTCAAACTTTAATCGTTGGTGGACACCCCGGCCCTACACAGACTGATACAAGAAAATCTAAAATGGCCATAATAGCGCCCCCTAGGCAGAATGCATGGTATAGAAAATATTTACTTTGCCGTAGACACACCAAATTTGGACCACACATTCGGGACATCGTCTCGATCAAAAAACACAGTGACATCCCCACTACATCTCACATCATGTTGCCATGGTAACAGGTCAAACATCGGTCCCTGCCATTAGGATGTCTGGCAAAAACTTTGATGTAGCCACACCTAATTTGGTACACAGATGCATCATGGGAATAGGAACAATAAAGTATATCACACCATTGCTAGGCAACCAACCAGCCATATTGGATAGACCATGTGACCTGGTGGCAAAAGCATCATTTCCTGTCAAACTTTGACGAATGATAATTAGCACATACTTTCTCCGATTTCACTCAAACTTTAATCGGTGGTGGACACCCCAGCCCTACACAGATTGATATAAGAAAATCTAAAATTGTCACAATAGCGCCCCCTAGGGTAATTGCATAGAACTGCAAAATTTAACTTTGTTGTACACATACAAGATTTGGTACAAATATTCCTGGGATATTTTCAATGAAAAAAGTCAATGGTGACCACATGCCATGCCTCATCGGGTTGCCATGGCAACAGGCCAAACATCTCTCCCCGCCAATAGGACACCTGACAAAATCTTTGGTATAGCCACACCAAATTTGGAACATAGATGCATCATGGGAATAGGAATAAAAAATATATATTACGCTGTTGCTAGGCAACCAACCATATTGGGTAGGACATGTGACCTGGTGTTGAAGGCGCCATTTTCTGTCCTCATATTTTTATTTATTCAATTTATTTATTAATGTTTGCACCCAGCATTTAAAAGAACAAAAATACACACAAAAGAAAAAGAAAATAACAGAACAGTGCAGGAAAGGCTTATGATTGACCCTCCTCTTAAAATAATTTAAATTAAAAGGCAAAAAAAACAACCCCTCCCCACCTCAACCCCAGGCATTCAACACAAATGCATCCAAATAACGCACAAACTCACACATGCATGCAGCTAGAAAAAAGGGGAGGAAAATGGCGCGCTAGCGCCACCCCCCAGCGAGTGCAAGCGAGGGCCGATCATCGCCGCTTGCGGCTATATTTATTATTATTATTATTCTTCTAGTATAGGAAGTCTATGGCAGCCCCTAGCACCGTTTGGTAAAAAGTTGTGAAATTTGGCATGCACATTCCAGCCAGTCTCCTCATTACCCACAGCAATTTATAGGTCCCCAGCTCCAACCGTCTAGTGGCACCAGCAGGTCAAAGTTGCAGAAATTTGTCAACTGCCTAGCAACGCACCTAGCAACCTTTGATCTGTCTTTGATGTGTCTGTTCTGACAGGGTTAGACCCTGACCCTGTCAGACCCTGTCAGACTCTGTTAGATCCTGTCAGACCTTGTTAGACCCTGTCAAACGGTGCTTGGCCCCCGCATTGCTGCTTGCAGCTATATTTGTATATTGTATTTGTAGTAGTAGCAGTAGTACAAGTATTTGTAGTATTTGAAGAACTTCTCAGGCTACGTTTATACGGCGACGATCAAAACAGAAGACGCAAAAGTGGCGTCTCGTCTTCAATTTTTTATCCGCGTTTATACGAAGACGCAAAAGTGGACGCAAAAGCCAGCGAAGGGAGGCGCTGGACTGAAAAAAAAAACAACAACAACAAAAAAAAAAAAAAAACATCACAACAGCGTCAAGTTACATTTCTAACCACGACTGTACCGGCTGTGGGGTCTCCCCTTACACACGTGTGGAAGTCTAACGCATGACATTAGCGGACTATGTAGCCCGCTTAAAGAGCTCGAACGATGGGCATACGTGACCCGCCATCTCAGGGCCCCTGTCTGGTTCTACCCACGTCAGACGGCTCCTGGGCACTGCGGGTCCGAGTGCCGGTAGCTCGGTGCGGCGCGGGCCGCTCGCGCTCGACCCCTCGGAGGTGAGACCGAGACGAACCGTATCCTTCCCAGTGGCCTTATCACGGAGCCCCTCCGCGGGGGTACGGCAGGCGACCGTACCCCCTAATCCCACGGACCGAGCGGGGGCCGGCTATCGTCAGACACTATTTCTCAAAGCTGCCCGTAAGAGACTTCCCCCGCCCCAGGGTCTCGAACCAAGTATACCGGAGCCGGGGCAACTTCCCCGTCCGGTCCGTGCGCGAGGCGCGGCGGCACGCAACTACCGGTGCTCACGACCCGCTGGAGCCGGTAGTGGTGGTCCACCGGTGCTCAGGACCCGCTGGAGCCGGGATAAGGGGCCGGTGGTCCTCCTCCGCTAATACCACCACCGGTGCTCAGGACCCGCTGGAGCCGGGATAAGGGGCCGGCTCCAGCGGGTCCTGGAGCCGCTGGAGCCGGCCCCTTATCCCGGCTCCAGCGGCTCCACCGGTGCTCAGGACCGGTGGAGCCACCGGTGCGCTGGAGCCGGGATAAGGGGCCGGTGGTGGTCCTCCTCATTGTATTGCCGCATCTATGTGACGTAAACGTGTACTGACGTGAGCAGATCTGACCAGTTTTGCGTCTTGGGCAGTTTACACGGAGACGCTACAGCGGAGCGTATTTAACTTTTCCACTCTGGAGGGTGGTTTCAGATTTTTGCGTTTTTAGGCCCCAAAAACACCGTCACCGTGTAAACGAAAGGCACTTCTGATAAAATATTTTGTCATTTTTACCCGTAAGCGTCCTCGTGTAAACGGGCCCTTAGTCTGAACTCTTCTGTCTCGTTTCCACTGAACATGTTTCTTTCACTTAAAGCTGCACTGTGGAACATTTCTAGAGGAGAGGCCACCCCCTGTGGTCTCCATG